>JAQFVV010000164.1:0-357724 GCA_028023455.1 Epiperipatus broadwayi
TAACCGTCGATGGTAATTTTGCAACTTGTGCATAAGAACTTTTAAACATGTCTGATCTGGCAGACATCATGGCTGGATGTTGGACATCTAAGTCCATTATGCAATCAATCTGTGTTGCCTTTTTGTATTTCTCTTCTTTTTTTAATTAATCTATTAGTTTTCTATTTTATAGTTATTAGAGATATAAAACTCTTATCTGTAATCGGTATATTTTATGATATTTTAATAAATTGAGGAGTACAATCTGAACGAGTGGTAAGCTAGAGGCGACCTCTGGTGCTGTATTATTATTATTATTATTATTATTATTATTATTATTATTATTATTATTATTATTATTATTATTATTATTATTATTATTATTATTATTATTATTATTATTATTATTATTATTATTATTATTAATAGATAGAGAAATAATATAAAATTGATTTATGATAGGCAGAATAAAAGTTGAATGATTGTCTTCCAAGTAATCAATAATAAATGATGTTATTTGTATATTACAGAATGATTAATACTTCTTATATATAGTGCTTTAATAATTTAAGTTTTCTTTATAGGTTAACATTGCCAAGTTAAATATTTTTACCTAATTCCAAAATTATTTGTTATACCATGCATGTTTTAAAAATTATAAATTTTATACAATTAAAAAATTAATTAGTAATATTAATACAATATGAGATCATTTAAAATAATCCATAATATTACTAAAATATTATTTAAAATAATCCACTCCTGAAAAATAAGTATTACCAACTAAAAATCTAATGCCTAATTTTGATGTAAACAGAGAAACTAAGTGAAACATGTTCTAGAATTTTCATTATTTTTTCTACAAAGAGCACACAGAAAAAAAAATCCTAAAATATGTTTACTAAATATATTTACTGCCCAATCTGATGACTATTTTAGTGAATGGTGAGTTGCATTCCCCACTTTATAAGTTTAAATTATATAAATATTACATTTTAAATACTAATCTGTTTAATTATAAATTATACTTATAACATGTCTAATAAGCCAGTTTTGTTGCCAATAGCAAATTTTATAATATTTATTAAAGATGCTATATTAAAAGAGGGATGTACGATAGTAATTACATGAGCATATTATTTTTGGTGACTATTAAACTACTCTAAAGCCATATAATAGGTATAAAGACTAAAGATTTTGGCTTTATTTTATAATTTTATATAGTTTATTTATTAGATAGTATACTACTGAAAAAGATGATAACACATTTTAACAGCCAAATAAATCATTGGGGGGGGGGGGATAAAATACATAGTGGTAACTCATAAATATTTAATAATGATTTACCTTCATATGTAGATAGAGCTTGAAAAATAAAGAGATGGGGATTGCGTGAAAAATTAAATGTACAAAAATTAATAAGTACATATGAAATAAAAGGGATTAATGGAGAAGGAGCATTAATTAAGCAAGTTAATTAAATATTGTAGAAAAACAGACTACTTGAAATAAAATAGGCATTAAATAATTTACTAGATTAAAAAAACCAATGGTCGTCCAAAATGTACAAAAAGATATGGGGGGGGGGATTTAAATGATAAATGAAAAAAAATGAATATATATATATATTAATCTGAGTCAATGCAAAGATGAAAACAAAAAATGAAAATGAGATATGAATGATAGAAGAGGAAGAGATCTCTGACCTAATAGTAACACCCAAGAAATAGACGCCAAGGAAAAGACAGAATTATCAATATCCATGAACAAAATGAAATTAAGATGATGATTGAACAAAATAATATAATGATAATAGGAACATGCTTAAAAAATATTTAAAAAAACAAACAAATAGAAATTAATTCCAAAGAATTAAAGATTTAAATGAAACAAAATAACTAAAATATGTTCAAGCAAATGACAGATATCTAAAATCAAAAGAGCCTTATATATCACAAAAAAGATGGCATGTCTAAGCAAATCGAAATTATTCAAAATGAAATAGAAAACATACATAACTAATTAACAAATAATCAAAACCAAATGAAAAATAAATAATATGTCCAAAATATCAAAAAAATATTTAAAATGTAAGAAGTAGAAAAAGAGTTTAAAAAATTAAACAAGACAGTTGAAGAAGTAATTTATGAATTGAAATAAAACAAAAAAAAATGGTGAAAAATTTTAAACTACAGATTTAAAAAGCTGTCAAAAATTAAAATCTTTAGTTCATAAGCAAAATTTAAAAAGAAATAAATAGAATTGTTCAGCACCCTAAGGAGTTGTAGATAGAAAGAGAAAAAAAGGATGCACTGATGAAAAAATATCAAGAAGATTAAGAAGGAAATAAGACACTAGAAAGCATTATACAAAAATACAGAAGAATCTTGAGAAGAAATGAGGACCAGAATAAAGAATATTAAGGTCTATTAAAGAAAGAATGCAAGATGAAAGCATTGTTAATTAGATTTGAAATTAAGAACATTTGAAAATCATGCTGGAGAATCTTCTGAAAAATATTTAAACAGTTTACATATGTACTTTAGGGTAAATGCAATTACAGAACATGTGACTTTAAATTTGTCATTGACTGTTTTCATTTGTAGAGGGCATCTAATGACTTGCATTTTTCATTGTTCAGTGAATCAAGAAGTTTTCAGAAATTTAATATAAAAAAATAATCATAAATTGTTATTGAAAATTGTTAAAGAATTATTAAATATCTGGTATTTTAAGAGAAATGTTTATACCTGAATATATGGCTGAACTTATATTGTCATTAAATCCACTGTCAGAAAACCAGATTAATAAGAATAATGAAACAACTTTTTTAACCAATTAGAATAAATAGTTATTGGTATTGACAGAAACATTATTGAGCAAATAATGGAGTTACTAATCTCATTTGATATAAGAAAATTGTCATCTGAAGATTCTGAATGGAAAAAAGACAGGTTTGTTATTTTAGAAAAAATCTCTAGAAAAAAGAAAACTTTTTTACCAATATAGTGAATAGATATACAGTTTACTAGGAATATTGATTATGAACTACCTAAAAAATAAATCCAAAAAGTCCATAATGAAACTTTTTCTTCAAGAGAATAAATTGAGAGTTGCCCAAACCATAAATAATCTCAGAGCTGTATTCCAAAGATCAAGGCCAATCTGAAATTATGTTCATTAAAAGATTTTAGAAGAAACATTAGAATGTCATTGCTTTTAAAATATATCAAGATAGATATAGAAATGATTAACCAAAATAATCAGAAGTTTTATAACTCTACTTCTGATATATTAGTTTTCATTCCAGATTATAAATTTGAAAACTGATGATTTTTTTTAAAACTAGATGATTTAGAAAAACATTTTGTTATTGGTTAGGTAGATTATTTATGTTGATTATTGGAGAAATATAATATGTAATCTTGGTTTGTGTTTCAAGAATTTATTTGTTGAATGTTTTAGAATCTAATGTGCAAGCTAGCTGTGTTGTCCTTTAAACATAATAATTAAATCATAAGTGACTGCCATGGCCTTCTGAAATTAAAGAATAGTAAAAAATTCCTAAACTTATTGCATTTTTTCAGACAGATAAGACTTTGGTTACTCAAAACTTTTGGTGATATCAAATAAATTTTCATGACACTTGTACTTTCCAAATATAAATGTCTCTGATTCATGACTGTGCTGAGCATGATTAATTCTGCAATATTGATTTAAAAATTTCTAAAATAGTAATATAACATTGTTTACCATAAACATAAATGATTGGATAAATTGGTGCAAATAACTAGGCTTTTCTTTTATAAAAGAAAGTATTATTGATGAAAAGATATTTTGAATAATTAAAAAAGTAGTTTGCTGAATATTAAAAAAATGAATCAATGTTTTTTTTTTATCTGAATATATTAGCAAAGAATACAAAATAGATCAATCTTTTATTATATTATATTCATATGAGAAAGAGTGAAAAAATAATTTCAATGAGAAATTCTATAGTCTCTATCTAAGATCAAGAATAAACTAGAAAAGTAAAAAGGCTATAAAATATAAAATCATCATAGTTTAAAATTTAAGAATAAAAATAATAGTAATATCAGTTGAAAAGCAACAATAGGATAAGTTGCATTAAAATTATTTGTATTTGTTACCATTATATAGGGGGTATTGTGACAAGTAAATCAAATCATATTATCAATATGAATTTAAATTTTTAATTGATTGTCATGATAGTTGTCCATTACTGATGCAGTTAATAATGTATATTTTAATGGACAAAATCTATTTTGAAAATTGGTTGGTAAAAATTTTATTTATAAAAAGGTTTGCATAATATTATCAGTGCTATCTAATAGTCCTTGATGTCAAAAACTACTGGGGATTAAAAAAATAATAAGGAAAATAAAATTTACTCATATAATACAAAGATGAAAGTATGCTTCATTGTTTATATTATAAAAATAAAAATATTAATTTTTATATAATCTGTTTACTTTTTTGTGATTTATACTTTTATAAAATAATTAAATATTAGCTTTTAAATAAGTACATAATAAAAAAATTCTTTAACTGAAAATTTAATAATGTTAAACAGAAGACAAACTGGAAACTTCTCTAATCAATATTATTTTACTATTTTTTAATTGTTTTATAATTTTAAATAATTATAAGCCAAATTTTGACATTTTAAGATGGGTTTTGATTATTTGAGTTCATATTTTAATTAAATATGATTTAAATGTACAAAGTTTGGGAAGACGTTTTAAAAATTAAAATATATTTTTTAACCTAAAGGCTAAATAAAAACATTTGTTTTAATTCTTTATTTTTATTTATTAATCTCTTTTTAATATGCAAAGATATTTTATTTTTTTAGATTAATTTTATTTATTTTATTTATGGTCTTAATGAAATTTGTAGAAAATGAAAGATAATACAGAAAATAAATTTTTATTTTTTAAAAAAAATAGAACTAAGAAAGATCTGAAAATTAAAAAATCAAATAAGATGTACAAACATTAAAAAAAAAATTATTTTAAAACATTAAACAACATAAAAAAGTATCCTGGGTTTTGACATTAGAAAAATAACTTAAAAATAAATGTTTTACATTTTTCATCACTTTCATAAATAATTGAACAAAATGTAGGTAAAATAAATATGATCTATATAGCATGTAAAATTATGTTTTCTCAAAATATTAAATGTGTATAAAAAATATACAGTATTGTATGATGTCTAATATTTATTTATTTAATTATTTAGAACATTTTGATTCTGTTAGTAAAATTTAAAAAAAGGGCTATGTAAGTGGTTTAAGAATTATTCAAGATGGGAAATTAAAATAATTTTAATATTTAATATCTGAATACATATTACAATAATGTTTAGATTTTGTAGTAGTTACATAATAAGACCATTTAACTAAAATTTCATTTTTCATTACAATGGAGAGTGGAGTTAATCTTTTGTAAATGAATATAAGTATTACCAACAGATATCAAAACAATACTTGAATAAAATAAATTTGACAAAAAGCTTGATTTGGTGAAAATGACATTGTATTCCTATATCCTTTTATATATGATGAATATCTCAACACAGATTACTATTTTATTTAATTTTACTTTAATTATTCAAATATATATATATATATATAAAATTAAGAGCGTGCTAATAGCTCTAAACAAGCTTTTTTATTTATTTATGATAAATGCTACTACAAGAGAAGGCATTCAAATCATTTTTATCTTGGATTGTCCCCATCCCCAGACCGGTTTCGACCTATGGGTCTCTTCAGTGAGGAGTTTGGGACATTAGATCTAAAAAACCAACTCAAGCAAAGCATTTATCTAAAAGATAATTGTTAGAAGAAGGTCTGAAACTTTTAGACATCTACATGTACTTAAAGTCAGCTCTCCAACTGAAAAAATCATATGGGCCTGAACTTAATTCAGATACTCCATATATTAGGAGGCTTAGCTCTTTAATTTAGCTAAAGCCACAACAGCAAAATCCAAGATAAAAATGATTTGAATGCCTTCTCTTGTAGTAGCATTTATCATAAATAAATAAAAAAAAAGCTTGTTTAGAGCTATTAGCATGCTCTTAATTTTACATATTTGTAAGTGCAAGCTATATATAAGTCATGTGACATCTGACTTGTTATTATTACTATTATATATATATATAGAATACATATTGCACAAAATCTTTTATTAATTATATTCAACCACAGAAGCAAATGATAATTAGCACTATGGTGTGCTTTAATACTTTCTAGCTGTTTATTTATACATGATAATGCAAAAACTCTGCATATATATATATATATATATATATATATATATATATATATATATATATATATATATATATATATATATATATATATATATATATATATATATATATATATATATATATATATTGTAACCTAGTGTTATTGACACTTGGTTTACTTGCATTATTTCTGCAGGAAAACAATGCTATTCTTTAAAGAAATAAAAAGATAAAATAACAATAGTAATAATTGATTAATAAAATATGCTATTCACTCACTTTGGCATGTTTTGGGTGAATAACTAATAGATTTAATAACTCAATGTCATTTTTAAAGAGAGAACATGAATAATTTAATTGAGATATTAATAATTAGAGCAAATTAATATGGTATAAAAGCTAAACAGTAATTGATTTTGGATGGGTAGAGAGGAGAGTGGATGAGTGTCTTATCATAAAGCACAATAACTTCTGGTAATTTCTTTTGTAAAAAAAAAAATTAAAAAAAAAAAAGAAAAAAAAATAATGTTTAAAGAATTATACATCACTGATTGTTAATTTAACGTATTTATTATTATTTTTTTTATATTGTCAAATTACTTTGTAATCCAGGTAAATAATAATGAAAACTATATGATTGTAATAAGTTTTTCCTTTCTTTTGTTTATGTTATATTCAAATGATTATTTTTCTGGAAGAGGTCGCTAAAGTAAAAAAAAAAAAAAGAAAAACAACAACAAAATGAAGCAACCAATTTCATAATCAAGATCATTTTTTTTTTAAAAAAAAAAGATAGTCTGCTTTTAGTTTTCAAGGAAGGAACAGTGCTGAAATTTGGTAACTCAATTTTTTCATTTTATTTTGCAGAAATAAATGTAATCAAAGTAAAATTTTAATAATATAATATGTGGCTAAATTTTTTTGATAAGATATCCTGATTTTCTTTGCCATCTACCTATTTAAAGACCTTTTATACTTAAAAATTTATTGTCTCACGCTAAAGTTAAAAATGACAGAATTAACTAAGGGAATCATGAAAAGTGTTATTATGTCTAAATTAAGAAAGATAAATGATTTCCAAGTGAGAAATAATTATTTATTAACTTTATGTCATTTATTGATATTTTCTTGGTATAGAAAGAAAAAATAATAATAATTGAAAGAAATATTTTGAAACCAAGGAAAATCAACTAGAAACATTTTCGCGCTCTTTCTCAATATTGTCTGCCTTTACAAGTAATGTAGTTACATACGTTAAAATATGTTTTATTCACCAAGAATTGTCTGGAAATAATAATAATGATAAATAAGATTAAATTATGCACCTGTATATTTTTAAAAAAAAAAAAATAAAAAAATATAAACTTTCTCAGAGTAAATATAGGAAAAGTTATATAGGGGCATTCTTACGGAGAAGTTACCGTTAAAAAAAATTTATAATTCCTAAAGTATGAACAAAACCAAATATCTTAGTGACTTAATGATAAAAATAAATGATATATTATATTATACATCAGTTGGAATTATTAAAACTTCATGTACACGTAAATTGACTGCAGTTATTATCATAATAATCTCTCGGAAAATTGCGCATTTTCGTCCATAAGTAAGCTAGCTAATAGGTATACGTATCGTCAATAAAAAAAAAATATTGTGTATGTTTATCGTCTATAGTCAAATATTCGTCTATATTAGAAGTCTTTTTTTTTTTCTATGGATCCCAAAATTGTAGCAGTTTAATTCAAGTAAGAATTAATCTTCAATTCTGCTATATTTTTCTTTACCTAATTTATTAAACGCACAAAAATAAGAGAAAACTTTTATTTAAAGGAAATAATACCATGCGTTTATTGTTTTTAAACTTGCTTCGTGAAATACGACTGGATAAAGCTCTTCACCTGGACCAATTGCTCAACAGAAAAACATTTTCTAATGAGAGAGTATGCACTTGTTAATTAATGATTGTTTAAAACTAAGTTATAAATGATATGTATTTTTTTTGTTATATCACCTAGGTTAAAGTCTGTATGGTCAAGTGATATTTAATAGCCTTGTAATAACAAAGGTATGTTTTAATATAATTATTATAGGTTAAGTTGATATTTAACACGAAAGAAAAAAATCTATAAAATATGTTTTAATTATTACATACAATTGTAGGTAGAAGTTTTGTATGTTAGATACGTAAAAGAAAAATATTTAGATATTTAAGGGGTAAAATAAATATTGAAAATTATCAGAAGTAACTAAAAAAAAAAAAATGCTATAACAAAATATTTCTTGTTAAAGTTTTGAGACGAATTTATACTGTATTAATTGAGGAATTTATTCCTAATTATTCTTAAATAACACATCCACTTTATTTAGTTTAAGATAGTATGCTACCAACTATTTTGAATGTTCCTTTATTAAAATTAAAATTATTATACTTTTATTCTATAATGTCCATTGATTTCAGATGTTGATCAAAGTATACCCGGTAACATAAGTTTATTATAATCAGTGTATTTACTTATCCTGCCCAGATATAGCATTGGTATATGCTTAATATTCACATAGGTAATAATTATAATGTATTTATTTTGTGGGCTGAAAAATGATCTCCCCAAAAGCTTTGTTTTCCATGAGAGGAAGATTTTTAAATATAATGTTCGGGTATGTTTATAGCCCAAGTGATCGATTCTCATAGATAGGACGATCAAGAATTTATCTAGCATTTAGTATGCTTCATTCGTTTAAATCCCAGGAGAGGATTGTATTTGGTGTGTGTTCGTTGTATGCCCAAGTAAGAGGCAAGAAACCACCAAAATATTATAATGTAGTAGATTACTCTACAGACCTTCGTGGTTATTCCATATTCCTCATGTGAAAATAAAGATAGCTCCACCATGGAAGGTGTTGATTATTGTGCTTAATTTTGAAAGTTCGGGCAAGATAAAGGTTATATTGGAGGTGTTAGTTCCTCAAGATCCACTTTAGTATAAATAGTGCGTTAGTAACTAGGATCGATATCTGTATTGTGCTGCTAAATATTGCTAGTATTTGACAAGTAAATCAATGGAGAAAGTAATTAAAATTGCGTAATTTAAAACGCTTATTTACTGAAGGAATATTCAAATGCAATATTTAATTCTGGTTAGTAATTAAATAATACTCATATTTAAAATTATACGTATGAATAAAATTTGTATCATAACTTAAGTTAGCATTAAGTTAAATGTAAGATGGTAAGTGTAACTTCTGATAACTGGCCTATAATTAGAATGGGCTATCCCATTAAAGACCATAAATAAAGTAAATGTATTAGAAATAAATTTAATATTTTGCGTATTGCATATGATTGGATTAATCATTTTTTAAAAAAAAAAAAAAAAAAATAGTTAGTCAATAATTTTGAATAAAAGCTTCTACAAGGTTACCAAAATTTAATAAACAATGTATTGGTAATGAAATGTACTTTTAGTTAATCAATCCATATGATTGAATACAGGAGAAGTAGTAACCTCTAGTCCATAACCAAAAGAGTATACAGATTAATGTCAGTTATATTTTATATTTTTGTATTACTATGGGATTATTGAATAAATGTTCATATATATATTTTTTTTTGTGATAATAATAAATTATAGTCTTGTTAAAATTTGTTGTAGATTCTTTTTTTTTGTTTGTTTTTATATGCTAAATATAAGTGTTTGCACAATATTTGCAAAACCTTTTCTTGAGTCCGAAATCATTCCAAATTCTTAAAAACTTAATATACCAGATAAATAAAGTTAAGCAGATCGGAATATGTCATTATATTTTAGTTTAATGATAATTATTTATGGAGTTGAAAACTTAAGACTAAACATTCACCTTTGTGTAAAAAAAAAAAAAAATGAATTTATTCCCAAACCATTAACTTTGGTTGCGCATTATTCCATTCCCATTTAGTTAAATTGTCTAAGTAATAAATCTTAGTTATATTATTGTGTTGTCATGGATGATGGAAGGACACAAAAAGCACCCTTGTCTTTTTATTATTCTGACTGAGATTCTGAAAAAAAAAAAAAAGCTGTGTTATTCAAAATTATATGTAATTATTGAATAGAATTATCATCTCTTTAAATAATATAGCAGTTGATATGAGAGATGAAGACACATTGAATTTAAGTAAAATAAATGTTTCCTATAGCCGACCAGAATGCCAGTCATATGCGACAACACAATACTGCCGAGCATTTCCTTACATGAAACAAAGAACCCTGAGATTAATATTATTATAATTATTCTTTAAATTAATAAGTGATCAATTATTGTTGATATTACAATCGTGGCATGGCTTAAGAGAATTGAATGTACAATTGTATTATATGAAAAGTATTTTAGATCATATTGGAAAATTAATGGATATGTTGCTTTATTTTAATTGCCTTAACAACAACCTGAAAAATTAGTGTCATGGGTGCAAATAAATAAACTAAACTAATTTTAAATACTGGGTTAGAATATATATATATATATATATATATATATCCTCTAACAAATTTGCTATATTATTCATTGTTACTTAGGATTAATAAATTATCTTTATTATTGTCTTTTTTTGTTGCTTCGTTAATCTTTTTCCTCATAAGTAGTATCATCATTTTCAACCATTATCGATCCACTGCAGAATGAAAGTCTCTTCAAATTTAATCCATCTTCTATGATATATAGCTTCTCCACTTCAGACTATTAATTATTTCAATGATATCAGTAATATCTGTCTGTTTTCTCACCCATGTATTTCATTTTCTATCTCACTTTGTTACTCAAAAATTCATCTCTCCATATTTTGCTGAATGGTGCAAAGTCTCTGTATTGCTCTTCTCTTAAGGGTCCAAGTCTCATATTTGTAAATAAAAACTTGGTAACACATTTATTAAAACCTTTCTTTTCAAACAAATAGGTATATTTCCTTTTAGTGTCAAGTTTTTTTCTACCAAAACCACTGCAACTAGGTTTAATTATATGATTAATTTCATTCATTATGTTTCTATATGTAATATATCTATGATTTTTTTTACAAAAAAAGATTTATAAATTTGGTTTTAGATTTTATCTTTTCGGCAAGCAATCTATATGACATATATATTCTCTGAAGTTCTTGTTATAACCATACTATTTACCTTTGTGTTAAAAATACCAATATCAGTAGACACATATTTTGAAGGTAAAAAAATGTTTATGTTTAGCTCTTCTGGATATTTGTTTGACTTAATGGTGATAATTCACATTGTAGTAAACCTCATTCTAATATTAGAAATCACATTAACATCTTTCCATATTTTTAACATAGCTGTTATAGAAATCTGATGTATTGATATTTTGTGTTATATCTGCATTTTTTTTTTTTAGTTCTATAGTGCTTTTCTGAAAATTTAATGTAGTGACAAATTGGAAATTAGTCTTTCAACCCTATAAGAATAATACAGGGTGCTGATACATAACAATAGATTTACATTTTAAATAATGTTTGTTGGTTTCTATTGCTTTGTTGAGATTTAATAAAATAGTCAATGATTTTATAAAATATTTTACTGTATATAATAATTAAAATTCTTCATGTTTTTAAGATATAAGATAATGACCGTATAATACAGAGAGTCTCTTTATTTTTAGTTCATAACTAAATTTCCAGACACAAACAAGTATTCCATACTTTTTTCTAAAGAGATTAACCTTTTGCATTTTAATTCTTTGTACGACTTTATTAAATTTTCATATAAAGTATTATTCCAGGAATAAATTTATCATTAAGTACTCAATATCAGAATGTTGTTTTTTTTTTTTATTGAGTGGGGTTTTTATATATATTTTTTTTAAAAAAAAAAAAGATTTTTTGGATAGTTTTAATTTGTTACTAATTTTATAATAATTTTTGGAAATTGATTGTTTTTACTTTGTTTTTACCTTTTGTTTGTGATTTCGCTTTTTACTTTGTTATATAAAATTTTTTAATTAAATTTGCTTTTTTAATGCATGTATTGACTATGTTGTTTGTAGATGTATTATTGTAACGATTTTTCATTTCAGCATTAGGGGAAAAAAATGCTTAATTTTATGATTTTATTCTTTTCTTTCACACATTCTGACTGAGTTTTTTTTTTATTTCATTATACTATTGTAAATATGAGTTTTGTTTTAATTATTTGAGAATTATCATATCTGTAGATAGCATTAAATGTAATATTTACTGCTATATATAAGGATACTTTGTTGTTGAAAATTTGTATTAATATTTGATTCAAGCTATTTTATCTTTGCAATATTTTCAAATAACTTTATCCTGTGTTTATCGCTATTAAAAACTTAATTTATTTTTATTGGACTTTCAATATATTTTTAAAATGTCAATATATTTTGATTCCTTTCTTTCTTTCTTTTTTTTTTGATTTGGGTTCTTTTATTTATTTAGTCTGAGATAGATTTTTGTTTTTTCTAATGGAATAATAATATTGAAAACATTATTTGTTGATAGTTTATTATTCTTCTATCTAATAAATTAGTATTATATTGTAAATTTATTGCAATTATTTGTAAGATCATATTGTTTTAAAATATATTATAAAGTAGTTGATGTTTTTTTTTTTTTTACTTTTAATGAATGTTTTTTTTTAATTTACAACTTCTAAATAATTTTAGATTTTAAATATCTATTTATGAAATACAATATTATTTATAATTTAAAAATTAATATAAAGACTGATTTGCCTAACTTATAATTTCTTTAAGTACAAGCAGTATTTACTTATGTAAGATTTATACTTAGGTATTCATAATACATTATTTATAGTTATAATTTTACTTCTTTTCTATTTATATACATTATAAATTAGAAGTTGGAATACAAACTTATATGATTGTTTTAAATAATAGAAGTGAAGTATCATTACTTTAATAAAATTCATGTTATTGTGAGTGTATACTCAAGATATATATATATATATATATTATCAGCTTCAACTGTTTTTAGTTTGTTTGTTTTTCTAATTAGTCTAACTCAGTCTAACTAATAAACAAATGATAAGGAAATGATTGGAAAAATTCTGATCAAGAGAATAAAAAGAAATGCTCTGTCAGAAGTACATGTTATGGATAAAGAGATATAAAAGAGAAAAATTAGGAAACTTTTGGTTGAAGATATTCTTAACAAAGAGGCATCCTGAAGAAGAACAAAAATAAGTAATAAAGTACTATTAAATATTTACATATTTAGTTACTGAACAGTTATATGATAATTAAACTCACTAGTAACATTTTAAGCATAACAATTTAATTTAAATGTCTAAACTGAAATACACTTATTCCTGTAAATGAGAATTGATTCTGAAGCTTTCAATTGTGTTGTTAAAACAATTGTGATTTTACAACAGTAGCATTTTTCTAAAACACATTAAAATTTAAATAGCCTTGTAAATAAACAGCACATGGTAAAATCAGTTGTCATATTTTTAATATTTTAAAAATCATATCTCAAGAAAATGGTATTTTTAAAAATTATGCTAGAGATTCATATTCTAAAATATTTTTTGCTATATATTGGCCTATTTTCATAATTTTATTGACTTGTTAAATATTTTTGTAAAACATTCAAAACTTTATCATACTACCAGATATACTCAGCCATAAAGACCATGTTTTTTAATTGGTTATTTTAGAAAAAAAAAATTAAGATTTAATGTAAATTAAACAAAATATTTTAATATTATATAAATAAATGTGATAAATGTATTCAGCTTGAAAATTTATCCTTTTTGTATTATGATTTAGTAATGGCAGTATTACTTTCTAATTGGCCTGACCTTAAAGATCATCTATCGTTTTTGTAAAACTTCTTTTTTTGTTGCTTTAACATTTTTTTTTGCTCTGCAGAATTACTTGCTTTGAATAAAATGCTCATAATCAAATTAAGCCTCTAAATTAAACTTTAAATTTTTAAATATTCCTGTTATATTTGATATGTGAATTTAACAATGTTAATGATAAGTATTAATGGTGGAATTATTTCCTTCACATAAAATGGCTGACCTAAAAGGCTATACTTTTTGTAATAGTTTTTTTAATTGATTGCTTTAAGAATTTTTTTAAGATTAAATGTAAATTAAACAAAAGATTTTAATATTATATAAATAAATGTAAAAAATTTAGAATTTAAAAATTTAAAAAAAAATGTTTGGAACCTGGCCTCTGTTTGGTACACTTCAAAAATGTGTCCGGTAAAGTATTAATAAAGCTAAATTTAAATTTTTAAATATACCTGTTATATTTGATATCTAAATTTGGTAATGTTACAGACATTATTAATGGTGTAATTATTTCCTTCACATAAAATATGAAAACGTAATACGTTGTTTTTAATTGGTTGTGAATTCGACACATGCCAGTGGTCAAACATACACTCACAGAATGCAAGTGAGAGCCTTGCAGATAACATTCACATGGATTTTATATATATATTCCAAATACATTCAACTGTTAATAATAACACACAGGTTAATAAAAAACACTACATACATATGTTTTCACTTGTTTTTAGCTTTTTAATAAATTTTAAGTAACTATTGTTCAATAATTTATGTTTAGATTTGATTATAAGAATTAATACTTTGCCATTGCACTTGAACAATTATTGAACAATTATTTCATTTTTGCATTAATAAGTAATACTTATTTTTTTGTACAATCAAAAGACTTAAAACATTATTCAGAAAAGTTGACTCCCTTCTGTGGTAATCCTTTAATGCATTCATTATATAAAGTAATCATGCATTATTGGATTATGGTTTGCTACATGATATTTTGTGAGTAATTTATTCAATCAAATTTGAATTCTTTCTCAAATTTATATTAGTATACATTTGTAATACATTATCTTATACTACAATTTTATTTTATAATTTATATTTATCTCTTATAAACTATTTTTTATTCTTCTCGTAATTAATATATTCAAATATGAGCATTCAATGAAGGTAAGATAATAATTAAAATTGATCTTCAGACTTATTTCTAGTTACTGGTTTTCTTTGTAAGGCATTTAATTCACATAACATGTATCCAGTACATTCTATTCCTGCTACATTATTAAAGTTAACAATATTTGTACTTCTAAAGATGACTGCTGGGCAGTTGAAACTTTAAGTAAATATAAAGGAGTAAATTGTATTTTATTTGATTACACTGTAAAATGATTAATGAAGATGTAACTGGTATTATATAAATGTATATCAATCAATGCATAAAAGAACAAGAAACAGAAAAAAATTATAAAGTTTGGAGCTCTAATATTTGAACCTAGATTTATTTGTTTTTTTACTTAATTTAATAAGATAAATATGACTATTGGAAACTATTTTTCAAAACTATATATTCTATTAAAGAAAAACAATAGTCTGAACCTAATCACTTCTACCTGTTGTTTATTGATTATATATGAGCAAAAGAGTATGAAATGAATAACCTCTATAAATAGAGATTTGGTATGAACAATGCTGTAATTGTTATTAAATTAATCTGAGAATAATTGCTTTATTTACAAATTGTTAAATAAGACTTACCAATATTTCTAAATTCAATAAAACTTACAACACAACTAACAATCATACAATATTAATTAAAGTTTATTTAAAATGAAAAGTATTTTATAGCAGCTTTATTTTAAATAAAAATAAACAAAAAAATATTTTATATATATATAAAATAATCAAACTTTTTTTAATTGTCATTTACATACAAAAATGATATTTTACAATTTTTAAATAACTTTCAAGTTTTTTTTTTTAATGTATAATGAAATAAATATTAAAAACAAATCAAAAAATATGTGGTGAAATCTTTTAATTTATAGCCATTTTTTAAAATAAATTAAAAGATAATAAAGTCATCTTTTTCAAAATTTGACTTTAATGTAAATTACAAAAAGATTTAAAAACTTTTAAGTTTTAAATATTATTAAAAAAATTCCTTCTCAAAAACTGTAGATTTCAATATCTGTCCATGGGAACATTTAATAATTACATTTGAACAGTGATTCTTATTGACTTCAGATAATTCAGAATAAAAACAATACATCAAAGAAAAGGAAAATACAGAAATTAAATAACTTAGAGCTTTTTTTAATTTCAAACATAGTTGGGTTTTTTTAAGAAATATTTAAGTTTGGAAGTAGTTAACATTATTTTTTACTGCATACATTTTCATTGTATATTTAATTAAGTAATGTATATCTTCTCCAAATATAGAGGCAAAATAAATTGAATGTATCAGAACATGAATGTAATCTATTAACACCAGTCAACTTGATATTATTAAAAAAAATACATATACATCGAACACAAAGCTTATTCTAATTCAACAGCAATTTTGTTCGAAGAAGTCCCAAATAGAGAGTTATACAAATAACTCTATGGCTTGAATCTAATCTAGGTTTCAGTTTTAGTGAAAGATTAAAAAAAAAACTTATCATTAAAAGTCATAGTTTTTCATATATGTCTACAGCTGACTATATTGAAGACTTTTTATTCTGTAACTTCTCAAGAAGTTGCTTTATAAAGTTAAAAGACTTTCACAAGTCGGTAACCAAGAAGCATAGACACAGGTTCTGCGACACCAAATGCTATTTTTGTTAAATAAGCTTCCACGTTTTATATTTTTCTGTACTTATTCAGATTCTGTGTTTTCTTCTCCTTGTTGAGTTTCCATTTTCCATTTGTTTAAATGGTGGGTTCCTTTTTTCTTTGGTGATGGGGGCGATTCTTGCTCTTCTTCTGATTTTAGGCGCTTATGTTTTGTTCGTCTGTTTTGAAACCAAACTTTTACCTAAAAATTATACAAAAAAGGTATATTTTAAAAAAAAATGCAAAAAGTTAATTGTAATATCAGGAAAACAATTTCAAAAATTAATACTAAAATTTTAACGAGATTTCTTTAGTATGTTTTAAATATATTTAAAGAACCCATGAAATTTTATTAATAAATAGTATATACACGCATAACAAACACACACATATATATATATATATATTTAAAGATTAATAATATAGCAAATTTATATATATGTAATATTGTGGAAGGAACTAATACGCTAGAATTATCATATACTTTTTCCTATCATATAGTATATAGTATTTAATATATATAAAGTAAATTCAGCTTTTTAATGAAATATTAAACAACATTATATCTCATGTAAATATCAGTTAAATAATGGGTGGGCAGGGAAGTTAATTTTGTAAATTGCATACATTCGATATCTGGCATTCATTTTCTTTACAAGACGTAAATAACATGAATATCCTAGTATCTATTTTAAATCTAATATATTTCTACATAAAATACTATAACTTTAAAATCGATCTACTTGTATATCTGTTTTAACATTTTATATATTATATAAACAAAAATTTTTGTTAATCAAATAATTATTTTTAAGAAAAGTAGTTGAGAATATATATTTTAGCATTAGTACTTTCTTTTATGTAATAAATTTAATTTCAGCTTTCTATTTTTTTTTAACTAAGCATAATATAAATACAAGATTATAAAATCAAAAGAAATATATACAATATATGTAATATTTTGGTCCTCTAACATTAATCATAATAATAATATAAAAATACAACGAGAGAGATTAAATATGTTAAATGAAATTAATCTCTGTCGGATTTTTGTAATAAATATATATCGAGTTATATATATTTATTATTTATATTTATAAAAATTAATTTAGTGTTATATTTACAAATCGCTAAAAATAAGATATATATATATATTGTAATGGGACAGATAGAGCAAGTATAAAGATAAAAATAAAGATAATCGGTGAGGATGATAACATAAGAAATTTTTTCATTTGATTTTTTTATATATCGATCAACATAATCTTTCAAACTTTACTTTCTTAAATTATATGGATAAAGATTAAAAAAAATTAATAAATGATCACCAATATGCATTTTTGGCAGAATCATCTTTGATCAGTTTTCCATACATAACTTTATCACTATAGTTTAAAATTTATTGCACCATATTATTACAAATCAATTTATGCACATTTCTTGAAGCAATTAACAATAACTGAAATACAGGATTATTATATGTTTGTATCAATATATGTAATATATAGAGTTTTAAAGTATGAAGATTGGCTATCTTAATATATATTTGAGTACTTATTACATATATGTGTAGAGATGATAATCTGGATGAACTGATGATTGCTGGTTTAGCATGAAATACATATATGCCTCAGTAAATTTTCTGTAAACTGTAAATAGAAACGAGCATTATTAGTGAAGAAGATTATATAATGGATTTTATTTTTGATTTGTTTAAATTATATATTTTAAAATTAATATTGTTATAAATATGATATTAAATCTTAACACATTAACTCTTTTCATGAAATTATGTACTTCTTAAGCACTAGTTGACTTCAAGTTCAGATGAAAAGATATAAATTAATAAACATAAACTAATTAAATACACTGATTCAGCTTTTGGCTTAAACATTGCTGGCTCAATGCAATTAATTAGTCTATGCTCATTAATTTATATCTTCTTATATAAACTCAAAATTATTGAGTGCTTACAAATTAAATATGATATTAATAAAGTTCTCAATAGAATGCCAGAATAATAAAGATACAGGTAACTATTTAATTTATTAATAGTTCTGAGTATAAATATAATGTTTGTTATTACATTTTGTATTGGTGATTGTTGTATTAAGTTTACATGTAAATTTTTCCATTAACCCATTGAAATTTAATTTGTTACATGTTTTATGGGTCCTGGATTTCAGCCTCATGTTTGATAATCAAAGGTATCCTAAATAGGTAAATAAATAACCATGGAACATTTTACTTTTTTTACATACCCAGAAAAGCATGTATATGATTTAATAAATGCTATATTTAATTCTCAAAGTATTAACTCTTTTCATAATACTATTTAATTCTTATACCTTCATTGACTTGAGTTCTGATGCAAAGGTATAATAAACATAAATGAGCCAGCTTTCAGCAAAACATTTCTGGAAGTGTTTTGCCAAAACCTGTTCTTTATGTTTATTATACCTTTCCGTCAGAACTTAAAGTCAATAAGTGATTAAGAATTAAATGCTATATTATACATTAAAGTACTTTCATGGTATTGATTATTATAAATTTTATGAGTTAAGGTAAACTTTTAACTATATATTAAATGCTTAGAAGATAGCACAAGCTAGAAAACCTAACAAGTCAGATCATGTAGACATATAAATGTCAGACTTTATAAAGTCATATGATGATAAAGAACTAATACTATTTCTGGGTAAATAATTTACTTCTTCCAAAAAGGTTAACTTAAAGAATTATACCATACTGATAATATGGTTCTTACTATATTAATTATTACTGTAAAGGTCTTAAAATGCATAGTAAAACATTCCTATATCCATCTTTAATTAATATGACATAGTGGATGATTCTTGTACAAACCTCTCCTATAGTGTCTTGTTATATACATAACTTCATTGATCATACATACAATCATAACTCAGTATTAATTAAAAGTGTTTCTTAGAGAAACAAACCAATAAGATATGGAAATATTGTGTAGAGAACTTTTATTAGACATATGCCTTATTATTTGTTAATAATTTTATTTTGCTTATATAATTGTTTATTATTAATTGAAGTCATCATCATTATCTACATATTTTAATATGACTTGGGCATACACTTTATTTAAATAGGTTAATTTTATTTGTTTAATTTATTTGCACTATTCTTGCTTCCATCTATAGTTGAAATACATAATTCTTAAGATATGATGAGATGCAATAAAATCTTTTTCATATGTTTATCACATCCAGAACAGATATAATTTTGATTTTAAGGTTATAATTTCTTTAATAATGATTGACTAATTTAATTAAGGACTCTGAGAGAATTACCAATTTAATAATATATATAATATGGGGATGAGAGAGTTAAAATCGTTAGCCTTATATGAATAAACATACTTGATTGTATTAGAAAAATTCTTTACTTATTGAACAATACGATATAGTTTGTGTACAAAAGAATATACTTAAGATTATACTATGAATCTATCGTAGTATCTTGGAAGATTTATTAGTAATACAATCATATATAGTGTCAAATTATTGAATAGTTATTATTATTATTTATCAGATAATTAAGTATATTTTCATTTTATTCTGAATTGCTGTAAAGTTTACAGTTGAAAACAAACGCATTTCCACATAAATGCACTTTTCTCAACCGACTTCCTCTTTCCAGGTGTGATCAGATCAATTAGTTAGTTACTATATATATATATATATATATATAGTAACTAACTATATATATATATATATATATATATATATATATATATATATATATATATATAAACAATGTATAATGCTAGCTAAAATCTATATAGAATATTTGAAATGCCCTATAATTAAATTGTTTCAACCACACACACCCTCTAAATAAGAAATAGCCTGAATTTCTGCAGCCCAATATTTAGTAGCACCTCACTATTGTAGCGGAATGAAGAAGCAAAATGTTGCTGATAAGTAACATGCATATTATAATAAAAAAATATTTTAAACAAAGGCAAAACTCCCCACATAATTTTTTTATTATGTGCTAGTATAGAGATGGTGATCATGTGATGTTTGATGGTTTAAAAAATATTTTACATTTATTATATAGAATGGATCAAAACTACTATCAAAATATTTTATTTATATGAGTATATCAATTATTTATTTTTATTTCATTAATTATTTAATTTTACAAAGAATCACATTTATAAATAAATTAAAAATAACTATAGCAAAAGATATTGTAATAAAAACGCGGAGCATTTGCACAACTTTCTGTGTACCTGATTTGTGGGATAACAATACAAACTTTCATTACTGCGATACATTAAATACTATATTGTTTTTAAATGATGTGATGATTATAATTTAAATATTGTATTTCTAACAGAATTTAAAATAACAGCTGTCATATAATTAACAATTTTGTAAGTAAAACCTTTTTGATATCTTTTTAGTAACATTAAGTTAATTAATTTTACATTAAGATTTTATTTTGATTTATATTAATCAGATATTATTTATTTTATTTTAAAGATGAAATAAGAACTGTTACAAACTGATAACTTTTGCAATTAACAAAAAAAATTAATAATACTATTGATGAGTAGAAATTTTAATTAGTTTTATATTTTTTATAAACTTTATAATTAATACATATACTTTTATCACAAAGGTGTTATTTTCTCTTCACAACTAACAATTATTAATGAGCTGCCGTTTACACAATTTATAATCATATACACAAATATATTCTATTCGTGTAGAAAATTACTTAATTACATATTTATAAAATAATTAATTATATAATTAATATATTACAGAGCTATACTTTACAATATTATTTTGATAAGTGCATTAAAGCTATAGATTTAGCACTATCACACTAGAGATAAAATATACCTCCTATGATTAGAATTGAATTTATTTATTTTTTTACTTTACAATCAATATTCTGACACTTATGTAAAAATTTACATCAATTTAACATTTTTAGCTTGAAGCAAATAATAACTGGATTGTCCATTTATTGACCACTAATATCTATGCGCCTTGTTGATATTAGAGCGCATTAAAATTTATGGTGTAGCTCTAAAATTGAGGTTAGAATAAATTATAGTAAGAGGATGTAAAGACAAACTGTCATTAAGATGATCAAGTATTATCATGATTATTATCTTTTAAAATTACTTAATTGTCTTATCCTACCTTCTGAAAAAAAATTAACGCGCATATACACACATTCTATATTTAATTGGTTCTGTTTATGAAATGTCTAAGTGAATAAAAATTCCCCAAATAAGTTGGGTTGAGACCTTAAAATTTTAAAGCTTACCTGACTAGACTTCACCTCATTGACATAGCAGAACTTTGACTATTACTTCATCATAACAGCTTTTGACAAATATATTAATATTAGATGTTAAATAAGAATCGATGTCTGTGAAGTTACAAAAATGATAATACTTGATTTTTTGAACATTTTTCATTATAAAACGTTTACCGTATACGCACATTTGTGTGTATGCACTAATCTACAATGGCTAAAAACAGGTTCAAACAATCACTACTCGAGGTTGCTTTTTCATTACTTAGATTTTTACTAACACAATTTTAATAACATCTAGTAAATTGTGAAGTTTGATAACTGTATATCATTAAGATGTGTTATTAATGTTACTCAGAATTTAAAATTAAAGATTTTATATAATAAAATATTGCAAACAATAAATGCACTATTAAGTGGAAAACTTGATATTCCTAATTATTTTTAACTATTCGGTAAAAAAAAAAAAAAAAAACATTTTTCGAAAATGACTCATTAAAGTCTGTCTCTTTTAGCCGGATACGTGCTGATTACCAATGCTTATTTTAAATAAATTATTTCTTCAGCAGCTTGAGTACATAGCTAGAGGCTTTAATTAAGTTTTCGTCCAACTCACTTAAAAAGCAACACGTGAATAACAAGGGCTTTCGATAAAATTGATTCACTTTAATAAATTTTAAACACTCATTAATACTCATTTACTTTAAATTTTATATCATTTTGGTGTAATTATTAATAACCATCAATTGAATAGCTAGCTGCTTTCTGAGAAATTAAAAATATTTCGTTTAAAATTCATTAATTCTTTAAGTCAATACAATTTTATTTTGTAAATAACAATACTGCACTTAAAATGCGAAACAAACGTAAAGCTTAATTACACTATATGCAAAATGTATCTGAGGTTTTTGCAAAATATTTATATATATATATGTATTGCTTTTAACTATTTTTAGTTGAATTTGCACAAAATATGTACTTAGATTTACATTATAAAAATTATCTAGAGGGAGGGGAGACACAAGTTTAAACATTAATATGTTTACATGAAACTTCACAATCTCATTAAATCCTCAATTACGAAATTTGATTTGACCTTTTGTTTTGTTTTGTATTTAATATTACTTTTTTTTTTCTATAACTGTTTTAAACAAATAACGCTTCTTTTTTCTACAATATCTTTTCATTTTTGTTAATAAAGGAATTATATTTGTCACATATATAATAATAGAAAATAGAAAATCATAGTAAGCACTAACAAATGTATATTAAAATTTTCTCCAACCAAGGTTTCGTCTATTACATATTTATTACACATTACGCACGTAAACCTTTTCAAGTAAAATCAACTAAACATTACTATATAAAAAAAAACATGACTTAATACCATAATTCATTTCAAAAAACTAATAACCTTTAATATATGCGGGATTCGAACTCAGACTTTCACACGACCCATTACTCTCAGTGCCATCTCATATTGCTGACCCACCTGATCACACACATGTTGAAAAGATAAATAATCACCAATATACGTATTTCATGCTAAACCAGCAATCATCAATTGGTCTAGATTACTATCCTCACACATATATACAATCAGTGCTCAGCTTTATATTAAGATAGTCAATCTTCATACTTTAATGGACAGGCTTCAAACTACTCCAACTCACAACTCTTCAACCTTCCATTTCATTGAAAAGCTGATCACTGATTGTATATATGTGTGAGGGTAGTAATCTAAACCAACTGATGATTGCTGGTTTAGCATGAAATACATATATTGGTGATTATTTATCTTTTCAACATGTGTGTGATCAAGTGGGTCAGCAATATGAGATGGCACAGAGAGTAGTGTGTCACGTGAAAGTCTGAGTTTGAATCCCGCATATATTACATATATAAATGCAGGTTTAAGGCTGTACATTGTATTAACTTTTAATATCAAATAACTTTTTTTTTTTTTTACAATCGTTATTAAAGAAAATTTTTATAAGATTCAAGATAGTATTATATTATGTAACAATATGTATTTAAATACAAAAGTCCAAGTCAAGCATTGGTGGTCGAATGGTTAGCACAGCTGCTTTACAAGCAGTTGGGGGTTCGTTTTCTGGCTGATGCTTTGACACATTAAAAAAAGTACAAAAGTCCTATTTTATTGCTTGTACTATCATTAATAATTCATTGTATTTTAGAAACCTCTATGAAAATATGAGTAATTAGTGAACATCATATAGGAGAGTTCCACTTAGTTACTAATTATTACATTTTCTCAGTAAGTGAATCCAACCTTAAGCTACTAATTTGGAACT
Organism: Epiperipatus broadwayi; assembly: GCA_028023455.1. NCBI lineage: Eukaryota > Metazoa > Onychophora > Udeonychophora > Euonychophora > Peripatidae > Epiperipatus > Epiperipatus broadwayi. The sequence goes on from JAQFVV010000164.1 coordinate 24,530, forward strand.
TTCAACATTCTAAGATTTTTTAACTGGAGCTAATTTAATTATCTAGCCATACTAAAGTGATATCATTTCAGCAATTGTTTATTTTATAGATCTTAGTTGTATGGGAAATGTAGTTTACTTCTGAACTTTTGACAAAAAAATGATGCATATCAAAAAAAAATTCCAGTGTATAATTTCTGATTATTGGCCTTCATCCTTAAAAAGAACTAAATATCTTATATTTATCCAAGAGTCACTTTTAACTCTATTATGTTATTCATTAGACTGAGAAACACAACTGTCTATTATTGGATAATGATTCTAAAATAAGAAAAGAGTAATTTCTGGTGGTAATGCAAATATTATATAGTATAAAACTAATAAAATATCTAAGATCATTTATTAGTTTTATATTATACAATCACCTGGTCTAGAATAAAATATACAGGAATTTAATACTGTTGTTAAAATGATATTAAATGTAATCTAGAAAAATTGTTTAATAACTCCTTTAATATACTTTTTCATAGTAGTTATTTTAATAATGATTTTTAATTGCAATTTCTTCACCTTTTAGCTATTTTTTCTTTTATTTTAAATCTGAAATTTTTTTAAATATTCTATTCTTATCAAAGATTTTATGCTTTTATAAAACTATGTGCTTCTATCAAATTATGTATAGTTATCATCATGTGAATAAACTAATTGCATTTCAAAACACATTTCATATAGAATCACTATCTTTGGTTGCCTTGGATTGCCACCAGTCAGACTAAATGACATTATTGAATTTATATAACTAGCATTACATAAATTATTTTGTTTGTAATGTATGAATTAATAATAATAAATTAGCCTATTTTAATAGGCAAAACATTGATGCAGCCAATGTTAGAAATAAATGTAATTTACGTGGAGTAAGGTAACTTCCAAAATCACAAATTTGTATATACTTCTAAGAGCATTAATGTATTAAGAACATATTTAGTTGTTGAATTTATTAGTAAAAGGTTGATTAATGAAATGACTTTATATTAATTCTGCTTTCATTGAAGTTATATTGAAGTAGGATTTAAGAAAATATGGTAGTGCTATTTATTTTTATTTTAAGATCAAGATAATTGATTTAACATTAATTATATAAGTTACATGCTGGACTTATTATTATGTTGGATGAAATGTGCACCATAATAATGGCTATATGTGAAGTGTGCTTCCTTCAGGGTAAATAACTTTTGTTTCATGTGATATAATAATCAAATGTTACTTTCATGCATTGTGGTGAGAGTTGTGTTACCCCATGCAAATTTTATTTATTTCTAAGTAGTCAATTAATTAATTATATATATATATGATAAACAAAACAAGTTATAAATTTCGTAACTTGCTCATAGCTTGCATTTTATAATCACTAGATGGAGCTTTACCAATAGCCCACTATATATATATATATATATATATATATAAATTTATTTCCCATATATATATATATATATATTATCATGGGAAATAAATTTATTACTATATATTACATTTTTGGGACTATCTATAATATCCAACGATTTAAGTATACTAACATTTTACTAAAATAAGAATTGCTTCACTTGTCAGTGGTATTATATGAGCATTATAAAGATGTAAAACGTTATTATAAAAATTATTTAAATTAAGAATTGTAGAAAGAAATAAAAAAATAAATACTTTTTGATTAATCAAATTTAAAATAAAACTAATGAACTAAGTAAGAAGTTGGGGTGATGAAGACCGATTGATTGAATTTAAATTAAGTTGATGATTTTTATTAATTTGTGTAAAAAAACTCTTGCATATAGATGATAGTTTGACTATTTCATTATATTGCATCAGGAGAGATAAATATATTAATGCACTAAGCAATCACTTATCATCTTCAGCATTTGTTCTCCACAATTTTAAATACTGCACTATCTTATAGATTTCTCTAAAACTGAAATCATATTTAGATGTGGTAGTAGTTAACAAAGAATACTGTAAAAGCCATAATGGAAGTTTTATACACAAAAATATAATGAAATAGTTTCTTAACTGAGAGTTTATAAAAAGTACAAGCACTAAAAATGCCATGGCTAGACCAAATCATGGACAATAAGCTCCAAACTCTGCTATTCTACTTATGCACTAAGTCACCTAGGGAATAAAAAGTATTAAATTTTAATCCGACCAATAATTTCTTATCCTCGCAACTTTCAATCTTATTCAGTATTTACTTTTGTTTTTTTATTTGTAATTTCAATGAACAAAAATTATGATCTTTTACTTGTTTCATACTGTGATTTATGTTCAATTTCTTTTTAGTATATCGTTATCTAGTTGATGGCAAATGTTATTTGCCAAAACATTAATACACATATATATTTTAATATTTTACACAATTAATCCAAAAATTATTAAAATTATTGTGTATATATAAAAATTATATTGATTTCTCCCAAAAGTTACTATTAATTATAATACATCTTTTATCATAAAAATCTTTAATATATATGCATAACTTAATGTGTATATCTTTTGAAAGTATAGTTATCTTCCAGTAACTTGATATATGTAGTAAAAAAAAATATGGATTTTACAAAAAAATAGATGAGAAATTGAAATTGTTATCTACAATAGTATTTTTATTTGTCTAATCCATATAATCAAAGATTGAAACTACTTCAAGCTTATTCCTAGATATAAATAATGGAGGTAATATAGAAGATTCTATACTTTATAATGTTTGAAAATCAAATAATTACATAGTAAACATTTTTTTCCCAAAAAGAGTTTTAAATATATTTTCTTCATAGAGACCAGACAGATAAAATTTATGTTGCTGCATAATGTGATTTTATCTTTTGATTCAGATTTAATATTGTGGCTAAACTTCAATAAAAAAACTATTAAAACAGGCAAAACTCTCCATACAGTACTGCCACTCAGTGCAAGCCAGAATAATCAATAGATGCCAGAAAGCTTGTGCATAAAATTCCTATCTAGTTCCTATTCATCCAATATCCCCAAACTAGTTTTTAGCTTGTGGTTTTCATCAGTGAGGAACCTTGGATCTGAGAACACTGCACTTAGATCTTAGGATCTCAATTCACCTAGATCTAGGTGCAGGGTTCTCAGATCCAAGGCTCCTCACTGACAAAAGCCACAAGCTAGAAACTAGTCTGGGAATAGTGAATGAGTAGGTACTAGATAGGTTCTGACATTTATTGATTACTCTGGCTTGCACTGAGTGGCATTACTGTATGGAGAGTTTTGCCTGTTTTAATAACAGTTATGAGGAAGCATAAAAAATGGTGATCATGTGATGTTTAGTGGTTTAAAAACTTATTAATGTAAAATTCCATTAAACTTTCAATATATAGTTTTGTAATGTCTGTGAAAAAAATTTAATATACATGAGTACAATTATTTATTAGAAAAATTATTTATTTGTGGAAATATTTGAAAGGTCATATAATTTTAATTTTATGATATAAATAATCAGTGCTTCATTGAGTAATGTAATGTTGCTGCTGTGTTTGGCTTTAAATCAGTCTTTTGAGATTACTTTTAGTGTTATTTTGCTACTTTAATGTTCATTTGATGGTAGAAATTGGAAATAAAAAAAATATTGATTTATTAGTTTTAAAAAATCCTGAAGATGGCAGTATTCCACAAAGAAAACTACAGACAAACTGATTAATAGAAGTTAAGAAAGTTGCTGATTGGCAAATTCTTTGATTTTGAGTATATAAACAAACTTGTAAATGCTCTTTTGATTTTATTATCAATGAGCAAAAAAATTGCATAACTTCATAGTTCATTTAAATAATTATGATTAGTTTTATAAACTATTTGTATAGTCATTATTAAAAAAAAGAAATACATTCATGGATAAGTAGATTTTTTAAAAAATATTTTATTTTTAAAAATACCAAGTTAAGAAATTTGAAATAATGTTAAAAATGAAATTACAATTATTGTGATTATTATGCTCTGTCAAATGCCATAATATTAAATTTTTGTGAAGATGCAAATTTAAATTTTGGAACAGAATTTCATAGCTTTATGATGACATTGTAATTATTTGCTTATGTTTAAAAAACTGAAATTTATTCAACAAAGATGTTAATTTACTTTCTTCAATAACATTTCAAAAATTAGCCAATAAGAAAAAAGATAATTGCTCTCATTGTGTATTTCACTTTATTATTACTACTATTGTATTGGGAATGTTCAAATATGATTGTTTTAAAATGTTTTTCATTTATAAAATATTTCTAACAAATCAAATCCAATTTTTATAGATTCAGAATATTGAATAAAAATTTTAATACTAAGATTTAAATGTTAAATGTTGGCTCAAATTACAACTAGGGAATGGGCTAAAATATTAACATATGAGAAAAATAATAATTTCACAAATATAAAGTATCAATGACTGTACTATCTCTTTTATTTAAATCAAAAGAATAAAAATGGAGTTTCAGACAATAGTGAATGATATGATTTCGGTTATTATTCAGCTTTTAATTCTTTTCTTGCTTAGTTGACTAAGATCTAATTAAATATATACACACAAGCTATCATTAAACTTTCAATATTCACTTATATATATATAAGTTTCATGGTTTTATTTATACCCTTTATCAAAATTTATAAAATTTATGATTTTTTGTACAACAATCTTTGATGAAAAATCCAGTAATCTCTTGCAAGATATGCGTTTTTGACAAATCAAAGCTGACATCATAAAACGCTCAAAAGATCACTTGACCTTACACCCAAGAATGCCAACTCAGTTTTCATTTAAATAGATACAATTTATAACATTTCAAGTTTGAATGTATATTTTAATGGGAATTTAGGCAGAACTTATAAAAATAATTTTTCACAACTTTATCTTCAAAGTTGACATAAATATTAATATTGTTTAAATAAATGATTTTTCATCAAACATTGCGATATGAAAGATCACAAATCTTAATAAATGATATAAGTAAAACTATTATGAATATTTTAATATTCATGCGGTATTTAATTAATTGTTACATATTTAAAATTAATATTCAAAGGCAAGATTGTTAAAAATGAGTATTCTATTATAAGCTCTGTTTTTTTTCAGTTAAGATTTAGTCAATACAAAATAAGATTTAGTGAAACTACAATTAAAATTCACATTCAAACTTTAATATCAAATTGAATAAGTCTTCTTAAATAGAAATTGATTTGCTCTAATCTCAATTGATCTCTTGAACAGTTTGATAATGTCATGTTTTATTGAGAAAAAACATATATCACGAAAGAGATTAGTTATTTATTAAATATTATTGTATAAAAAACGATGAACTTGTCAAGCGTTGGTGGCCTAGCGGTTAGCATAGATGCCTTCCAAGCAGCTGATCCGGGTGCGCTTCCCAGTTACCGCATTTGATATATAAAAAAAACAATGAAGTTCTATAACTTTCAATAGAGGTTGTAATAAATAATGCTTATAAATTAGATAACTTAGGGCGTTTAATTATTATATATATAAAATAATAAAATAACCTTGTTTAGAAATATTTACTGTTTATTTATATATAAAAGTATATTTGAAGGTAAGATTGTTTAAAAATAATTTTGATTGTAAGCTTTGCCCAGTCAATTAACATTAAGCTTATAAAACGTGGCTTTAATTTAACTTTAGAAAAAACCACGTTTAAACTTTAATATCACATTGAACATTGTAAGTTTAATTAAATACAAATTGACTTGTTATGTTTGATGTGAATCAGATTTAATTGGCATAAACATATCTCCTATAAAATATTATTTGATTTTCCATCAAATGTTGCCACATAAATACCATAAATTCTTATAAATTTCAATAGACAGTGTAAGTAAAATAACATATTTTGTGGTATATTATTTAATAAATTAACACACACACACACACACTATATATATATATATATATATATAATGTTATAGTTTAAAATATCAGCAATTGAAATCAAAGCCTTAAATTCAGATATTGCAAGCCAGTTAACTTACTATGCTAGATAAAGCATGTTGGTGGAAAGACCATCCATGTACAATTACCAATATGAATAATCACAAAACCATACTAGCTCAATGTCAGGAATGTATGAAGTTGACAATAAAAATTTTCTCAATTGTATCTTTAAGATCTCTAATGACAATAAAATGATCTTCTTTCAATTAATTATAAATTTATACAATTACAACATTTTAAAAATTTCCAGACATGTTAAGTAAAGTAGTATGGCATACAAATAAATTTATGAAGCAAAAAATGGCTTCAGAAAATTATGGAATTATTATTGATATCTTAAATAAATAGCTAGAGAAATAGAAATATAATTATTTAGCAAATGTCTAAAGAATAAAATTTACCAAACAATTGGAAGTATGCACTAAGAAAATTAATACATTAAAAATGTGATAAGTTATTAGCATTTATAGATCTGTTAGCCTTTTATCTGTTTTTATGTAATATTTTTATCAAGATATTTACAATTTATTTAAAGTAAACTCAAACCAACTAACAGAATGCCGGATTTAAAAGTAGTTTTAATAAACTTGTTGAGAAAAGTTATGAAAAGTGTGATGAAGATGATTAGCTATTATATCTCATATTTGTAGTTATGAAAAAACATTTGATTTTATAAAAAAATTCTCAAGTATTATAGCTTTGAATGATCAAGATATAAATGTGGAATATTGTTGTTTCAAAGAATATTTATCAGAAATGCAACAGCCATTGATTAGACTATATGGTGATACTAAAAACATTAATATTGATGAGTATATAAGAGTGTAATTCTTTGTCTCTAAAATTTTTGCAGAAGTTTTACAAGAAGTATTTTGTGAATTAAAATTAACAGCTGATGGAATAAAAAGACATGAATTTTATTTAATTAGATTTTGTGCATGATACGATTGTTTTTGCAAATCACGCTTTAGAGCTTTAAAAAAGGTTACAAACATTATCAGGTTACAATAAGAAAGTGAGTCTAAAGATAAATTTTAGAAAACTTAATAATTCAATGGAATTCTCACAAAAGAAAACAGAGGTTGATAATCAAGAATTTAAAGTTAAGGGCTACCAAAACAACTTTCATAAATTATTAATATGGGTAGAAATATAGTAACTCAAATTAATCATAAAATTAATCTTGATTAGAGTGTTTTGATAGAAATATTTTACTATTAAAAAGAAGTATGCTTATGTAATTGTAAAGAAAGATTTTTAATAGATATATTTTACTAATTTTAACATAAGGATTTGAGATATAAATACTTAGCAGAAAAACAATACAGAGCCTTTAAATCCCTTAAATTATGTGAAATATATATTGAGAATAACAAAAACAGATAGAACATGAAATATATGGTTGAGAATACAAACAAGTACCACTGGTATTATTGAGACTAATCTGGATATATTTCTAGATAACAAATAGAAAGATAATTGAAACATTAAATTGGATTCAAGAGATTGTAAAAGATCTATAAAAATATTGTAAGTAAAATGAATGAATGAAATAAGAAAGTTATTTATAAGTTTAATTCATATTATGTCAGATAACTTCCCTATTTCATTCATTCATTTCACTTACAATCTTCTTATAGACTTTTTACAATCTTTTAAATCCAATTTAATATTTCAACTGTCTTTATTTTATATGGCAATTAAAGAGCATATATGAGCTAAGAATAATCTCTCTAGTTTAATAAATGAGTATAAAAATCATTAATATATTTCTATAAAGAGGTAAGTTCAGAGTATTGAAAGTTTGACACTTGTAATCAAACTATTCTAAATTGCTACCGACATATACTAAACAAATAATAAAAATATGATTAAGAGATTGTGATCTGGATCAACTGATAAGTGCAAATTCAGCCTGAAATGTTTATCTTGGGATCATTTATCTTTTTTACATGTCTTTAGTTACACGTTTCAGGACTGCATAATGAAATAAAAGTTTTTATATATATAGTAAAATATTTTTCAGAACATGGAAATATCTGTACTATTTTATTTTACAAAAAGACATAGTCATATGATACAGATAGTGACGGATGAAAATAGTAAACTATAAACACAAGTTGCATCCAAAATGCAAAAAATGTTTACAGTTTACTATTTTCATCAATCACTATCTATATCATCTGACTGATTTTTTAAAAAATAAAATTGAACAGACATTTCCCTATTCTTAAAAATATTTCAACAATAACATCTGTTAAAAATTACTTATATATATATATATATATATATATATATAAGTATATCTTATACCCTTAGATATATATATATATATATATATATATATATATATCTGTAAGGGTATGTGCCATTAAAGTATATCTAAAGATGTGTTTATGAAATCTTGTTTACTTGATAAAGTGAAATGAATTTTCAAAATTCATTCAGATTAAGTGAGGATAGTCTCGCTTCTAAACTAATGAATGGTTGCTGAGGTGAAAGATGCATTGATAAGAACATAATCAAAAATACAATAACTCTATATACTGCTAATTTTTTTTAGAGAAGTTATAAATATCAATCAGGTATTTTTTTGTGCATAGAGCATATAAGATTGAGGTTTAACATTTTTCTTAAAGGGGAAAAAAGCATAATATTTAAACTTTATTGTCTTACAAAAAAGTCTAGCGATTTCATACATTACTTTTACAGTTTAATAGTAACAATATAACATAACATAAAACCAACAAAACCATCATGTAATCGAGCTTACATACATAAATTTCTACTTTTTAAAAAATAGGCATAATAATTTGTATTGTTATGCTGTTAATTAAAATAATACTACCATTATTTTTTTATGATTACACATTGATCCCTTCATTTGTCAACCTGGCAAAATTTTTAAATACCAAAACGTTTGACAATTAAAATTTTATGAACTAAAAATATAGAAATCATTATTTTCGATGCAAATTTAAACAAAAAATAGAAAAGTAAATATTTTAAAGATGAAGCTATCTAAAGTAATTACCACTGATAATGATATAAAACTTTTAAATAACCTATCATGTTATTGAATTATATAAATATGTCTAGTTTTTCTCAATGTACATGTAGTTTTTATTTTTTAAATATCAAGTTTTATTCCATATAATAACTTTCAAGATCAACATTTGCTACTTTATTGTTAAACCATTAGGTGCAGTGCTCTCAGATCCAAAGTTCCTCACTGATGAAATCCACAAGCTAGAAACTAGTCTGCAGATATAGGATGAGTATAGACTAGATAGGAATTTTATGCATGTCTTCTGGCATCGATTGATTACTCTGGTTTGCACTGAGTGGTACTACTATATGGAGAGTTTTGCCTACTTTATTCTTCATCATTCAAATAGTATTTTTAATGCCAAGACTCTTTATAATTTAAATTGCAATTTTTACATCATTATATATACTGTTACAAACAAGTTTATTAATACTTTTTGAAACATTTTAAATTTATGAAAGAAAAAAATTATTGTACTAAGATTCCCACACTTTACAACTAAAGTTATTTTCCCTTAAAGAACCATAGCTATCACCATAAAATTATCTGATTTTTTACCTGAGATTTGTGGTACAAATTAATTTTCTCAAATTTTGTTTTTATAGATTTGAGAAATTTAACTGTTTATTTTTTAGCATTTATTAGCATTCATTTTAACTATATATATTTTACAATCTCATTATTCACTACACATTATCTATTTTTATATTTTTTTCTGAAACTAGTTAAATGAGAACCTTATATTTTTGTAATGCACATCATTTATGTAAAAAGGGAAAAGTTTTGGAAAAAAATTATTGAGAATGACTACAGAAAAAAAGTAGTCGAAACATTGGGTGTTAATATTGTGAATATGTGCATATGGTTGAAATAAAGTTTTAAAAGTTAAAAGAAGGATAGTATATAATTTTGATTGAATTCAATAAAAGAAACATTATAGATCATTTTTTATGAACTATTCATCTTATATTAATAGACATTAATTCTTCAATGAGATTTGCTATAACAAAGTTTTATATAGGAGAGTATTAATTTTGATTGAATTCAATGAAATAAACATTATAGATCATTTTTTATAAACTATTCATTTTGTATTAATGGAAATTAAGATTTGCTACAACAAAGTGTTATAAAATAAATAAATAATATAATGAATATAGTTTTCTCACTAAATTATCATTTTTAAAGAAAATTCAAAATCACATAACTAACACTAAGACTTCAGAACTTATTTGTCATATAATATGGTTATTAATTTAGTTCACTTATCTATTTCTACTGACACAAACTGGTGCAACTATAAACATTTTTACCTAAGAATAATCTGCTGGATGTATATAGTTTAACAATTTTTTGCCATAAACTATAAAAGAAGAATTTGAAAGTGGATTATATTTGACATGAAAAAAACATTCAAAAACTAATAGCAAAATGTCATATATTTTTGTTTAAAAATATTCTAGGTTCACATACTATAATAATTTTAGCTATCAAAAAAAAAAAAATCAAGATAAAAGTTCTTATAAAATGATGGAAATCTAACATTTACTGATTTAATCCATTTAATTAGTAGCTTGAAGAATTTTTTGCAGTTTTCTAATAATATGTACTGTTTCTGAAAAAGAAATTCATTATTAGCAAAGTAAGAGTCAATGGATTTAGGAAAATGATTGAATTGCATAGCATTAAAAGACATGTTGAAGTTTCTAATCAGATAGAATCATTGCTGCATGTTATTTCATAAAAAGCTGAAATTCTGAATTCAATTATCCGAATTTTTATTAGGATATGTAATTGTATGTTTTACTTTTATGCATTTAAACAATAAATTTTAGTGGTCTTTAAAATATAACGTTTATGTACAAAATTATTTTCATGGGTATTTGAACAATTATATTTTTTGTTAAATGATTATGTTGAATGGTGACTTTTGTCTTAGATGAGAGCTTGGTATCAATTACTCTTAAATATATGTATTTTAATATAAACTGCAATAAACCAATCACAAAATGGATAGCTTTTTGTTACTAATTAATTTCTTTTAGCAGATCCTCTATTACACTCTTTTAATGTTTTTATTCCATTCTTTTTCTAGTCATATTTTTATAAATTTACTTCTAGTCATTCTAGTATTTATATATTTTTTTCTTCTGCCAATTTGTTAAACATTTTATTACAAACAGTAATATATTTTTTCTTTTGCTCTTTTAATCTTTTCATAATCTATATTTCTTTAAATATTTGTTAAATCTTTTATTTAAATTTCTATTCACATTTATTTTATTTTATATATATATATACTAAATCAATACTTTTTTTTCTGGAGTAATATCTTTTATCCTATTAAATTTATAACCCATTTTTCTTAAAGTATAATTTTTTTTCCATATGTCAAAGCATCGGCCGGAAAGCGAACCCTGGAACAATTGCTTGTAAGGCAGCTGTGCTAACCATTCAGCCACCAACGCTTGACAAGTATAAATTATTTTACTCTTAAAATACAGCTTTAATACCATTTTTATTACACTAGCATCTGAATCTGTCAGCTTCAACTTTGGCAAATACATTATCAATCTTTTCTAATTATTTTGAAATAATGTATAATCTAATTTAAATCGGGTATCAAGAGTGGAGAGAAATTTGTTTTTTTAGATGTTGAATACTATATGCTTTTATAATGTGTGTACAATATAAACAAATATTTTTTTCGGAAGCATAGAAACATGAGTAAACTAACATAGTTCAATTATTATTATTTATTTTTAGCTAGCTATTTACTAAATTCACTATTTAATTAAAGAAAACTTCTTGCAAAAAATTTAAATAATAAAAATAAATTGAACTTTTTAATATATAACTACTAAACTTAAATCAACCACAGTATTTATTATTATTATCATCATCATCAAATCAATGCTGAATCCTAGTGATCATGTAAACACTATTTCTGTAGAAACGTTTGTTACCTGTTTAAAATAAAGATAGCTCAAATACACATTCCATTATAAGATCCTAGTTTGTTTTTTTTCTCATATCAACTTTTGCTATTGTTAAAACTCTATAATTAATTAATTAAATGATCTCTTTATATGATCCAAAATAGAACAACTTCAGTCTGGTCATTTATTTTTTAAGTGAAAGCTCAGATCGAAACTGATTTAATATCCACTTACTTGTTTCCTTTGTTGTCTACATAATTCTTAAATATTTTTGTCATAATCACAATTCCAAAGCAACAAAAGTGTTTATTTATTTTATTTTTACATTATCCAATTTCAATATCTATAAAAAATAAAAAAATAAAAAAAAACATTGTAGTCTGAACAATCCTGATTTTGTTTTTTAAAAATATATCCCTACATCTAAAAATTTTCTTTATGTTTTTCACTGTAACTCTGCCAAGTATTATTCGGTGGGAAATCTCTTGGCTAATAGATTGTTGATGAATGACTTAAAAAGAATAAAAATAACTCTATGGTCATAATTATTATCTTCCTTATATTTAACTCTAATATTCTGTAAATGTTCTATTTTGTAGTGAGAGTCGAGATGTCTTCCATAGTTTCATTTAAATATATATATATAGTATCCATAGTTTCATTTAAATATATATATATAGTATCCACAAGTTGGAGCTAAATAAATGTACAAAAGAATATAAATATATATCAATTCAATAATTCATTTTAACATTTTTGCTACTTTTTATAGTTGTTTAATTATTATGTATGTTTTTAGACAGCATAGAAAAGATCGAACCATCTTGTCCTTATCCTTGCTAAGAAAGTATAAACAATGATATAAATGTTAAACAGGATTATGGTACCGTTATATTTATAATTCTTTATATATTATTATTAACGAATAGTATGGTTGATTTTCTTTCTACTACAATCAATTTTTTTTTCTACGATAAAATTAAATTATAACAACTATTTATTGTTTTTTTTTTCATTTGAAATTAAAGTTCACATTTAAAAATAAATGTTTTATTAGTGTTTAGTTTTATATTCTAAAAACTTGTTTTATAAAGATGTATAATTAAAGATAATGGTATTAAATATATAATTAAAAGATTTCAAATTTTAAGTTTTTATTGAAGCAATATAATATATAATTAAAAGATTTCATATTTTAAGTTTTTATTGAAGCAATATATAAAATTGATCTCTCTATATAAAAACAAGTTTATTGGAAATCTTTTCAGCAGTAGAAAAATATATTTTACTAAAAAATATTACAAAGGTGTTGATAATTATCAATTATTTAAATATATATATATAGCAAAAAAATTTAAAACATCTCAAAATTCACTTTTTTGATATTTTAAAATCTTTGTAAATAATAAGTCATAAATATATGTATGTGTAATGTTCTACTTTTAATTCCAAACGCATTTATGTTTCTACAACTACTACAAATAGACTAAAAAAATTGATAAGTGACAACATTCATTCATTTATTTTATTTACTAATAGTGTAGATAAACATTTAGACTATTGATTAATCATTAGGCAATTATCTTTAAGATATATTTATTCCTTTAATTCGATTTACAACAATTAACGTCTTTTTAGTTAATTTAATTGCTACGTCTGTTTAATTGCAAAACTTTTTTTTAATATTAACTTATTATCATGCCGTTGCATTAATTATTTTAGGTGTTTTCACTGGTAAAAATAATCTATGTCAAAGTTTTTTTTATATTTCCTCATTGTTATCGTTCTATTTTGTAGGCTAGTCAATAATATACATATTTTAAAAATGAAAACAGCTTTATCATATCATTTTTATTATAATTATATCTTTTTGTAAAAAAAAAAAAAACATTTAATTTTAATTACTACTTTCTATAAGTTGAAAAAGAATAAACAAAATTAAATTGAAACTCTAATAATGATAAAATAATAAAATAAAATTACTTCTAAAAACATTTGATTCGATTTTAAATTTCAAAATCATACATATTTGGCTTTTATAGTTAAATAGCTTATTTTATGGCTGATTTTTTTTTTTAATTTTGAGTGAAAAAATAAATATAGACTACTAAAAACACTTCACAAAATAATAAATTAGTTATTATAATACAATAAAAATATTTTTTTTATTTTTTAAATAAAGTAAAAATATTAATAAAAAGGTTTTTTTTTTATATAAAATAAACTTTATTAATAGAAAAGTATATACAAGTATTAACATATTTACAGAAGAAAAAATAATAATTTGCATGACATATGATACATATGAAAACATAGTCATTAGATTAAGGCAGATGAAAATAATTTAGTTTACTATAGATGAATGTGTATTTATATGTTTCATATCAATGTACAACTAAAAAAAAATAGAGCATATAAATATGTATTATACCATTTTTTATTATTTTTTAGGAGTACTGTATTTTTCATTGCCAAAAATTACAGATTGGGAAACCACATGTTTTTAAACAATCTGAAATAATATATATATATATGTTAAAACGAAGATTTGCACGGGTTAAATATATAAAATACATATTTTGCGGGTTCATCCATGTTAAAAACTTTTAATATCAATATACTGACGTTTCGACTTGGTCACACAAACCATCCACAGAATTATAAAAAGGTAGAAAGACGGTTGTAGAGGCGCTACAATCACTGGTTTGAATAAAACATTAAAAATCCCACCAATAGCAAAAATGTTAAATTTAAGAATGTTTTTTAAAGAAATCTTTCCAAATAGGAGGAAGTTTGCACGTATCATCTCGCTTATTGATACAATCTGGTCTTTTAAGTATCTCAATGGCTTCTCTGATTTTGCATTGGTAGAGATTATCACATCTGGATATGATCCTGGTACTAGAAAAATCTATTTTATGACCTGAATCTATAGTATGGAGTGAGAGTGCTGATGATGATGAGTGTTGTTTAACTGCATTAGCATGCTCATCTCTCCTAACACTGATGCGACGATTACTCATACCTATGTAAGAAGCTTTACAATTTTTACATGAGATTTGATAGACACCATGAGATTCAAGAGGGATTGAATCCTTAGGCTTGGTTATTATATTGCTGATCTTTTGATGAGCAGAAAATGCTGTATCTATATTATAGCATTTTAATATACGTCCGATACTGTCTGTAGTTCTTTTTACATATGGAACACAAATCCTAATAGCTGACTTATCATCTTTTTGTTTCCTATTTTGTCTATTTTGGGCTTGAAATAAGGCTTTTTTTATAAATTTGTAATTATAACTATTTGCTAATAAAACACTATTAATATGATTTATTTCTTCTTTCAGATGTGTGTCATCTGAAAGGTTAATTGCTCTATTTAAAAGAGTTTTGGCTACAGAAACTATCTGAGTTGGGTGATGATGAGAATGGAAATGTAAATATCTGTCTGTGTGTGTATCCTTTCTGTAAATAGAAAAAGATAAACTATTTGGTGTTCTGGTGACTAGAACATCAAGAAAAGGGAGTTTTCCATCAGACTCTGTCTCCATTGTAAATTTAATATGAGGATGCATATTATTTAAATGTAAAGAAAAAATCATCTAATGTATTTTTTCCATGTTGCCATATGACAAAAGTGTCATCTATGTATCTGAGCCAAATGAGAGGTTTTAAAGATGATGATTCTAAAGCACGAGTTTCTATATATTCCATGAATAAATCAGCTATTACTCCTGAGATAGGTGAGCCCATAGGAGTACCAAAAACTTGTCTGTAATGCTGTCCATTGTATACAAAATATGTATTTAAGAGTAAAAGGAACTACAGACAGTATCGGACGTATATTAAAACGCTATAATATAGATACAGCATTTTCTGCTCATCAAAAGATCAGCAATATAATAACCAAGCCTAAGGATTCAATCCCTCTTGAATCTCATGGTGTCTATCAAATCTCATGTAAAAATTGTAAAGCTTCTTACATAGGTATGAGTAATCGTCGCATCAGTGTTAGGAGAGATGAGCATGCTAATGCAGTTAAACAACACTCATCATCATCAGCACTCTCACTCCATACTATAGATTCAGGTCATAAAATAGATTTTTCTAGTACCAGGATCATATCCAGATATGATAATCTCTACCAATGCAAAATCAGAGAAGCCATTGAGATACTTAAAAGGCCAGATTGTATCAATAAGCGAGATGATACATGCAAACTTCCTCCTATTTGGAAAGATTTCTTTAAAAAACATTCTTAAATTTAACATTTTTGCTATTGGTGGGATTTTTAATGTTTTATTCAAACCAGTGATTGTAGCGCCTCTACAACCGTCTTTCTACCTTTTTATAACTCTGTGGATGGCTTGTGTGACCAAGTCGAAACGTCAGTATATTGATATTAAAAGTTTTTAACACGGATGAACCCGCAAAATATGTATTTTATATATATATATATAAAGAGGGGATGGGAAATGAATTCTATAATGTGTATTTTGGTGAATTGT
This sequence comes from Epiperipatus broadwayi, assembly GCA_028023455.1. Lineage (NCBI taxonomy): Eukaryota > Metazoa > Onychophora > Udeonychophora > Euonychophora > Peripatidae > Epiperipatus > Epiperipatus broadwayi. Next base: position 41,015 of record JAQFVV010000164.1, read on the forward strand.
ATAAAAATATTGAGTAATAGCAAATTGTGTAATTAAATGGACAAACTGTATGTTTCAAAAAAATAAACAGTAAAAAAAAAAGGATTGGTAATTACTAACGAGAAGACAAAAAATTAAAAATTAATTAGCTAAATTACTTAATTTTGGATAAAATATAATAAATAGAGAGTAGTCTGAGATGATTATCCACATCTAATATCAAGAGATTCTATCATTAGAAGATTAAATTTGAACTTTGATTAAAATTTATATATATATAATTATTGCAATGATCAACTTTCCACATGCTGTTAATATCAATGTTTCAATATTTTCATCAATCTATCAAATATAAAATGGCCATTTACATATGCTATCTTGGATCTTATAAAAAAGTCTAATTTGACAGATTATATTACTAAAATATAAACCTCAAATCAAACACAAATATAAATAAAGCCTTTTTCATGTTTTAAATCATTGTAAACTAATACTCTTTGTAAATCAAATATGAAAATGTATATATTAAAATAGTTCCTAAATATAAAATTAAAATTTTGGAAACTACTTTGGAATTAGGAGAAATACATCATAGCAATATATATATATATATTGTGTGTGTGTGTGTGGAAATTTCCATTTATTATTTAATTTAAAAACCTGCAGTTAGATATTAATAATAAAATGGAAACTTTCAGCATACTAAAATATTTTCATCAATTACATTTGTTAAAAATTATTAAATTATGCATAGGTAAATAAAAGTATAAATATTAATAAAATGGAAAACATGAAAAATAAAGTCCGTAATTTAATTAAGTTTTTTAGAAAACTTGGAGGCGGGAACTTTTTTTGTTAAACAGCATTATTCTAAGTTACATGGAACAAAGAATCAAAGATCAATTTTAGATAACAAATTGAAAATAATAATGCAATCATTAGAAAATCAATAGTAAATTATATATAACAAATATCATTTATATATGTGTATTACTAATAATTTTAAAGAGCATAAAGGATTTTATAACTGGTTTAATAAGTAAATAATGAACATAAAGCAATTCCATGGAAAAAAGAAGTCTGAATACTTTATCAAAAAAATATATAAGCTAGATTCTTAAAGAGTCATTTTTAAAATAAATCTGCAAATATGTCTAGCTTTTGTTGTATCATTGCCAATGTTGTAAATACCTCAAGCATAGACATTGGAAGAGGCTGAAACTTTCTATTAGTGATAATTTTGTTTTTATATCAATTAAGGCAGCTTACTATTTCAAAAATTAATTTAAATTATATAATAATAATAATATTAATGAACACATAAATGATATTATGGCTGATCAAATTTGTAACACTATGAATATAAATCTTAACAAACAAACCCTAATAGACTCCTTTTTTATTTGAAAGATTCTAGTGAGAACTTCATCCATGTTTGCAACATTTTATTTTTATAATTAAACTTTTTTCTATATCATATATTGATGATCTTTACATTATCAAAGGTTAGCTTTAAAAGTTAATAGTTTAACTTTGCAAAATAGAAAAATAAATTACTAAATGGTGTTCTTAACTATAATAATAGTTCTTTGTGTTATTGGACATAATGTTATCTATTTATAAAGTTTGTAGAGTAAAATATTTCTTATTTGAAATACATTTTTAAAATAGAAAATAATTTTAGGTTAGATATTGTTAAAGAATGAAATTATCTTTCAAAATTCAAAATTAAATATACTATTATTAAAATTTTAAAAAAAAATTCTTTACCAGTGTTTATAAAAACTTTTTTAACCAATAAAAACTGCTTCATTTTTGTCATAACTAAGTTTTTACATTTGTCTTTTTAAAAATAAATATTTTTAAATAAAAATCTAACTGTAATGATATAATTTTTTGGTTTAAAATAAATATTCTACAATACATTGCATAAATAAGTTTAAATATGTAAACAAATTATTGAAAATGACACTTTTTCTTTTTGAAAAGCACATTCAAAAATTTTCTTGAAGCCAAACAATTCACCAATTAAAAATTTTCATTTCTATTGGTCTCAAAAAGGGGAGTCAATTGTTTTGTTTTATATGAAAATTAATATTTTAATTTTTTATTGATACATATAATACTGATATCTTCAGATTTTTTAACTAATAATCATCACAATGATTCCTATGGAAAAAATGTATATAGTAATATAAGATTATAGATAACTGCAAAATAATGGAGAAAAGCTGAAAGCATTAGCAACATCATTGTAATGCCCAAAACATCTCAAAATAAGCAATTTTTGTAATTACTAAATCAGAACAGGCTAAGTATCTGATTTGTAAATTATTTTTAAAATGTATTTAGATTTGTTTGTTTTAGTATTTAATTTAAACCAATAATTAAAAAAAGTAAGCTGGCTCAACATTACTACTAATAGAAAGTTTCAGCCTTTTTGGATGCCAATGCTTGATATATTTACAAATAACAAACTGAAAGTCAGACAAAAAAGATCATCTATTATCTGTCAAAAAGATAGGCATATTAAAGATTTATTTACAAAATGATTTTTTTAAGGATCTGGCTTATAAATTATTTTGGTAATATATTCTGACTTGATTATTTCATCAAATATATATATATATATATAATAAAACAAAACTTAAATAAAATCAAGATTTATCAAAGTTAGAGGAGTGCAATTTCTAGATTGTTTATATATATATATATATATATATATATATATATCTGATCTATAGAGGAGTGCATATTTCTAGTTTGTTTTATATATATAATACATTTTTAGATCAGAATCCATGAAACTGTTATAATAAGTAATTGTAATGCTCTTTGACCTTAGCATAAGACAACAATTTTTATCATAAAAGAGCAGTCCATCTTTTCTTGTTACTTAATTTCTTTTATATAGAAGATTGCCCTAAATGCTTAGACTATAACATTTTTAGCCAACCTATGTTTTTAAGATATTCTTCTGTATAAAAAATGATATAATAAAAGAAGACTCTCTCTCTCTATCTATATATAATGCCAACATTTTACACTATGAAGGTTTGAGTTTTTTAAAATTCAAAATTCTCCGTTGTTTAATGCTATTATTATTACTACTCTTGTTATTTTTAAAATATTTATTTTTAATTATAAACCAAAAATATTATTATTAATATATTTCAAAATACCAGGTTTTAACTATTTGCTCATGTCAAATCAGATTTTATACTATCAGATCCAATTGATTCAGCTGATTCTGATTTGTCAATAGTAATAAGCACAATGAGTAAAATAAAAGAAAAAAACAAATGTTTAGGAATGAAAATAAATCAAAACAAGATAAAAATAAAAAGTTTTTATCAATAATTATTTTAATACAATTTTATTAAATACTATTTTTTTTTAAAAAAAAAACAAATTTCACATAATTCAAAATCATCATTACATGTATTTGATTTTTGTTCAAAAAATGTTTTTTTTAATTACTTTCTATCTGCTCATATTTTATCGTTTATGTTCAAATAAACTCTACTACCATGTCATTTAATAAAAATTAAATTTATCTGGTACCATTTTGGTATGCATTCTGTGCATTTTTTCACATATGGGGGAGCCACCAAATCATTCCTGACATTCTAAGCAATAAAGCTAACGTAATAGTTAATACATAATTAAAATATGTACAATGCTAAAATAATATGAGTATTAAATACATCAGAATTTTATATTTAAATATACATAATATCAACATAATATACAAGATGAATAATAGTAGCACTAAGTATATGAGTAAAATACAATATGTTTGTAAAATATAAATAATATTTAAAAAAATACTAATAATTTGAATTTTATATTTTATTTTGAGATTGTTTGAACAATAAATATGTGTAATATTAAGAGTAAATAAGTGAATAGAATGATTTGTGACCTTTTGACCTGTCCAAACATTTTCCCTTACCAGTTGTTTGAAATACAATGCACAACTTTAATTATTTTTTTCACTTTTTTCACTAAATAATATAAAAATTAAATATTGAAAATTCTATGTTTTATCTTGCAGTTTGTATGAATAGTAAGATATAATTAGACTTTTTTTCCTTTTTGTTTGTGGTATTTGCTAATTAAACTATTTTGTTTTTACTTTGTAATGTTTTTCCATAAATGGTGGCAGAAGTGTAGCAATTTGGACATCTACTTACCTGATGTATTAGTGATGTTACATTAAACTTAATATTATATGTATTTATTGTTTAAGCAACTGCAAGATAAATACTATAATTTGTTAATTAAATACATTTTTTTTCATTTTTAGTTGTACTATTTGTACTTTATAGCCCTTATTTTTGTACTATTTGTCCATTGTAGTTGTAATATAATAAAGTTGTATGATTTATTAATTAAAAATTTGTATTTTTTCTTACTTTATAGCTTTTACTTTCATACTACATAGTCTATGTATTTATTGCTATGTTAGTTTATTACTTAGTATTTCAGCAGTAATTCAGTAGCTCCCCCATGTTTGAAAAAAGTTCTAGAATGCATACTAAAATGATACAAAAATTTCATACTTTTTATATATTTTTTACCATTCAAGTTCCATTCAAATAATTTTTTTAAATTACTCTCTTTTTGTTTACTTATTTTGCTATTCATTTTTATTTTATTTAACTAGTTTGAATGAAAAATAATTTTCTTTCTTCTTTTTTTCTCTTAAAATTCCATTAATTAAAAAATAATGGTAAATCTTACTTTGCAAAGTTAATTAATTATTTATATTATTAAAATATAAATAATAATATATAATCTTAATCAAAATTGATAACTGAGCAAATTGGTTTTGTATAATTTTTTTTTTGTATTTGGCTTCTTCCATCAAGGCTGGTTTGGTAATGTAGGACACCCATATTACCAAGCCAGCCTTGATGGAAGAAGCCAATACCAGCAATGGAATTGAGCCAACATTAACAAAGTGTATTATAATATTCAACTGTACAATTTTATTATGTCAATAAAATATTTTTCAAATACATTTAATATATATTCGTTTAGACAATAAGAGTGAAATAGATTTTAAATGGTTCACTTTAAAACAAACATTTTTTATAAAGAATAATGAAAGATAACATTATTCACCAAACAGCACAATTTCTGGGTAATTGCTGGGGAAGAATTTATTCTTGTTTTAATATATAAATACTTAAGTATAAAACTATTTTTAGAAAAACAATTTACTTATGAATGAAATAATTTTATTTATTATGATATAACTATCATCAAATAACTTTACAAGATAATAAACAAAACCAGAAAATGAAAGGACTAAATAAATAATACTGTTTTTCAATACATAAAATTAATATACAGATTAAATTGTTTTTACCAGTTATAACCATAAGTAAGAATTATTGCTTACTGTGATACAGTACAACAATATATTAAAGACTCAAGAGACTAATTGTTCACTGATTAATTCTTAGTTAAAGGAAACATAACAATAACAAAAAAATCAATTTTATTAACAAAATAAAACTATTGTGCTCAAACTTTTATTTTGAAGCTAAATGTTTCATGAATTTCACGCAACTGATCTAAGGATTTAAAATTGTTCTCCTTATTACATGCATACATTTTAGAATCTTAAATGAATATTCTCAATTCATCATTATAACATTTCAAAGATTAACCCTATCTTTCTTGGTTTAAATCCATATAACAACTTGGATTTGAAATAAAAGATGACTCATTTTGCTTTTCTAAATCCAAAATAAGAGAAAACTTATTTAGCCTTAGGATTGTCAATTACTAATTGGTTTTCTAGCAACATCAAAAGGTAAAAGATGTCTCTGTTTACATGGTTATAGTCTCTTTATTTCTATTGATTAGTAAATTAATAACATAAAAATATCAAATTCAGCTTAAATTGAAAACATTATTGAGTTTTCATTTTCAGCTCAAAGCTTCATAGTTAGCTAATAAGTAAAAGGTTGCTTCTGGAAAGTTGTATTAGATCATAAGATCTAAGTGCAGTGATCTCAATTCAAGGCTCCTCACTAATGAAAGCCTCAAGCTAGAAACTAGTCTAGGGATATTGTATAAGTAGGCACTAGATGGGGATTTTATGCACAAGCCTTCTGGCATCCATTGATTATTTTGGCTTACACTGAGTGGCACTACTGTATGAAGAATTTTGCCTGTTTTAATAACAGTTACGAGTAGCATAAAAATTGTGATCATATGATAATTAGTGGTAAAATATTATTTGTTGAATTTTATCTTTTTTTTCTAAGTAAAAACACTAGTTTGGACTCATTGCCATCTTACAAATTCATGAGTTTAGTGCAGATAGGTGTAAATTCAAACTATCATAAAGCCATTTGTCTATTAATTCATTATTTATTAGTCATTTTAGTTGCCTAAGTGCAACATTCATTCAGTATATTTTATATTGCCAAATGTGTAATACATAACTGAAGAAAACTTCTTAGTTTCTAATTTTATTTATCACCTTTCTGGTCATCTAAATCCATGAATTACTTCCAGGCCAATTATCCTGACATAACCATTATATCCCCTGTAATAATTATTATTATACAAATCTGAAAGCTATTCAGTAAACTGTTAGTTTTATTTTATCAATATTGTTGTTGGTCGATTTTCCCTTACCATATTATTTATTACTGTTGATTATCAATATTTTATATTTTCTAGCTTGCTCAAGTATGTGGGCATTTGTAGGGCAGGCAGCTTTTTATCCATTATTTTATTAATGATCTATTATATTTCTATTTGAGACAGTGTTGCTTCATTAGCACTGCCCTTATATTTTAGAATATTTACCATTACAATACATATATTATATGCACACACATATTTATTAAACTATTATACCTAGCCGAAATATATTCCTTAATTCTCACATAATTAATCATATATTTATAATATTATATATGAAGTTAATATATATATAATTAATTTATAATAGGAGCTATGTATATATTATTCAATTGATAAAAGGAAAGCGGATGTTTCAAAATGCATCCAGTGCGAAAAAACGAAACTTGAATATATATATGTGTGAGTATTTAATGTGTTTCTTGTAATTATCTATAAGTATTTGTTTTTACTGATGAAAACAAATCCTCTGGTTGAAATATTAAAGTAATTTTATATTCAAGTACATTTTTTTCTATATTTTATTATTTATTATTTTTTGTATATTTTCTTTAGTTAGTTTTTATATATTTTTTTATTTGTAATTATCTTTGCAATACATGGAAAATAGTATTCTTTATTCTCTAAAACTACTCGGAGTCTCTGTTAATCAGTCATCTATGACTGAATGCAACTTGTTCAATAAAATGACTGATAAAAATTCACCTTTTATAACTGTATAATAATATTTAAAAAACTATTTTAAAAATATTTACTCAGAAGTGTTAATGTTTTCCTTGTAGAAGATATTTAAAATATTTATACATTTAAAAAGACAATTATTTTTTTTAATTATTAAGCATAAAACTTGGAAGCAATTAATATTTTAATTAAACACATGTTTAGTTAAACACTTTGTAATTAAAAAATGCAATATCAATTTCATTTATATTAATGTTTAAATTGTTACTTAACTAATCATTAAATAAATCAAATATTCGTTTACATTTGTTAGATAACAGGTCCTAAATAATGTCTACTTTTTCCAATGCATTTTTAAAAATTGATTTCCAATAATAAATTACAATCTTAAACACAAGATTTCAAATAATAAAATATCTATCATATTAATTCTATATTTTTTGTATTATGTAATGCACAAATAAAAATATCTAACAAAGAAACTCTTTTATTCTATGTACAGAATGATAAGGATGTTGTAAGAAGTATCTATGAAAAAAGGTATTGATTTTTTTTTTTTTAGTTTGAGATTAATTGTTAATTTTCAATTAATTTTTTAACTGTTTCAAGGTTGAGTACCAAGAGTCATCAATGCTTTTATTAAAGATGAAAAACGTAAAATTTTTAAAATCAACTGTCTTCTATCGTCAATGTTTACTAAGTTCAATCATGGATTATTTTTGAAAGACTGCAAATAGAAAAAATACAAATCCTCTGTTAAACAAAATCATTGCAAAAATAAACACCCATCTTAATTACCCCAGAATTGTTAAAAACTATCTATTATGACCTGCAAAATAGAGTTTAAATGCTGATGTATTTAAAAAGCCAGTTGTTTCTAATGAGAATAATATAAAAACACTTTGGTCATGTCACATGCATTAATTGATAGCTAAATATTTGTCAAATAGTAGAACTATTAAGCTCTTTTGTTTCTGTTAACCAATAAAAGATGTTTTCACAATCAACTAACAAAGTGACCCTGTTGACCAGATAATTATCTCCTAATGTAAAAGAAAAAGTTAATTCAAAATTTATATTATGATACTCTCATGTTCTAATCCTTATTACTCATAGACTTAACAGAACATCAAACTATTTAAACATTTTAGTTAATCAGTTTTATATTTCTCCCCATCATAAGGTACATTCTATCTCAAGACAAAATTGTTATCTTTTAAAATGATAATTCCCAAATACATAAAATAAAGTCATCAGTCATAATTTGATCAACATGAGGATGATAAAAATAACTTAATATTTCTTAATTCCAATTTATCTAGAGGTAAGTATCACATTTCTACATGTATTTTGACCAATCACTGATTACAATATAAAATTTTCTAAAATAATATGTGCTTATCAAAAATCTTTACCGATATTTGATATTTGCCGATAGAAGTTATATTAAGAGCTACACAAATAAATGTGTTGCTGTGTGTATGTCAGTGTATATGAAATGGTTTGATCACACCAAAACGCATTTTAAAATTAAACATTAAAGTTATAATTGAACAAAACTTGAAAAATAAGTGTTGACAGTAAATTTGAATGTGGCAGATATGAAACTGGATACAAAACAGCAATTTGTATATAAAAAAAACTATATATTATAAATTCTTTCTTTGAGATAAATGTTAAAGGATAAGTAGTCAAAGTTTTAGGAGAATTTTAATCATATATTGATTAAAAGATAATATGTATTGCAAAAATTAAATATTTTTAATAAATATAGTAGACAAAATGATAATTGAATAATGAGATTTAAAAGATGTTTAGTGCAAAATTGAAGAGACGAACATGATTAAGAAAGATAATATAAAAATAGGCAAAACTCTCTCCATACAGTAGTGCCATTCAAAGCAAGACAGAGTAATCAATGGATGCCAGAAGGTTTGTGCATAAAATTCCTATCTAGTGCCTACTCATCCAATATCCCCAAACTAGTTTTTGGCTTTCATCAGTGAGAAGTTTTGGATCTGAGAGCACTGCACCTAGATCTTAGGATCTAATGCAACCCTCCAGCAGCCACCTTTTATCTCTACATAACTACAAAACTATGAGAATAAAATTGAAAACACACAAATATTTTCAACTTAAGCTCAATAGCTTATGTAGACATGTGGGTCTGAACTCAGTTCAGCACCCATACATTTTAGTGTCTTTGGTTCTTTTATAACCATAGCCACTACCTTCCTATTAGGCAGGATTGGTATTAAACCTTTAAATACATGATCACTATCTCCCATGCTTGCTCAAGCATGGGAGATAATGATCATGTGATGTTTAAAGATAATATAAACAGTTAATATTCCTAATCTTCAAAAATATTTCAATAAATTTAAATTAGAACTTGCAAATTATTTTAAAATGCAAACTGTGAAGATTGTTCAGATTTAATTATCTGTAAAAAGTTAACTGATATTCTGTTAAAAATTGAACAAAATAAACTGATATAAACACCAATTCATCAATAAATTTTCAACTGAGAAAAGACAATTTATGAATAAAAAAAGAAATTCAAAAATAATTAAAGATTAAAAATTAATTATCTATTTAAAAATGGAACATTTGTGATTCTATAAAATAGGAGGAAAAACAGTTAAGAATAATATAAAAATATACAAATTGGTAATAATAAGCTATAAAAGATAATAAAGTTTTTGAAAGAAAGTTTTCATGAAAAAGACCAATGACAAAACTTTTTTAAAAAAGAATATAATAAATATGAAATCTGCACAAGAGTTTTACAAAGAATTATATATATATATATTGTACCGAGGTACATTGTTATCTAATTAATATTTTATAAATCTCATTTTTAAAAAAATAAAAGTTGAAAGAATAAAGATTTAAAACTAAAGAGTAGGGTAGGGGTTTTTATTATTAAAGAAAAAATAAATAATAAATGCTTTAAAAGAGGATAAGATTTTTTTTATTTAAAAAAGAAAAAAATCTTATGAAATAAAAATGATTTAATATTATTTTGATTAATTTGTAATAAAAAATAATAAAGAAATTTCATTTTGTTTTACAATAAAACAATTAAATGTGTGTGTGTGTAAAGGTTTTAAAGAAAAAAAATAGAAGCCCAATCAAAGCGAAGCAAAGGACAGTAATTTCATGAGACAATAGATGCTGGAATTAATAAAAAAATTCCATTGTTTAAACGGTTTAAATATTTTAACATTTATTAGTCTCATTCATTATTATTACATTTTTAAAAATATTTCTTGAAGCTATAGATATAACAATTATATAAATTGTTATGTCTCCTGATACAATGCACTGATATATCACCATGTTGTACAATCAACTGAAGCTTTTTTAGTTTGGAAGAAACCATGTTCGAATAAAGCAAGTAAAGTAGTGGAGTGTGTGTATGCTGGAAAATCCACAAAAGTTTATATAAGATCACAGGATCCAAAGAAGATTTGTTGGAAGTTAGCGCTAACCAGTCATAAGTAATTTTAAAGAATCTACATTGTGCTGTGTACGTCATTTCCAAATTCATAAATCCTAGGTAACTTTTGTTTTAATATGCTTTCATTCTTGATTTCCTTTAAAGATAAACAGTAAACTGTGCTAAATAAAACTTTAAACTTTTTAAAATAATATTTGGAAAATACAAACAATATTGGCTTCTATATTTAATTATATTTAAAGACATTGTGTGTACAAATGTGTGAATTTTAAGTTAATGCATTGTGTATATTTTATTTATAATAATAATAATGTATTAAAAAACATTTATCTAAAATGAACAGAGTGTGTGTGTTTAAATTATAAAGCAAAACCATTGTTTTTTTTTCTTTAAAAAAAGGAAATATTTAAATTGTCTTTTAAAATATTTATGTTTATGTTTTAACACACACAGTTATACAGAGTAATATTTTAATAAAGTGGAAAGGGAAATTATAATCTTAAAAGTAAGGATTTGTTGTCTAAAGACATAAATTTTTTTCTCATTCAGTACATTGTTATTTTTTTTTAAATAGAAGTATTTTCTAGGGCGGAGTTGTCATTCTCTTAAGAGGTAGTTAAAATCCATTGAGCTAGCTAGAGGCTCAGGTACTGGATTTAGTGCTAAACAGATAAACATGTTAATTATGATGTAATTAGCTGGCACCTAAAAGGTTTTACCTTAAAAATAAATAAAGTATTTGTTTGGTTGGTATTTGTCCAGTAGCCGAGTGTTTATGTTATTGATAGTTTGCTGCCAATGATATTTTACACTCTACCTGAGGACCAAGCACCTTTAAATATTGGGTAGTTTAAAAAGAAGGAAAAGTATTTCAGATTTCTATTTGTTGTTTTTATTTTAGATAAATAAGGTGGGCAGTTCAATATATATATATATATCATAATAAATATAATGGTAATAAACTATTATAAACAGTCTTTCAATCAGCAGAAGTACTTTTGGTTAATTTCTTAAACCCGCTTCAACTGCCATTAAATTAAAAAAACAAAGGGGAAGCAAACTTTATCAATTCAAATCCCAAGAATCGCATATTTTAACGTTAGCAGCTTGTCTATTTATTAAATGCACTTTATTACAATTACAATTTTGTTCTAATTAATGGACATTTTATTTATATAATATATATTAAAGAATAATAAACAACAAAGGAATCACTACTATCATGATACCATTTGACTGCCAAGCACTTTAAATAAAGAGATGAAATAAATCTATAAAGAAGAGAAAACATCGAAAAATTGTTGACAAAATTATATTATAAATCTTTAATTAATAAAGACATTTTAGATTGGAAGACTGATGTAATGATATTATTTTACAAAGAATATATAAGAACTATTAGCCTTCTATTATTTCTACACAATATCTTTAACAAAATAAACAGTAATTGTTAATTTTGGACCAAACAAACCAAAAGAGCAAAGTGAATTTGAAAGTGTTTTTAATACAATGAATCCCATCTATGTATTGTAAGAAATTATAAAAAGAATCAATGAGTTAATTACTTTATACTTTGGATTTGAGATTATGACAACTAATTTAATTGTATACACATTTACATATGACTAAAGCTGCTTTGACAGTCAAGTCATTGATCAGAATATTATTGTACTCTGAAAAATATTTATTTAAATACAATAGTGATGATTATGTAATATTAAGAAATTAACATTGATAATCTTTTGTGAATTAAAATGGAAAACTCCTAAGTCATTTTCATTTAATATATGATGTAGTCGTTTTGCAATTAGAATTTTGGGGAAATTTTCAAGATTTATCATATAAAAGGAAGAAAGAAAAAGTAAGTCCAAAAATAGATAATAAAAAGACTAAAATAATGTTAATGGATTTTTTCAGAAAAAGATAAATAAAGATTAATAATTACAAATGAGAAAAGGTTAATGATGACAAATATCTTAATCACTTTATTAATAAATATGAAAACATAATAAATAAAATTAATAATATGAGACTAAACATAGAAGGTTTTTGATAAAAACATAAATCTTAAAAATAAATATGCTTATGGTTTAAAAAAGTTTTTATTAGATATGTATTAATAGCTTTTAAATATAGTTCTGAGACTTTGATACTGATTATTTAATAAAGTACAGATATTTTAGGTTGGGAATACAAAAAAATGACTGGAAGACAAATGCATGGATGAGATAACAAAAAGATATCATCACTATCAGTGAAAAAATTAAAGTATTAAAATGGAGCTGTAAAAAACACATTTTGAAAAGATATCAACAGACAAAGTCTTAAATTGAATTCCAAACAATTGTAAAACCTAAAAAGAGAGCACATAATATGCTTGAATAAAGCTCTGAATTGAAGAAACTGAATTAATCTTAGAAAGGTCTGAGTATCAATAATAGTTGAAAATGAGATGGAGGTGATTTGTATACCTAACAAAGTTAATTAATCAAATTGATATAAACTTTTGGATATTCATATATAAAGTGGTTTAACCAAACAATAATCAAATGAATTCATACATTTTCAAAATATATATAATGAGACTGACCTATCTCACTATTTAAATAGTTCTCACAAAATACTCCTGATCATATTGTAAACCAGAGAAATACATTATTTTTATTATTTCTGTAGCTAATTTTTATGGGGTGTTCATATAAGGAATAATGAATTAATTTGTTTAGTACACATAAAACTATACTGTAATTAAATATTTACCTTTAATTTATATCCAGCCTTCACTTTTATATGAATAATTATTTTTTGATAGATATTCAAAGATATCAGGTGCAGTACATTGTAGTCTGTGTTTTACCTTAAAATCTAATTCATCTTTCCACTTATAATATTACTATAATAATAATAATTAAATTGGTTTACATTTTGAAATCAATTACTATCCAAGATAAATATTTCTGGAGAGTTTTACTCCATCACTAGCTAATAAAAAACTGAGGTGCTTGAATATTAATTACTAAATAAATTCTCTAAATGTTGTATTCAACACATTAATGACATTCTGTACATTTTCATTTGAATTAGCAAAAAATAGCACAATCATCAACATACTGTAAATCCAGAATCCAAGAAGAGGAAGTTGTAGTTATTGCAGTTAATTGATTCAAATTAAAATTCTAACATCAAACATGTATGCATTATGTTCCCTGCTTCATTAAGCTGCCTACAACCAATTCCAATTCAACTATCATAAAAATTGAAAATAATATTGAAGTAAGTATACATCTTTGTTTTATATTAGTTTTCATTCAAATGTTTCAGATTTCTCACTGTAATAATAACACTTTCTTTCATACTGTCATATAGAATTTATATAATACAAATAAAATTTGGTGTAATGGTCTCTCCATGAGGTATCTAGTAGTGGAAGCATATACTATAATGGGTATGCCCATCAGATAATGATTACCATATCTGTCAAAACAAACTGGAAACTGCAGTCAGATTCAGAAACTGATACTAAAGTTTGCAAAACAAGTTTGTGCAACACATCTATGATGCTGTGAAAGAAGAAATGGATAGTGCCATATAAATTGCTCAAAACCTACAGATCATATACTTCATATAAAATCACCAATGTTGCTGGATTTACTCTCTTTAACATCACCAGTGTTCAAGAAGAACACCATCATCTGAAAAACTAAGTAACACAACAGTAAAATATTAAAATAATGGTACCTGATAAAACTATAGTTAGTGACTGTTTCCATATTCAACATAGTAAAATCTTATCATTATAAATGCCATAGACATTAAACTTGAACATAACTTACCCTTAAAATATCTTTTGCTCCTGTAATATTTTTTTATGTGTTGATAGTTGTATGTATATAAGCAACCATTTTATCTATTCATTATTAATAAATTGTTACATATGTTGTTTTTATTAATCCATTTAGTTTGTGTTTATAATTCAATACAAATATATGCTTTTTGCACCCATATGCTAATTAATATCTACTGCCCTGAGAAATCATTCAATCCACTGAGAGACATTCTGGGATGGCAGTAATAATTTATGATTAGTGTTTTGTTAAAAAAAAATGTTTTCAAAAATAAATTTTCTTATATAGGATGGTTGATGATTTTGAGTTTTATTCAAACTAAAAAACAAATAAAATACTTTTGGGAGTACTTGTATTTTTAGATTTTAAACCACCATTATTGCATTGCTTAATAATATTATATATTTGAATTAAAAAATTTTATTTGAATTTTATTAATTATTCAACTTATTATTTATTTGAACCAAAATGTATGGCACACATCTTGAAGATCTCAATGCATCTATGTGTATCTCTATGGTATAAAGTTGGTATCCAGGTTCAAACCTATCTATAATTTAATATATAAACTTTTATGTACCTGTTTCAAAAGTTATCATTACAATATATATTGCAATGAACATGTGTTACTACAACAGTTCCCTTATTGTGTATAAGTAACTAAATAAAGAAAACAATTAAAGTTCATCTGTTTAATAAAAAAATATATTTATTGTTTCGAATAAATCTGGAATAAGTGACCCATTTATTTATTAAATTTTAAAAATATATTTTGTTTAAATTATTGTTGAATGATAACAATGCCTTATTAGAATTAGCAGAAAGAGGATCACGTGTTCACAGCCATTATTTAAAAAAAGGAAAAAAATGTTTTGTGTTACCATAGCTATAGAAATGATTTTAGCAAGGAAACACATGTTTTCTTTTGTTTAAAAATTGTGTCTATTTCTCTTACTTTTATAAATGTATTCAGGACATATAGCAGAAAATATGCATTGTGAATAAAATAACTTAAAGGAAGAGGGCATGAGCTTTCCCTTCACTTGGTATCTTTATGAGTAAAATGAAATGGATATTACAAATGATATGCTGATCATTGAATTCACCATGGATTGGAATATCTATAGAAATAATAATTGGATATCATCTAATGATTCAAACTACTATGGATCACTATGTTTGTGTTTTTTCCTAACAAAAGAGGTACCAAAGAAAACAGTGTTGAATAATGGAATATCAGATGAAGTCATATATATGCAAAACTGTGATAACAGATGCTAATAAAAAATCTTTTAAATTAATATTGTTAAATAAGTTTTAATTTTTTTATAAAAATGGCTAAAAAAACATAATGATAACTTTAATGATAAAATATTTATTAAAGTTTTTTTAATAATTTTCATTAATTTAGTCTTACTTATCATTTAAAAAAAAGTAACAAGATTGAAAACTTTTACTTTGTTTTATATTGTGAACAAGAGTTTATCTTTAACTTTTTGTTAAAGATAAATGCATTTTGTATCTATTAATTGCAATCTTAAAAAGAGGAAAGGTAAATTTTTAAAATATGTAATAGGATATTAGATTTTAGTTGGTAAAATAGAATTATGAACTTTATTTTTGCCATCACAATAAGTTAATGCTTATTTCAATAAATTTATATTATTATTATTAACCTACATACATTGATTTGCTTATTGCATCAATCATTATAAAATTATTTTATTACATAATTTATTTTACAATTAAGATAATTCATTGTGCAACCCATACTGTATTTTATCATCAAATAACTTATCATTTATTGAATTGTATGTTCTTTTCCAAGCAAGATATTTATGCTTTGAACCACTGGCATCTTAAAAATTCATTAGTACATAAAGCCATTTCTGAATCAACATATTTATTTGTCTATTTTTAGTAATATATTTTAGCTGCCTAAGTACAACATTTATGTAATATATTTTAAAGTGCCCAGATATTTAGCACATAAGAGGAGAAAACCACTTGATTCATGAATTTATTTATAATATATGGTTTTCCAAATCTATGAGGTATTTGATCAGTTGTAATATTTTTGGTTATATTTATGATTATCAAATATGTAAGGTATTCAGTGAGCAGAATTTATTTTTTCTTTACATTTTGGCAATCTTTATTGGTTTTCCTTTACATTTGTCTCATCCAACAAGAAAATATTGCTATTTATGAGACAAAGTTGCCTCTTTAGCATTGTTCATATGTTTTAGAATATATTTTCCTTCGCAATATATATATATATCCCCAAATTTACAACTCAACCAGACTAGCCAAGAAAATACAATCTAAAATACTATCAATGGTTTCATTGCTACAAGCAGACTTCTCAAGTCTAAAGAACTACAAAATAACAACACTTGAGAAGTCTGCTTATAGAAATGAAACCATTGGTAGTGTTTTAGAATTTATTTTCTTGGCTACTCTGGTTAAGTTGTGAATTTGGAGTAAATTTGACTATTTATTAACTAGTTTAGCTTTATGGTTTTAATATATTGTAAAGGATGGAAAAATTGACCTTTTCCATCAAAGTGCCATTTATATTTTTAAAAAATGTTTTCTTTAATTTGACTTCAATGTAGGGGATTATATATAGTTTGTGGTTGTTAGTTGTTGTTGTTATTTAGTTCATTTAATTTTTATTGTGATATATGCTTTGTTGGTGATTGTGGAGTTTAAATAGCAATTATAATATATAAATTTGTATTTGTCTGAGTATATAAATATTATATATAAATAATAGCATATAAAATTGCTACTATATATTTATTTTGTATTTTATTTTTTGGTAATTGTTTATGATATAATTTTATTGTTTGCTGTTTACTTATTTATTTATTTTTGTAAACTGCAAAACTGATTTTCTATGTAATATTTTTTTTGCATTATTATTTTATTTTTAATATTTAAAAAAAAATCAACAATTCTTGTACTGGAGATTTTTAAGTTAGCACATGAAAGGTTTAAACAATGGAAAGAAATTAATATAGCAACAAATTATATAATCTTCACCATTGAAAACTGAAAGAAAGAAGCAAGAACTTTACTTTATGTCAAGCGTTATTAGCCAAGAGGTCATCGCATCTGCCTTGCAAGCAAGTAGTTGGTTGCAGACGATTGTGGGTTTGTGTCCCGGTTGATGCCATGACATATGAGAAAAAAAAAACTTTACTTTATCTGCTTTACAATTTCTTCTTTTGGCATAAATATAACAGCTATTGGACCAAGATACCACCTTAGAATGTTAGGCTAAACAATAGATTACTATCCAGGGCATTTTATCCTCTTCCTATCTTATTTCCCTATCAAAATCTAGTTAAACACGTAATTAATCACGAAGCAAGTGTCTCAAAGCCAACATCAGAAAAAATTGCTATTCTAATAATGAGGTCTTTTAATAATTCTAAACTAAATGACCAAATCAGTTTATTACTACAACTAATTCATCAACCCAGATAATAAAAAGGAAATGTCAGATATTAATTGTTCGAGCAGGAAATATAAACACGCTGAGCTGTTCATTAATGTATTTTTTTAAGTTATTTCAACTCGTTCTGGAATGGCCAAGACAAAAAAAAAACATCTTAAATAATCAGTGAATTGTAAAAATGATAAGGAAGTTGAAGATTACATGGGTAACTAAAAATAGATCAATTTATTTTTTATCTTTTTTTTTAAGTAAAATTTATTATTATTATTTTTAAAATTTATTTTAAAATAAATATTATATGTTTATTGATAATTTGTGATTTAATCAATCATTATGATTTAAAATATGTTAGTTTTCATAAAGTAATTAAACTTATATTTTTAGTAGTTTACAATGTGACATAGATATGTTAATATATCTTAAGAATAGATCATTTTTAACTTTTTTTTATGTCACCAATATTAAAAATAAAGATGCCAAAGGCCATGGACTTATAAAATTATTTGGCTTTTAGTCATAAATCGTATATACATAAATTGCATAAATAGACCAATTATAAATCTCAATTTATAGACAAATGTTTACATACATTATATCTATTTGTTTAGTAAAAAAAAAAATGTGTTTTAATTTAAACACATTGCATATATACTATGCTAAACATAAATGTTGTGCATAATTTAGACTGATAATTAAATCGAATAAAGTGTTGTTATTTGCGTGGGAGTCATTTATGAGTATATATAATATATTAAATTCACGTTTACAAATTTAACATTAATTAATACTTTTCAGCATTTGGTTATTAATCTTATCATTTGATGTGTTTTGAAAGGATGGATCTGGTTGTAGTTATTTAGCATCAGAGTTTTAGATTGATATTCCCATACACATTATCTAGGAGTTGTTTTGATGTGTATTTTGTTTGTCTATAAAACTTGTATAATATGAATCATAGATATATATTTCATGGTAGGTGTTTAATGAAGCCCAGATAAATGAAGTTATAAATAAAACATTGAATTTTTCAGGCTAGGATGGATGCCTTATATCAATAATAAGTATAAATATTTGATGCTCATGATAAAAGAATAACATGGTTTAATGTAAATGAAGCAAATATATATATAGACATAGCATATTGGGAAAAAATTCTGATGATATTTTGTGTTATTGTTTTGTTAAACGATCCAGCCTTGAGAGGCACATCTATGATATTAAATTATTACTTAAACAAGCTATTATCAACTTACCTTTTTTTTATTTATTTATTACAGTTTTATATATGATAATTGATGAATGATTTCTATGCAAACATAAATTCCAATTCATGTTTATTGCTCATAAGTATTTCCATTTTGCTCATGTTTAACAAAATTGGAAATTTGAAAAGTCAACTGATTTTGTATGTTCTTACATATATTTATTGCTGTTTGAAAAAAAATCCAACTACAATTTAAAATAAAGCATATATCATTTGTTTTATAAGAAATGATTTGGTGTTTTTATATAAAATTTATTAATATCTTTATTTTCTCTTTTCAGTGCCGAAGTCATTAGGTAATTTGTTAGATTTACAATCAATTAAATAGTAATTTTGTATTTTGTTAATATTCAATCTCATAATCATTTCATTAAGCCATCATTAATTGGAATATTAAGTTACATATAATCTTTGTTTGTAAATATAGGTTGGATTCCACAACATTCCCTTTGCTTCCAATTTCATTTTAGTGAATAATCAAATCATCAATCAAGTTAATCCTGAGAGTAAACCACTTAAGATGTCTTTATCATTGTTCTTTAGTATTCCGGTTTATTCTACATATAGCTAGCTGAGGAAATGGCTTGGCTAATAATTAAACCTCATTCATTCATGCATAATATATTTTCTATTACATGGACTAATCTATCAACAATTGCCTACTCAAATTGGTAGGTTGTTCAAATAAAATCTTAGCATCACAACCTAGTTCATTGCATTTTTAATTCATTGATTGGTTTAGTCTATACTTGTTATGTATATACTTTAAGAAAATAAATAAAAACCTGAGATATGTTATAATGGAAGTGAATTGTCTATTTCAATTAGCTCATAACTAATAGGGCGATTTCATCTCTTTTCATACGTATATTACATTCCATTACATTTGTGCTCAACCAATAGGACGACTGGACATTCCATTACAATATATATAGTTTATTATAGATAGGACATATATGGACATTCCATTACAATATATATAGTTTATTATAGAAACTTCATTATAAATATAATTATTAGATATATCTCTTATCAGTAATTTAATTTTAAAGATATTGTAACAATATTTATTTTCTCCATGTTAAAATTGATAAATATCAATATTTTTGATAAGTATATTTCATTTATTTTAAATACACCTTAAAGACATATTCATATATATGGGAGAAAATTTTATATGAATAGTCATGTTATCAAATGCATATATATTTTGTAAATATAGAATGTAAAATATCTGCACTATCATTAATGAATTAGTTATCATGAAACAGTAATAGCAAAGGAATATGCTTGAAGTTTTATTTCAGTTCATTTTTTTAATATTTTAAATCTTTACATTTTAAAATACATTATATATATATATATATATATATTCTAACCTTCAATCTCATGCATCTTCACTTCCAGAATATTATATGATATGAAATAAAATGGGTTCTATCTCAGTTAATAATTAATAACTAAAATATTCAGCATTAAAATTAAAATGTTTCACTAGCTCAAATTTAAAATATGAATAAGGTTCAGTTTATAAAAATAAATTAAATAAATATTTAATATTTTCATGAGATGAAGTGAAAATACAGGTGACAAGATAGATTACATTGAGCCAATATCCCACAGGATACTACCTCAATGGCATAAGAACACTATCCCCCCTTTATTACTATTTCAAATAACAAACTCATAGTATTCTTACGACTTTAATAACTTCTACTCACTAAGATTAAACTAATAATTAAGTCTTAATCTTCTATTTGTAATAATCTAGCTCAAATAAAATAATCTCAGGTTCATAAAGTTTATTCTAAGTTAATAAAAATACGGTAGTAAAATATGAGAAGGGATTTTATGTCATAATCTACTACACTGAAACTAATAATAATAAATAACAGTAATAATATTCTTCATTGTTTAACTAATTCTGTATATCTTTTCTTTTTACTATAATTTTATTACCATAATAAAATAATGAAATAATATAATATGATCTTATATCTTCATGTAATGATATAATAAATACGTGGTAGCATTTTAATAATCTGACAAACAAAATATGTGGGGCAACTGATAGCATATAATTTAATATAATATTGTGATAACTGATTTATGACCAATAAAATAATGTAAAATTATGATTATTTAATTATAATGAATACCAATAAAATATTTAAAATTCTTAAATAATTCTCTATTTATCTTTTTGTGCAAAATTATATATTTGTTTCAATTATTATGCATATATCGTGATTTCATGCAGCGATGTGGAGAAATAAATAACTCGGACACAAAATTTTTGAAATAACAAAATTTAACAAAGTTTATTACTAACAACAAATAAATAAACAATTTATTTACACTATTTACAGTGGATATCCTTAACTTTTTTACTTTACAGTTTGATCTACCGGGTTATAAAAAAATAATTTATATTTCAATTATATCTTTATTTAGATTTAGGACAAAATTTTAAAAAAAATGTTACTATTTGGTTTCTCATTATGGTTAACTTATTACAAATATATTTATCTACTTTATTAGCAACAGCATTTTATCCTTAATATTATTAAACTATCTTATTTTAAAAAATTCATACTTAGAAAAACATTCTATAGAAAACAAAATTTTATAATGAGTATGGACTTCTCAAAATATTAAAAAAAATTTCATCTTGCAAAGTCAAAGATGTTACACAAAATATTATCCAAAATTCAGTACTAGATTTTAGTA
Source organism: Epiperipatus broadwayi (assembly GCA_028023455.1). Classification (NCBI taxonomy): domain Eukaryota; kingdom Metazoa; phylum Onychophora; class Udeonychophora; order Euonychophora; family Peripatidae; genus Epiperipatus; species Epiperipatus broadwayi. The sequence goes on from JAQFVV010000164.1 coordinate 63,112, forward strand.
TTTATCACACAATGTTTACTAATCATAATATATTCTTCTTTAAGCCTTACTTTAGTATGATATAAGTGTAATCATCAATATATTTCTGTTAATCAATAAACAAAAAATATACTATGCATATTGTTTACATAATTTACTTTGTACTATTGTATTTTAAAAATATGCAATACTTATTTTTCTCTTAAAAAAAATAATACTAAAGCATTTAAAATTATTATCACTTTAAAGAAAATATCTTTGTTTAGATACTTTATTTTAAAAAAATTTATATTTCATTTCCGAAATAAAATTCAAAATATATTCTATGATTCTTTTCTTTCCTTAGGATACTTTGGATCTTCAATTTTAAGTTATAACGTCCTATTCCTTCTAAGCAAATAAACCAATCTTATACAAAACGATAGCATAACCTAAGTTCTAAATTATTTATCATTTCTCTTAAACATATCTTACTGAACGATGCAGTTACATGAAATAAAGATAGCGAAAACAGATGCATAGGATTAAGGAAGAAAGCTAGAGTATTACTCTTAACATATCTCAAAATCATGGCACAGTGCGAAGAGGTATGACATTTACCTGCCTAATATCCTCTAGTACAGGGACGATGTTAAAGCTATTTCTTCAGCTTTATTAGAACATCAAATATTTAAAGAAATATAAACACTGTCCAAATAAAATGTGTATCAGTCATAGGGCTTTGTTAACTATGCTGATATTCACATAAAGACTAAATATTATTTCCATTCCTTATAACATCCTATTTCTTAAAACATCATCTTGGTTTCCTGTTCACTAAGTACTTCCAAGCCACTATCTCAACATTATTTCTCAAGATTTTCCACATCTTACATCGATAAATAACTATCTGCATTTACAAAACAATAAATAAAATTCATTAATAGTTAAACAATCTAGCTGTTCCACAAGAAAAGTCTGCTTACTTCATTATTCTATATGTCTAATCATATACAATCTACTTAGACAATATTTGAATATCCAATAACATGAAAATTTTAAAAGAATCACATAATTATTTGTTATGTTGGATTATATCACTAATAAAAAAAAAATCGTCGTATGCATATTTTCAAATCAATCCTATCTCATAATGTTTTTTAAAATGTTGTATGAAATGCGGTACATATAAGTAAAAAAACTTTTACACTTCATTCTTCCAATTTATGGATGATCTAAAGAAAACAAAAAAAATATACATTATAAATTATCAATAGTTATTATTATTACCAATAACCTTTATCTAGTCATCGTGTTCAGTAGGCTTCCTTTATCCACTTGAGCATTGCAGATATAAAAAAAAATTCACACCCATACACTTTATATTAAAATATTTTTAGCTAAATTATTAGATTGTTATATTATAAAATTTTAATATTAATAAATTAATGTTTTTATGTTTTTCCTAATCTTATATAAAAATTTAGATTTAAACTAGGTTAACAAAATAAAAGGAATCAAAACTATAATTACATATTTTCTTGACGATAGTTCCTGATAAGTCCAAAATGTTTATTATTTTCTCTAGAGTTTTTAAAAATGTTCTCCTCCAAGCGTGTTAAAGTTTAAAATAAAAATAATTATTAATCCATTTAGTAAAATTTATAGAAAATAATCCTTGGTTTTAGTATTTAGGATGATAATTATTAAATCATAATATTAATTAATCCCGTGAAGCTTCTTAATCTTCTCTACCAATATTCTCTGCGTATCCGATGCATCAATCCATCTAATTTAACTTTAAAAATATTCGATAAACTTTTAAGTACTATTTGTATTTCCATGGATCCATCTTTTATTCAACTATGTGTTCACTTTTTTATATATGTTTCCTTCTTGATACATTTAAACTTTCGTTTGGTATTTTTATAAATCTCTTTTAAAAATAAAAAAAAATGTTACCTTCAGAAAGGATATAACATTTTACTCCTTTGAATATCATATTATATAAAATAATTCATGAAATATAATTGTCTTATTACTATTTAAAAAACAAATCTTGGATAAACTTATAAATAATACGTTTCAATACATTTTTTTTTTTTTTAGACTCCGTATAATGTCCGAGCTGTGGTTTTTTATGTACCAAAACAGTTCTCCGGTGAAGTATTAATAAAGCTGTATCAATAAATATTTCAAATATTTTTTCAGCATTACAACTTATATCCATTTTATTTCGTAGTATATCCATCCTTTATTGCAAAGCTTAGGTTAAACTTTTAGATAAAATACTACTGATAAAGGAACTTTAAAAAATTTAACAAAGCATGTTAAACGAAATTATTAAAATATTTTTTAGTTTACACTCTCTTTTTTGCAAGTTACTTTTAAAAATTATCAATTAGTTTTTGCAAATAAATTATGAGAGAGCGCTAAAATTGACTAAAATAATAATTTTAAAATACTATCTCTTTGATAGCTATAATTTACCTTTCTCTGGTTTCAATACATTATTAATCTCCCTCGATAACTTAGTTACTACGATATTTATAGTCTGTAAGAATACCTATTCCTATTGGTTAATTCTTACTTTAGCTTGAGAACAAATTTACATATTTTTAGTTTATAGTAGAATTAAATTTCAAAATTAGAAATTATGACGTAATGAACTTAAAATATTATTTAAAATATTACTTTTGAATAAATTATTATTTTATTAAAACTATTTAAACATTTAAAATAACTTTTAAAATAACATTTAATAACTTATTCCATTTCTTAATATTCAATTTATCTATTTTTATTTAAATAAAATATTTAATTTTTATATTATGAATGTATTCATCTTTATTACATCATTTAAGCATGTTATACGATAGTTAACTTAATGTTTAATACTATTTACTTTTATGATAGGCAACAATTCCATCCAATTCTATACTGCAATTTCAAAATATTTTAAACTTTATTATTAACTCAAACAAGCGTGTGTGTGAACGTATGTAATATACAAGTCACATGATCAATAACTTTGACAGACGATTTTCAATCTATTTCTCTGCCTAGACTAATAAAATTGCTACACTTATTATATTATATAATATAATTATAAAAAATTTGGAAGAACAATTTAGAAAATATAGAATTAAATACAATTCTCACCATCATAAAGTTTATTTTTAAAATATACTATATTAATTTTGACTATTAAATATGATTATAAATTTAAACATAGCATTTATTAAATTATCAGTTTTAAACTATTAAAATCGAATTTATTAAATATACTTTTAATATTTATAGCTGTGTTATTTAATATGGCCAGCTTTTACAACCATATGAAACAATATTTTAAGCTTTACATAACTATTTTTAAATGATTTTATATACTACGTATTCTCTTTAGCTTCAAATTGTACTTTAAAGATATAATTGACTTAATATAATTAATGTATTAAAAGAACATATTCTAAAATTTAAAATTTTTAGTAATTGACTGTTATAAACTATTACTGACCTATAGAAAAGGGCACAATATATATATATATATATAAATATATACAATATATTATATATATATATATATATATATATATATATATAATATTTAAAGAAATGTATATTGTCAATAGTAAACAATGTAATTGGAAGGGACTTGAACTCACACTTTCAAGCTCCCTATATCTATCCACTCTATTTTATACAACTGATATACAGATGTTATACATGTGAAAAATATAAATGATTTTCAATATATGTATTTTGTGCTGAACCAGCACTTATCATTTGGTCCAGATCATCTCCCATAAATATATACAATCAGTGCTCAGTTTATATTATGATGGCAAATCTTCAAAATTTAATAGTCAAGCTTTAAGTGTCTCCAACTCTTCAGCCAGCCATCTATATCATTAAAAAATCCAGGATAAAATTCTCAGTCTTGAAACTTAATGTCAATATGGTTATGCCAATAATATTGGCATCAACAAGAGTTTTGATATTCCATTTATATTGGCATCAACAAGGGTTTTGAGATTTCATCCTTGAATATTTAATGATATGGATGGTTGAAGAGTTGGAGGCTGGAGAAGATTGAAACCTGACTATTAAAGTTTGAAGATTTTCTATCTTAATATAAACTGAGCACTCATTCTATATATGTGTGGGAGATGGTGATCTGGACCAACTAAAGAATGCTGTATGAAATACTTATATTAAAGATCATTTACCTTTTCACATGTATGTGGTCATGTGTATCAAGTGTATAAGATGGAGTGTATAGTAGTTGTAGGGAGCTTGAAAGTCTGAGTTCAAGTCTCTTATATATATATATATATATATATATATATATAAGAGACTTGATATCAGATGCTACTATATATATATATATATATATATATAGTAGCATTGTTAGTTTAATGTGAAAAGGAAAATGAAAGAGGAATAGTATTACTATCATGGGAATGCTTACTGCTGTTCAGATTAGAAGAACTTCTCTAGGAGAATGTCTGTCTAACCTACAAAGACAGTACACATTCTCCTAGGGAAACTCTGCTAACTTGAACTGCAGTAAGCATTCTCATGATAACAATACACTATTTCTTTATTTTAAAATGTAATTTATTTGCTTGTAAAATAATATATATTTTATTTTAAATAATTATGAAATTTTTTTTTAAATGATTGAATGTGCTAACAACACATAAAGAATTTATAAATGGCAGATTAGAACCTCAGGACATTTAATGGTTGATATGGTTATTTCTTTGTGTTATTGCTTAAGTAATGATGTGCAAGAGAAAGTTATAAGAGGTATCTTCATATTTTAAAAAATTTTTCTTTTTTTTTCACATTTTATAATCTCATCATATAATTATCATGGTAAACAAATAACCATAGAAGAGTAAAACTAATCTTTGTTGGAGTCTTCTTTGGCTTTGTAAGCTATTTAATATCAATGGCATTGGACAAAAGCTAATCTAGAAAAAAAAGTCAATAGGCTTCAAACAATCTACAACATTGATTGTTTATTCAAAGAATTTATGACCTGAAATAACCAACTCATAAATCAATATTAAATTAATATAAATGAAAAATTAAGTAATATATTTATGAATATTTTTCAATTTAAAGAACTTTATTGAACAATTACAATGCCATAGCAATAATAACATTCCATCATCTCAACTTTTCATCAATAGATCAATTAAAAATAGATTTGTTAACAGACAGTTATCTGATGGGGAAAAAGGCTACAATTTAATGTCAACATAGCTGGGGGTCTACACAAAAATGAAAAGGTCTTTTTTTAAATAATAATTATATATTTAATATTTATTTTAAAAAAATACAAGATGCATTTTAGCTTTCTCTCTCTTAGATTTTAAACCAGGAAACTGAAAGTATAAAGGTACATTAGTTACTATTTATTTGACACATTTAAGTTTTTTCACAAACACATTTTGTTGCAAATTTTTATGTATGTATGAGGATACTTATTAAATTTGATTGCCTTGAATTTTATATATCTAGTTATTAATAATATTTGTTAACTTCAAAATATATATGTTTTAATAGTTTATGGTATTTAATTGTAGTTTATAAAAGTTATAAATAATATGTGGGATCTTTTATTTGTGGCATTTATTTTAGAACTATAATGTTATTAGGAAAAGTTTCCTTATTGTATTACAGTGTAATACACAAGTCTATATTTAGAATTTAAGTCATTAATAAATAATGGATTATAGCTAAGTATTGCTACTATTACCTAAAGTTTCTTGTAGATAGAATATAATTGGTAAACTAGTTGTATTTATATATATATACACTATATGCTTAAATATTTCATGATATAAAGACTGAGGTAGACTTTCTTTAATAAACTTGAAAAACATAATATATATATAGATCGGAAGATATATATGTTTATATATATATATATATATATATATATATGGACAAGAACCAAACCCACTTTTCATTGGTTTTATTTCCTGATGAGCATATTGTAGAAAGGAACCATCAATTGTCATTCCCCAATACAGACATCACCCCACCTACAACAATATTTCCTGCTCATCAGAGGATGTAGCACCATAAAAACTGGAAACACCTAGAAATTTATGTGTTTGGCTTCCCCAAACTGTGCCATTAGAGTTCCATCTCATCACAACCTGACTTACCTAGGTCTAGTTACACTGTATATAGTTCAGGAGGCATGAGATTCTCATGAACAAGTGCAATGAATAACAAGTGATGCAACATGAACAATTGGATTAGTTTTATATAACACTAAATTTATTTCAACATTTGTTAAGATCATTAGTTCTCCATAGTTATTTTGCACAATAAGCCCATAAAGTTTATCATTAGTTCATTTTTGATGTAGTTCATCTTTAGGATCCATTTTCTGGTATGTGCATATTTTCTTATGTTCCATTGATCAGTTACTCCTCATTGATGGTGTATTTATCCACAGTGTCTTTTAATTCTTTAGTTGTGATTTAAATATTAATTCTTGATTCAATGTACAGTTGCATTTTTCTTATAAACATTTGTAATTCCTTCTTTTAAAGATGTGTATTTTTTTCTTAAGCATTTCTAATCCTTCCAGGTATAATTTTCTTATGTACATATTAATTATATAACATTTATATTTCATTCAGATTGATATATGTGGCATATATAATTTATACTAGTGCAGACATATTTTGTTTACATAATCATTTATGATTTATTCCATTAAAGATGTTCTGATTATAAACATATAAGTATTTGGGATTTATTTTGTTACAGATACTACATGTGTCTAAAATATAAGTATTCATTATTTATTCCAATAAAGATGTATATTATATACAAATATATAAGTATTTATGAGTTATTTCAATACAAATGTACTTTGTAAATCAGATATAAGTATTTGTTCTTCATTTTAATTCAGATGTATTTGCATATATAAGGATAATCATTTATGATCTATTTCATTAAAGAAACATTTTGATTATAGACATCTAAGTATTTATAATTTATTCATAATAAAACATATTTGCATATATAAATATAATCATTTATGATTTATTTCAAGAAAGATTTTTTTATTATAAACATATGAGTATTTAATATTTTATAAAATTGTTACCTTTATTTTAATCCAGTGTGTTCATCCACTACAGGTCATTATTGCATTTCAAAAAGGGGTTGATTTATTTAAGCTGAATGGCATTATTTAATTTCAATGGTATTCACCCAGGCATAGCTTGGAGATTCATGGTGGTAGATAGAAAGCTATTACTGACTTAGCCTATCATCCTTATGTTTCCCATATTAATGCTTTTCTTTTCAACATCCAACAACTGTAGGGTTCACACTTAGTAAAACTAGATTTCTTAGCTGGGATAAGCTGTGTAGCTGTAAATATAATATCCCAAAGGTGACTCTGTACTAAAATCACTTGGCAACTAAACAGCTAAGCAACACATAGATAGAACTTTGTTTTCAACTTTAAAATTTATTATTTATACCCTGATCAAGTCTCTGGATTAATCCAGTATGACTCCACTGTATCTGATATGTCAAACAGTTTTCATTTAAGCCTGAGTGCTTTTCTCTTCTTGATGATTGGATCGTTTAGTTTTAGCAGGAACAGATAAGGAATTAGGTATATTATGTCATGTTTTTCAATTTGATAAGTTTGTCTCAAGTGATTATTGCACTTCATATACAACAACATCATTTTGAAAATTAAAAATATATTTTAATAAATTCCAGTTCTAAATGCTTAAAGACGCATTTATTTAATGATTTAAAAATTATAAAAATCAATAATGAAGCTTTATCTTTTTTTAATTCTTTGATTTTTTTTTATAAGATTATAGAAAAGTTGGTTTCTTTCATATATGTCTGTTTTACTTTAATCAATCACTTTAGGTAAAAAGGAAGAATAAATCTTAAAATATATTCATGAAGCAATGCATCTATTTCAATATATATAGTTTAATTATTGGTTTAAGCATGTATGTGCTTAGAATAAAATAAAGACAATTTTATTTATAAAATAAATCTATATTTATGTCAATATATATTTTTGCATACATAGACATGCTCAAGAAAGATATTTTCTTAGGAAATGGAACTTGGAGAGAATTTTGTTTAACTTATTAACCTTCATCTGCATTTAAAATTGTTGAAAGTTTCCCAGAAAAGCATGATTTTTTTATAACAATAGATCATAATACTAATGTTATCCTAAGTGTTAATAGCCTGAAGATTTTTTTAAAAAATAGATTTTAATGTAATGCTTTTATTGTTTCTAAAGTTTAAAATAAATCTAGAGATCAGCATATTACAGACTGTGGCTAAAATCAATAAAAGTCTCCTTTGTTCTTTGACACTCAGAGGGCATTTGTATTTTTATGGTCTATTTTTATGCAAATATTTTAAAATATAATGAAATATTTTTGCTTGTTTGTAAAGTATTTTTGATTATTTTTACACACTAATTGGTTGATTATTATAAAGCAATACACAGGTAAATTTTTAGTTTATTCATCTATGTTTTATTTTTAGAAACAGAAGTTAATAAACTTAACCATAATATAAAGAAGAAGAAAGAGTGACTATTAGATCATCATCTGTTAGAATTGATTTGGTTTTATTTTTTAAAATATAATTTTTGTAAATAAATAAATATCAGATTTTAAAGAAGAATTTGATAAAGCTATCATTAATCTATCTTCATTCATTCACATTAAAAATAAAAATATAAAATATAAATGAATTTGTTAATTATTAGTTTTAGTGTTTGCACAAATATCTGCCATGACATGTTATATTTACAGATCAGTTTTTAAATATTTAAAATAGTCAAAAGTGATTTGTTAGAATATTACTTCTTATAAAATTAAATTTAAATAAAATCAAGTCTAATTTATTTTTTAGGATAAAATAAAAATTTTATATGAATGAAAGTTTGATCATTTTCAAAAGCTTTACCCAGATAGAACAGTAGATAGTTTAAGAAACCCAAAGAGTTACTTAAATCTACTTATAAATTGTAAAATAAATAATAAAATACTTTATTTTTATATAACTGTAAATAATTAAGATTATACTTATTTGCTAAATATGTATTTGATCACACACCCACTAGCATACATCTTGAACCCAAAGATATATTCTATTTAGATATTCATTATTTATGCAGAGCAAATGGAAAAGTATTTATTTAGCCATGTTGATAAAATGGAATTAATAATACATTAAACATGCATACATATTAAAAAATATTTACATGAAATATTAGAGGTATATTAAGATTTACTTCCTAATAATAGTATTAATTGACTAAATTCAAATTCAGTCATCACAAACCTAACCTAATATTTATTTAAGTAGTTTTGATGCAATAACTACCCATTGTCTCCACATTGAAATGATGACTGTGATTTACCAAATATTTACACATCCTATTGTCTGGTAATTTGCAAGCACTTTATCATCATAGTAATTGATCATTTATATATGTATATCAGTAAGTTTGTCTCTGCATTGAATCTTAATTTAGTAATATATTTTAGTTCTATTTTATTATCACTTCAAACATCATAACCATATGTGTAAAAAGTTTGTTCCCATTCTTATAAAATGTATATTCTAGAAGCTTTAATTCCAGTTCCATAACCATTTTTTCATACAATTTTATATAACTTATTAAAATATTTACTATGATCTGAAATGCTCTATAATTTTTAACACAGTGATATACTATCAAGCATAAGAATTAAATGTACCTGGATCAAAGATCAAGTCATTTCTTTTAATATTTAATGAATTTATGGCTTCCTCAGCAACCATTTCATTTTTTTTCTATTTTAGTATTTTAGTAGAGTAAAGATTCAGAGATAAAAGTATATTGAGATATACAAATAATAAATAGAGATTCAGATGAACTGAATGAAATTACTAAATACTCAATCCGTATTCTGATGCACCCATCACATGGCTTATCATGTATTAACCATACAATTACATATAAATTAAACATTTGAGTGGAATAATATATAATTTAAAACTTTTCAATAGTTTACCAAATCTTTCAGTATTTTTGGAATATATTCATGGCTAGTGTTCAAATAATATTAAATAGATAAATTCATATTATTAAGTTAGTAATTAAAATTCCAATGAAAATGTAATTAATTAATGTTTAAGCACTGTTGAATGTAACTAGAGTTAGAAATAAATGTTTTTTGTTATGCAACACTCACCATTATCAGGATTAAAACATATATAAAACATGTTTAAATTGATAAAAAAATCAAGTCATATGACCTAATTTTAATAAAGCTCCTATTTACAAATGTTATATATAGAGTAAGTTAAAAAACAAACTCTTATGAAGCTTCAAAAATACCCTCAACCTCAGACCGCGGTTTCTGCCTCTAGCGTCATCAGTGAGGTGCTAGGAAATAAAAATACTAGAACTAGTCCAGCATTTTATCAATGCCTAACTATTGAGAAGAAAATCTGAAACTTTCAGACATTTAAATGTCCAAAAATCCAGCTATCTAACTCAAATAGCCGTATGTGACTGAACTAAGTTCAGATACACCATATATTAATAGCTCTAGCAATATAAAATCGCCAAAGCATTAATAGCAAAAAACTAAAATTAAATTGATAAAAAAATCAAGTCATATGACCTAATTTTAATAAAGCTCCTATTTACAAATGTTATATATAGAGTAAGTTAAAAAACAAACTCTTATGAAGCTTCAAAAATACCCTCAACCTCAGACCGCGGTTTCTGCCTCTAGCGTCATCAGTGAGGTGCTAGGGAATAAAAATACTAGAACTAGTCCAGCATTTTATCAATGCCTAACTATTGAGAAGAAAATCTGAAACTTTCAGACATTTAAATGTCCAAAAATCCAGCTATCTAACTCAAATAGCCGTATGTGACTGAACTAAGTTCAGATACACCATATATTAATAGCTCTAGCAATATAAAATCGCCAAAGCATTAATAGCAAAAAACTAAAATTAAATTGATAAAAAAATCAAGTCATATGGACTAGTTCTAGTATTTTTATTCCCTAGCACCTCACTGATGACGCTAGAGGCAGAAACCGCAGTCTGAGGTTGAGGGTATTTTTGAAGCTTCATAAGAGTTTGTTTTTTAACTTACTCTATATATAACATTTGTAAATAGGAGCTTTATTAAAATTAGGTCATATGACTTGATTTTTTTATCAATTTAATTTTAGTTTTTTGCTATTAATGCTTTGGCGATTTTATATTGCTAGAGCTATTAATATATGGTGTATCTGAACTTAGTTCAGTCACATACGGCTATTTGAGTTAGATAGCTGGATTTTTGGACATTTAAATGTCTGAAAGTTTCAGATTTTCTTCTCAATAGTTAGGCATTGATAAAATGCTGGACTAGTTCTAGTATTTTTATTCCCTAGCACCTCACTGATGATGCTAGAGGCAGAAACCGCGGTCTGAGGTTGAGGGTATTTTTGAAGCTTCATAAGAGTTTGTTTTTTAACTTACTCTATATATAACATTTATAAAACATGTTTTTATGTTGTTGTTTTTTTCCACATTCAAGGTTATATTGTAAATTAACTAGAATTTGGTGACAACTATATATGTTCAAAATTAAAAACTATATTCAAATTCTGTCTCAACTCAAAGATAACTAATACAAAAGAAAAAAATCTATCTGCTTTCAAGTTAAAAATTTTGAAAACCTGATGGTTCTAAAACACAGAATGCTCACAAAAACAGTAATATTATCATAAACTAAATGCTGGTAACATAAATTTAATATTCTAAGTTTATAAAATAAGTATCTATTTAAATATAGAATAATTCATATGATAGCAGTTGATTTAAAGCTGATCTGTTGTAAAACATAATATGCGAAAGGTTGTTCTTATTACAAATGAAATACCAATAACAAGAAAATAACTTATTGCTTAAGATGATAATACAGTAGCTAATCTATAAATTCTGTACAGCTTTTACTTTTTTATTTATAATATTATTCTTATATATATATATATATTGTAACTACACCGGGCGGGGAGAATATATATATGACTATGGGATAGGTTGATGAATTACCATTTGATAAGCAAAAATTAGAATTAGTATATCACCATTTATTTAATTGTCTATTAGAAAAAAATGAGGGTCCAAATTTGTCTTAGTCTCTATGAAAACAATATCATTATCAACAGTTAAAAATTGAAATCTTTATTAATAGCTTAAGTTGAAGCCTATAATTAATTGTATTAAAATTAAATAATGTATATACCACTCAGTCAAGTTTCAGCTTATCTTTTTCACTGTTATTGTAATCAAAATGTTTATTATTTTATCACTGATGCCATATCTAAATGTACTAGTTCATCAATTTTAATATGTTTATGAAGATGAACTGTATGTTATTATCTATAATTATATAATTATCCATTTTTATGAGTTATCTTTATCTCATAAAATATAGGCTTTCAATAAAACTATTGTCAAAACAATTATTTCTCTATTTTGTATATATTAACAATATCATTGTCAATTACTTCTCTCAATATGTTATCAAACTTTATATTTTTTTAAAAAAAAAATAGATTTAAAGCAGTCAATCTAATTTCAACTATATAAATTAACTTACTAGTGATTAAAAAGGTTATAGAAAAAAATGGTCCATATTCATAATTATTTCCAATTTATTAGATTTTAATTTTTATTTTTATTTTTTTTTACAAATGTCACTAAGTCTATCATTTCCTTTATTTTGTTGTAATATTTTATATAAACACAATTTGTACATCTTACATTAAACACTTTTTGATTAAAAAAATTATTATATATGACACACACAATCTGACATTTTGACTAACCTGCAATCTTCCTCAGAGCTACTATTGTTTTAAAACCTCTAAAAAAATATTTTAAAAGTCTTTGATGTCAGTGCGCAAATTGTGTTTATTTTAAATTTTCATGTACTGTGACTAAATTCAAAGGTGAGATTTAGAAATAGTAATCATTTTATTTTTACAATCATGCAATAATTTAAAATTGTTTAAAATTGATCAATAGCTAAAGTTGTAAGATTACTGGTGATATTATTCCCACAGATTAACTGGGTTTTATTTTTTGATATGATTTATTTTGTTTTATTAATTAAATAATGATTTTATGTACATTTTTTATCTTAAATAATCATTTAAACTATATATAGAAATTCTTTAGCTAGTATCACATTTTTTTTTTAAAGCTTAAATTCTATTTGCTAATGAAAAATAATACAATAATAGTCTTTTGGTAATGAATTAATACCTTTTACAAATGTTATTAGAAATATTTCTGATGTACTCATTTACTAAAAAGCTGGTACCAAATAACTATTTAAAGTTTACTAAATGTAAAAAAGAGTTTTTTATCACCTTGTTTTAATAATTTCTATCTATTGCTATATTTTATTTTTTGATTTTTTTTATGTTAAAAACTGTTTTAAACGTTTATTCATCTTTAAACGGCCTTTTTTAAAAATAAGAAGTATATCAATTCTTATTTGCTTATTGGTTCTTTTTGAAAGACTTTATTATCTTCTAGTAATTTATTAAAATAACTTATTTTTATGCTGATTCGTTTTTTTTATGTTATATATTACTTTGATTTAGTTAGCAGTATTTTCTTTAACTTCACTGAGAAAACAAGCCTGCATTAAAAACATCATTATTCCTCTCACAAAATGTATTCTGTGAGACTTTTGATACTCGTATTTTTATTAATACTGAAATGGTCAGTTTCATTCATCTGGCCATTTCACTTATTTTACCCAAAACATCTATCCATATGCCAGGTTTAAACCCTCTCAGAGTACCCATTTAAATAACAATAAATTATTATATATGCAGAATCATATATATATATATATATGAGTGGTATGTCTGTAATTTAATAGTATATGTATAGATTACAGATATGTATTCATTTTATAAATATTTCTAATTTAGGAAATATTTTAGTTTAAATTATTATGTTATTGGTATAAATTACAGATATGTATATTCATTTTATAAATATTTCTAGTTTAAGAAATATTTTAGTTAAATTATTTAGCCAATTTTATTGATGTATTATTGAAATCGCATATGTATATTTCCTGTTATTCTGCACATATGGTTATAAAATTAGTCTTCTACTAATTATGAAAGTAACTTTGTCAAAATAACATTTGATCTTGTAAACAGATCTTAAAGTAGGTCACACATAGGTCCTAAAATAGCGTGGACTTGATTTGGTAAATAAAAAATGTTAATAACAAAATAATGCAGGAAAACAAAATCTCAATTACTGGTTATAATTAAAAATGTGTTTCTAAAATAAATAAATGAGTTTTTCTACTGGTTGTAACTATTAAATATGTTTTTCTAAAATAAATAAATGGACTTTTCAGCTACGGACAAGCTCATAAAAATTAACAGGTGGCCAGAGTTTGAAAAGTATAAATACTAAAAGTTTTGTCAAGGATTGATCATATATATAATAAGTGAGTTGTAAGCAGAACCTATGCCCATTTTACCTTCAAAATGGTCGAGTAGGATGGCGATAGCTCACCCTCTTCTTGACCAGGGATGGAGAAGAATTTTGGTCCGATAAAACCTAATGCCGTACACCAGAAATGCAAAGTAGCCCATCAAAAATCTCTATTAACTTTAAATCATCATCAAAAGTGTCAACTTAATATCCTCCCAAGTGTTCCATAATTAACTGCAATGAAAACAACTGAATGGAAAATTTTCTCTCTGAGCTCTGTTTATAAACTGTGACTTTCGTTTCTTTCTTTTAAAAGCTAGCTATTTATTAAATCTGCTTTTCCTGAACACCTTTACCAAAATCTACAAAGAAGACCATTAAATGCTAAATCTTGCCTGATTGTAAAACTTGAATTCTCTTTTAAAATGTAAAACTCGAATTCTCTTTTAAAATGTAAAACTCTAATAATCTATTTTAAATGTATAATTTTCTGTGGTCTTTTTATGTCTATTTCTAAATCTATTCAATTTATTCTATGATTTTACCATTTTAATATTATATGTATTTAATATGCCAAATGACTCAAAACCGCAAGTATTTATAAATATAATTTTAGCTTATCGATCTGCGAAGATAATTTCAAATCTTTGCTATAATAAATATTAAATAATTGAATTATTATTTTTCATTCTCACTCACTGTTTTGAGATCATATTATTATTTTACCAATTAAGTTTTGGGTATTAATATTACAGTAATCAGTTATCTAGTTAAAGTTGTAGTTTGCTTAATTCTAGTTATGAATTATAACTATTTATATATGTAACTCATACATCATAGGAACTAGCCACAGAGATATTCTCAAAGCATATTTTAATGTTTTATTCATAATTACCCCGCAAATATGCTTTGTCCTCCTTAGATTTATATATGTAGAAATGTAGAAATGCAGGTGATAATTTTAAACTAGGTTCCTAATTAAGTTAGTCCCTAAATAGTATATTTAAAATACTAAATTTGAGAACTAGATTGTATAGATATACAAATAGATACTATCTAATTTTAAGGCATGATAATATAATTTTACACATTTGCGTTATATATA
Organism: Epiperipatus broadwayi; assembly: GCA_028023455.1. Classification (NCBI taxonomy): domain Eukaryota; kingdom Metazoa; phylum Onychophora; class Udeonychophora; order Euonychophora; family Peripatidae; genus Epiperipatus; species Epiperipatus broadwayi. Next base: position 78,734 of record JAQFVV010000164.1, read on the forward strand.
TGTATAAGTTGCAGATGTGTCCTTACAAAGTACACAATGTACAATTATCTGCTTGCTGCATGATTGATGAGTTGCTGGTGGAGGTCACTTTCGTCCACTTTAGTTCAGGTTAAAGCACCCTTTTAAAACTAGGGCACAAGGACCTAGATTATTCATAATGCATATCCGACTCCCTGAACTACTAATGTTCCTATTCATAGCAAGTTGAGCAGTTTTAAGGCAAACCGAGTCTTTGGAGACTGAAGCGCATGAATAATGACCCATACGCACCTTTTTGTTTAATTAATATTTTGATATGTGCCATAGAGTATATAGGTAAACCTATTATAAACCAGTTTTCTCTCCTTTTATATTAAATGCTTATCTAGCATTAGAGTATATCCTAATCTAGGTTAACATGCTAACTTGCGTATCTCTGAGCTTAATTACATACTCGATTTAACTTTGTATAGATAGACACCATAGGATCGCTATTATAGTTAGTTATATAACTTTGGCTATAAAGTTCCATATGATCTAGAGACTGCAAAAGAGCTAGAAATTTGGCATACTAATATAGGCATAAACTCCAATACCACACTACACTTTATTAAATGCTTATAATGAGATAGGTAACATTAATCTCATTAGTTATATAACGCCTGTGAGTGTAATATCTCCCATTCCCATCACATAATTTTGTATGTTTTGATTTATTATTTGTTATTGTTTTATTAAATTAATAATATTTAAAATTATAACTCATTTTCATATTTTTATTGTCCATGAGTTCATTTTATCCAACTCTAGATTTAATTGCACATATATCATTATATCTATAGGTAGATTATTCTATTAAATTTCATGATCAATCATTGATATTTTAATTAATCACTTAGGCTTATGTGTGTATGTCTGACCAAAGCAGTGCTCAATTAGTTAATTTACGAGTCTTTTGTTTTATGCTGAGTGACTGCCGGACTGAGGTTAAATTGAATGTCTGTGTACATTGAGGAATGTCATCCATAGGGTATTAAATCATTGAGCAGAGGTGAAAGGATTGAATGTTGGTCAGATTCTGGATCCCAGCATCCGGATTCGATCAGCTTTAGTGTATTTTGCCTGTGTTCTAGATTTTGTTATGTGGAGGGACAATTCTTACCGTTTCAATACAGAAATTAACCAGAAAATATAGTAATTTTCTAAATCATATATTGCATATTTAAATTAATTGTAACCCTTGCATATATCTGGTAATTGTAAAATAACATTTTTTTCTTTAGCTTTCGGTTTAGAATCTTTTTCTCATTTGTAATCACTAATATTAGCATCTTTTTACTTTTATTTTTATGTTTTCAAATATTAAAAATATTACAGTTAGTTTCAGACTAATATTATTAGCAGAATGAACGAAAATTTGCTCACAAATGAGTGTTTTAACAATATTAGTTTTAAAAACATTTATATTTGTATGTAGTCATCAAAAAAAAAAACTAAGTTAATTTTAAATTATACTTTTTATTTTATGTTTATAAAAAAATGCCTGTCAGTTTGTTATCCAACTACACATAAATATCTTACAGTGATTAAATTAAATAAAGCATTAATAGTACAAATAGAGCATAAGTCTGTTTATAATATTAAAAAGCAGTGCAAACAATTCAAATAAATAATAATAAAATATCCAGACAACCTGTTTATTGATTTTTCTTTTTTGTTTAGTTTTACCATATTCAATTTTGTTCATTCATGATTGTTTGTTTTTTGTTTTTGTCATTAAAATGTATATTTTATTTCTTGTTTATTTTAAACTTTTTGTTTGTTTGTTAACGAGAAGTTAATTCTCCCCTTTGTCAGTATTTAACAGCCGATTTTTTTAAAAATTATGATTAAAGGGAACATGACACTAGATGAAAAATATGTACACTAAAGATTTTTTTCTTCAAGAATTATAGGTGATATAATCAAACATTTCTTGAGATACCAAATAAATTGTATATATTTATACATAAAGACCAATGATTATATTATTGGTAACATTATATTCTTTGCACATTGTTAAATTATGTATATTTCAAATAATATTTATTCATTCAACAAAGTTTTTTTTATAACCATCTTTGAACAAATACAGAAAACATGATAATTTTTTTTTTTACTAATTCATGTAACACAAATCTCACTGATCATTTATAATGCAAAAAATATTATCATCTTAAATAATTGTATATAATTAGAATAGTGCATTTTATAGTTACAATATAGAAATTTCTTTAAATATTAAAATAAAGTGTTTTATTTGAAGTTTAAAAGTAAAATTAAAAATCATCATAGCTAAAAATAAAATGCATATTATTTGAAAATAAAGATAGAACTTATATATATACAAATAGTTAATGATTGCTGAAAATAGAGACAAAAAATACCTAATGCAAGTAAAACTTTAATGAGAGTTGTTTTAAATATTAGATTTATGTTGCTGAGCTTGATAACATATTGTAAAAGAATTTTTTTTAGTTTTGGTATGAGATAAAAACTTAGAAATGTTTATTTGTATTTCAAAGTGTTAAAAACGATGTAATTTCATTTGATTGTACAATTAAATTATATATAAATTATATATATATATAAAGATAAAAGCTACATTTAACTAATAAAAATTAAAAATTCTGAAAATAATATCAAATTTCCTTATCAGATCATTGTAATAGTGATATTAGTGATTAAGCCAATGCATTTATGTTTTAAAGATAAATTTTAAAAAATATACCTGTGTCTCATTTTATACGGTAGATAGGTTCCTCAGAAAATGCGCACAAAAGAAATCGCACAAAAATAGACTTAACTTACCTTAAAAAATGGGGGATGGGTACTGTACTTTTCAAAAATTGCATAAAAGCAAAGTAACAATGTAAAATTACTTTAAAATTTGCATAAAAAATAAGGAAATAAAATATGACTAATAAAAAATTTCAAATTTGAAAAAAATTGATACAAGACAAACTTTTTTTTCCTTTTTTTTTTATTAACTACAGTATTTAATTTTATTGAAAACAATATATTTTATGTGTAATTTACAGTATTTTACATTTTTTCATACATCATTATCGTTATTTTTGACGATATGTAAGTTCATTTGTAAACTAGTAAGATATCAGATTCATCACTAAAGGAAATACAACTAGTGCCAACTTCATTTTTTTAATTGCTCTTATCATGGACTCAGCCAAACTAAATGTTTTCCAATCACTGTTGATCCTTAAAATTTTTCTAAGTGATCTAAAATTGAAATTTTTGTTTCCAAAGAAATTCATTTTCTTGGGTATTTTTTTCTCTCCATTAGAGTAAACTAAAGGTTTAAAATAAAAATAAGAACTTAGACTTATGATAATAAAAAGATACTGACTCACTACTGTTGGACAAAATTTAATTAAAACTAACAATTAAAAATTAAATTCTTATTTTTGACTTTAATTTTTTAATTTTCAATTCCATTTAAAAATCAAATTTCATTGTTTCATGTCACATTAATTTCAGATCACGTTATTATGTAATTTTTAAATTGTTAATTATAATTAAAAATCAGATTTTAATTGTCAAATTTGATTGTGCCCACCACTGTTACTCACCTTTTAAAAATAAACTTGTGGACACTAAATGATTAATTATGTACTCTTTTTTAAAAAACAAAAATAGAATGTGATTTAAGATACAAAAACAGCAACATGCATAGTATAGACATCTATAACATTTGAACAGATTTACATTATAATCTTGTAAAATTTATTATTTGTGGACACTTAATGACTAATTGATTAAGTACTCTTTTTTAAAAAAGCAAAAATAAAATGTGATTTAAAATGCAAAAACAACGTGCATAATATAGACATCTATAATGTTTGAAGATATTTACATTATAATCTTGTAAAATTTAATGTGTGTATATAAAATGGGCAAATCCTGATTTTAAGTGAATTATGAACTTCTTCATTGATAAAATCTATTACAGTACTATTATGAAGTGCTGAAAATATTGAAATTATTAGATAGAAGTCAAACTCTGATAATACACTGTTACTTTAAATGTGATGTGTGAGTGCACAAAATTTATAATATTTAAAGTAATAGTGCATTATCGGAGCTTGACTTCTGATCTAATAATTTTTATCACATAAAAGAAAACCGCATACAAAAATATTAAGAAGAAACATGAACTGCATAACTTCAAAATTGCATTAAATAAATCAACATAAAACAAGATCCGAGTGTACTCTCACTTTTCCAGACACAAGATATAGTTTTTTAGAAAAGATGGAATGAATTCACCCATTCTTTTGACTCAAACATTTATGTATGGGAAAATCTTAAGCATATGGAAATGATAGCATGAAGATGTTAAGAAATCACTTTAAATTACATTTATTATACTTGAACGAATGATGCTTGCAAAATCTTTAAAATTTACAATACGCCATTCTTTAGTTGAAATTAAACATATATAATGAGATATCAGATTATTGAAAAGCTTATTTAAAAAGCTTCATTACATTTAAAAAATAATACACTTATTAAACATGGTTTCAAATTTGAAGTAAAAATTGCTAATAAAAAGTTGGTGAATAAAAGCAAGATAATATCTGTTTGTTTGTTTGTTAGAATTCATAAGATGTTTGCCTGAAATATATTTTTATAATAAATGCTCTTTTTCTATATAAACCCCCCACATATGGCTTTAAATATTAAATAATCATTGTCAATCATTAGCATTTATAAAATTGTAATTTATATATGTATACTATTATTTCCAGGAGCTTCCATGTAGTAAAAATATAATAGGTAAATAGCTACTTTCCTCGGAGCTTTTTTCTCAATTCATAGGCATGAATGTGGTGAGATTTAAAATCATTATCTTTTTTTTTCTTTATTTCCTTCTCATATTCAAATTCTATTGGTTGAGAATTTTTTTAAAAAAAATTTACCCTACAATGTCTATTTCCAAATACTGTGTTTTTTTTTTAAAAAAAAAAAAAGAGAGAGAGAGAGAGAGAGACTTTATTGAGTATAAAATGTTTTACAAGTAAATATTGATTTACATAGTGTAATATGGAGATTTGAAATGGCACATTGAATTTTTTTGTCCATAGCATTTTCAGAAATTGATCAATCCATGGAAATTCAAAACATTAATCCATGAAAAGATTAACCATTAAAAACAAATGAATGTTACAATTAGAAATTATTTGTAAAGTCTAGAGTTTATATATGAGTAGCATTTTAGGAGTACATTATTGAGAAATCCAATTTGTGATAGATAAGTTGAAAATAGGAACTTGGGAGATAACAACATTGGAAATAATAAATTTAAATAGGGTGAATCACTTGCAATTAAAATCATTAAGCCAAACTGCATCTTACTTTGCAATAATACTTGGAAAATCATTTATAACAATAACTCATAACGGGTTTTTTTTCTTGTGAATGAGAAAATCAACATTGGTAATGATCCCCACAGCACTCTCATCCAAGCCCTTCCCCTCAAAGAAAAACAAGAATTTAGGCCTCCAGGGCCCCTCCCAACAACAAGACTCTCTCATCCAATCAGCAAAGTTGAGTGTAATGAAAATTTTAATTAAAAGGTACAATTAGAAATTATTTGTAAAGTCTAGAGTTCAGATAGGAATAATGTTTTAGGAGTTCAATATTGAGAAATCCAATTTGTGGTAGATAAGTTGAGAAATAGGAAACCACTTGGAGATAACATAAAATACAGACTAAATCAATCTACTGTTCAGTTCTTCCAAATGGCCTCGAATATTTTCACAAGAGAGCAATCTCAAATACTTTGGAAAAATTATGGAAAAACTATGGAGAACAAAGAAAAAAAATCCAAGCTTCAAAATGCCTCTGCTGAAAACCATTCTAATCCATCATGAAAATCACATAAACAGCAAAAGGCTAACCCTATCAATAACAACATTGGAAGTAATAAAATTAAATAAGAACAATCACTTGCAACTAGAATCATGAGGCCAAACTGCAACTTATTTTGCAATAATACATGGATAAAATCATCTACGATGATAATGTTAAAAAATCACCATAAATAACATTATTTTTCCTATTTTGTGAATGAGACAAACCAATGTTGGTAACAATCACCACAGAACACACATCCCATCCCCCTCTCTCAAAAGAACTATGATTTAGATCCCTGGGAGCACTCTCAACAAACAGATTTTCTCATTCATTCAACAAAATTAAGTGAAATGAAAATTCTCATTAAAAGGTAAAATCTCTGTAGAAATCTTCTGTAATTTCAATGGCTGCCATATATTTACATAGCGTTTAAAGTTGAAATTATTCTTACTTGTGATTATATTGTTGATATAGCTTATACATGAAAAGAGAGCTAAGAAACTCCCCTTTTTAATAGGAATAGTTTTAGAGAAAATTAATTCCCTAAACTAAGAAAAAGGAAACGAAATGGGGATCCAGTAATAAAGTTAACTGGAGTCCCTGGCTCCCTCTAATGGACTAAATATTGTTAATTTTCTTCTCTGAAAGATATCTATGTTTTTCTTTTCATCACTATTTGACACAATTATTTTCAATAGCAAGAACATTGCTAGATAGAACTAAGAAATTTTTTGATGACAGCCATTGTCATCAAGATATCTCTGCTACTAAAAAAATGCTTCTTTATAATGGTTTTTATCACAGAATTATTAATAGATATTTTTATATAATAAGAAAAAATGTTGATACTTTAGAAATTAAGAGTGTGTAGCCATATGTAAGGGGAATATCTGATAAAAATGCTAATGTTTTTTTTTTTAAAAAAAAAAATAATATTCACACAATTTATACTAAGTTTAAAAAAATTAATGAAATATTTTTATACCCTAAAAATAAAATTCTTTTGGAGTATAAAGGTATATATCCAAATTCCATGTGGAGTTTGTTCACTTTCATACATTGAATAGACCAATTATAGAATAAATATAATAAGGGAAAACACATTTGGCAGTCAGAGTACACCACTTTATCACTCCATTAAACCACAGCTTTATCTGGGCATAATTATTAACAGGTTTATCTGGGCATAATTGCTGAGACATTCTTGACTTCATTTAAGGAGGTCACAGTACATCACATCACATCACCACAGAGGGTTATCCATTTTACTATTATAGCATTAATATAATTTATTATTGTATATAAAAAAAACTTTCTAATTTAATCATTTTACATACCATGAAGAATATATGTATTTCAAATTTTTAATTTTAGTCATACAATAAAAAATTTTCAAAATCATTAAGTTAATATATGATGCAATAATAGGTAGAGAAATGATTTGTACACTGATAAAATTAGTTGTAATTTATTAAAGAAAATAAATAAATTGCATAATTTAAAATAAACCATGCAAATATAATATATTAACCAATTATTAAGATATTTGGAAATTATTTATTAAGAAAGGAAGTCAATTAGATTATATATATATATATTGTAAAAAATTTAGGTTACGTATATAAATAATATATTTTGCGGTTCATCCATATATAATTTTGATTATGAATATACCGATGTTTCGGCTTCAGCACATAAAAAAATCAACTGCGTAATAAGTAGAATATTATAAAGAAGAATTGAAGTTGGTATTCAGCTAAAAAAAACAATTAAAATAATTAACTGGTTACTGATTTCATAAATACAATTAAACCTAATATCAATGGTAAGTCTTTATTATAAATTCAAAAAAAAATTTTTTTTTGCAGACATTGAAGTTTATAAGTTAGTTATATTTATCAAATGAGGAACTTATTCTAAAGTTAATCATTTTAATTGTTTCTTAGCAGACTACCAATTCCAATTCTTATATATATATTAAATCGAAGATTTTTACGGGCTAGAGATATAAATGAAATATTAATCCGGGGACATCCGTGTATAATTTATTGAAAACAAAGACAACTTACGTGATTTTTTCACACATATACACAATATATATCCTAACATTTAATATTGTCATCAAGAAAATGAATAATCTTTTATCTCTTTCAATTTTCAGAAAATTTACACACACTGACAGATATTTAAAATTTTTATCACATCATCATTCAATTCAAATATTTTCTTTTGCAAAAACTCTTTCACTAGAGCTATTAACTTTCTTTCAGATAAATCAAATCTCGAAGATGAAATAAATCATATAAACAATGTTTATCAACTAAAATCTATAATAATAAAACAATAGACATAGGTTTAATTCAAACCCTAAGCAATCAAAATAAAAAACAAAAAGAAGAAACAACTATTAGAGTTTGTAGTCCTTATATAAAAGGAACTACAGACAATTTTGGACATATTCTGAGACATTATAATACAAAGACAACATATTAAAAATTAATAGCATTATAACCAAGCCCAAAAATTCAATTCCTCTTGAAGCACATGAAGGAAGTTTATGAAATTTCATGTAAAATTTGTAAAGCTTTCTATGTAGGTATGAATAATAATTACATCAATGTTAGAAGAGATGAACATATTAACACAATTTAAAAATACTCATGAGCAGAAGCATTATCTCTTCATGTTATAGATACAGGTCATAATATTGATTTTTTTAATACAAAAATATGATTAAGATGCAGTGTCAGATCAGAAAAGCCAATGAGACTTTTAAAAGGCCACATTATATCAACAAATGTTATGATACTTGCAAATTATCTATTTGGAAATTTTAAAAAAAAACACATTCAGACTTTCAAGCTTCCTACAACCATCCACTCCATCTTATACAACTGATAAACATGACCATATGTGTGTGAAAAAGATAAATGATCTCCAATATACATATTTTATGCTGAACAAACACTCATCAATTGGCCCAAATCATCATTTCCTATACATATATATAATCTGTGCTCAATTTGTATTAAGATAGCAAATCTTCAAACTTTAATGGGCAAGCTTCAATATTTTCCACCGTCCAATTCTTCAGCCATTCATACTATTGAAAATCTAATGATGAAATGCTCAAACCCCTTATTGATGCCAATATTATTATCATAACCATGTCAATATTATCAAATTTTTCAAAGTATGATAAATTGACTTCTAATTTACTCCATACACTCTACATACTTTTTGTACACTCATTTTATGCAATTTTATTAACTAATTATTAATATCAAGATAATGTAGACCTATTTTACCAGGCTTAATAAGGTTGTCAGTTTGAACAACTTTAAATTTGAATTTCATTAAATGTTTAAATTGTACTACAGAAAAATCATAATAATTGCATACTAAAGTATTTAGATTTCCTATGTTATAAAATGTTCATAAAATTTTTTATGTGAAAGATAATTTATATATTTTTCTTGCACAATTGCATAAAAATTAATATCTTGAGATGTTTTTTTATCATTTTTGTACTATGACCAAAGTTCATACATTCCAAATAGATAAATTGAAAATTTAAGGTTGTATTTTAAAGAAATGATAAGCAAGAAATATAAAATTAATAATATCAAAAAAGTAACTGTCTTTTCTAATGGCAAAGTAAAAAGATTAAAATAGATAAAATAATAGCCATCAAAAGTGTTATTATAGGTTAATGTAAAAAATATGTTTAGCCTAAGGGAGATTGTCATTTTGTAGTAATTAATCATTTTCTGATAACATCAAAGGCAAAAGTTTATCTCTTTTTACATGAACATGAATTTTTTTTTTATTCTTTATTATAATAACAATCCATGAAAATATTTAATTCAACATATACAATTCTCTGGAGAAGTTCAAAATATTATTTGCAGAATGTCAAGAAAGATGTTATTTTTTCACATTCTCACACCTATAAAAAATAACTTTTTCAATTTAAATCCATGTAAAAACTTAGTTTGAAATAAAAGAGGATCTTCTTTTTCTTCAACAAAAAAACAACAACAAGAGAGCTATTATAGTTTAATGAAAAAACTTGTTTAACCTCAGGGAAATTATCAATTAGTAGTAATTGATACTTTCCTAGCAATTAGTAGTAATTGGTAGTTTCCTAGCACCAGCAAAAGGCACATGTTATCTCTGTTTACATGAATATAATCTCCTTGTTTTTATTCTTTATTTAACTCATCATATGTGTATATATGTTTGTGATGAAAAAAATGCTACCATAAAGGGAAGTGTATATGTCTGTGTGTGTGAAGAGTAATTGCCTTCCACAATATTTCATGTGTTTAAATCACTATACCATTGATTCTTATATATATATATATTAGATACAATTATTTTTATATTAATAAATTCCCAGTCGACTAGTTTTTTATTAAAAAAGTTAATACATTTAAATAAAATCTAAATATGTGTCATTCATTTATTAAGGACTAAATTTTAAATAATTTTATAAAAAAAAATTAAAACAAGTGTAAACTTTTTTATTTAGCAATTTAAATAAAAAAACAACTGGGCATATGAAGAAGCATCATTTCACATTACCAGAAAATAAAAATACTTTTCCTATTGTTTTTTCTATCTTTGATTATTATTAGCATCTGGATACTTCAGTACGATTTAAAATATTACTATAAGTAACAATTAAAATTACTTGAAAACTTATTTTAATGAAAGTTTGCACTATCAACGGTTAAGAAAGATTTTTACTATTGAGATAAGTTATAATTACTTGCACAAATAATGACAGATATATGTGAAAATATGTTAAAAAGTTAAATTATTGATTTCACACTTCAGAACATGAATTTTTAATGACTATTTGTTCATATGAGCAATGTTACAAGTAATCATTTTTTAAATAAATTGGTTTTTTTTCATATGAACATTTTTCTAAGAGCATTTATAATTGGAGGCTTTCTTTCAATGAGTAATTTTGGCAAATCATATTTACAAATATCTTTTTTAGCAAACCTTTTAGTTTACTAAATAGAGAGCAACTCTGATATATATATATATATGATCAATAGATGGCGTCTTTACCAAAACCGCCGAAACAAATGTAAAATATTTTTACATAAACGCAAAAGGAGTCAGAATTAACTACCTCTTTCATTTTGCTCACCTCCAGATCAGCTGATTTCAAGCTGGTTTGCTTTCGTCAGTGGAAGGATAAAGCTATAGAAACTAGGTCTAAAGACTGACTCTCAAACGTTTATGCAAAATGTTTATATCAGTTTGCAAGCGTGAATTTTTCAGACCGGTAAAGTCTTCAAACTCAGCCTAGCAAGCTAGATATCTATATGGGTCTGATCTCAGTTCAGTTTCACCACATAGTCAAAGTCTCTGCAATATATATCATTGCAAGAAAACTTTAAAGGTACATTTATGAAAAATAGAAACAAGTTAGTCACGTAACCTGCTATCACTTGTTATTTATGATCAATAGATGGCGTCTTTACCAAAACCGCTGAAACAAGTGTAAAATATTTTTACATAAACGCAAAAGGAGTCAGAATTAACTACCTCTTTCATTTTGCTCACCTCCAGATCAGCTGATTTCAAGCTGGTTTGCTTTCATCAGTGGAAGGATAGAGCTATAGAAACTAGGTCTAAAGACTGACTCTCAAGCGTTTATGCAAAACGTTTATATCAGTTTGCAAGCGTGAATTTTTCAGACCGGTAAAGTCTTCAAACTCAGCCTAGCAAGCTAGATATCTATATGGGTCTGATCTCAGTTCAGTTTCACCACATAGTCAAAGTCTCTGCAATATATATCATTGCAAGAAAACTTTAAAGGTACATTTATGAAAAATAAAAACAAGTTAGTCACGTAACCTGCTATCACTTCTTATTTATGATCAATAGATGGCCATCTATTGATCATAAATAACAAGTGATAGCAGGTTACGTGACTAACTTGTTTTTATTTTTCATATATATATATTAAAATGTGTTTCATGGAGAAATAATATAAATATAGTTTCAGGATTTTTTATAAGTATGATTGTAAGTTAATATTATTAAAATATCAACATTTCAACTGGAACTTAACTGTCATTGTGTACATATATTTGTCATACCATTTTTGTTCATCATTTTATACAATACAAAATATATAAGAATTAAGATTACAAAATAGATTTTTTATTTTTACATTTGATTGACATGATTTACCAAAATTTTCTAAGTGAAAAGAAGTTTTGTTATTCCATCATGTCAGTTAATGCCTTTGGGTCTAATTAAAATTTCAATGGTTTGTCTGATTTCTGATAATACTGTCACAACCAGTTAAGAATTTATCATTTTCCAATTGTTTCCTATGATCTGTATTTAAAATTTGTAGTGTGAAATACATATCATGATAGTTATTATTTCACTGATGTGATAATTAATATAAAAAGTCTTATAATTTTATAGAAGTATTTGAAGAGGCAATAAATTCTTAAGTTTTGATAAAATACTATTGAAAATGTATGGTTGGTAGTGGAAACCAACAGTGTTAAATAATTAACAAAGCTATCCATTGTGTTCGGAATAGTATTAAAACAAAAATAAACATTTGCAATGTGTCCTAAAACATCACAATATTAAAATAATTTTAAGTTAGATATTGTTACACAAAAGTTAGATTTAGTATTACCAAATCAATAAAATTTATTTTTTAAACTTTTTTTTGAGCCATTACAATTTATTATTGTGACGGTTATTTATTTTTACTTTCTCTATTTGTTCCGTAAGATATTTTCAAATAAAATAAGATTATTCTTAATAACTATTTATATCCTAAATAAAAATTCAGAGACAATTTGATTAAGTGACACTTTATTATTCCAATTTTTATTATTCCACACCCCTAATTATTTACAAATCACATCCTGAATAATTTGGAGTATTTTACCCAGATAGGTAATTGTAAAATATTGCAAGTTATGTATAGAATTGTAATATTTTTTAATGGCTTATTTTCTGACTTGAGAGTGATATAAAAAAGAAAAATATATTTACAATATTTATGTTTTCATTGCCTATATCTAATATCACCTATCATTTTACTTTTTATTGCAATATTTATTTTAACATATATATATTCCTGTCTTTCACTGACGATAGCAAATAGCTTGAAATCATGATCTGAAAGTGGAATTATAGTTAGAGATAGTGAATGCTACTCTGACGTTTATGTAAACAGAACATACGCTTGATCGGTGTTTTTGGTAGAACGCCATCTGTGGACATATATATATATAAAGTTTTATTTAGTTTATGCTGTGTGTTAAGTTCAACATTCCGATGAAATAACATTCATCCTTATCAAAGTCAAACCAAATAGGATTACTTTCATCAAATAATCATAAAAATAATGTTGTTGCAGCTGTTATTACTACATGATTATTCATATAATATATAACTATGGATGGGCTGCTAACCAACACACATTAGTTAGTGTGGTGAATTTATTGGCTTTTTTATGTCTGAGTTTAAGATCAAGAAACACCATAGTTTTCCTTATTAATTGCCTGATAGGCAGGATAAATGTGTGTGTGTGAATGAAATTTTTTCTAACAATCATGACAGACAAAAGTCATGATGACCTTTATTCCCATGTGGCTGTAAAGTCACCAGCTAAGATAGCATTTTATGGACAAAGACAGAGAGTACTAAAAATCCACTGGTTGTGAATCCAGGATGCCATTTGATGATGACTTTTTAGTTAGGTAATTACAATTGCCAATCACTTTCAATTAAAGGTAGATTGCAAGAATTGGAAATGAAACAGTCTTATATTAAATGGAAAATTATTGGATTTTGTGAAGTTAGAAGAAAAGATACAGAGACAATTGATTTAAAAAAGTGAACATGTACTCTATTACAAAGGGACAAATATTGGAAAGGCAAGGGGAGTAGAAATCATTATAAATAAAAAGTGCAACAACAACATTGCAAGATTCATGGTGTATCGGACAGAGTGGCAAGATTAATTATTCAACTTAATAGCAGATACCAAATGCAGATAATTCAGGTTTATGCCCCAACATGTTCTCATAGTGATGAAGTAGTAAATGATTTTTATATGGATCTACAAAAAGCTTTTGATTAGACCAAACAACATTTTAAAATACTTATGGGTGATTTTATTTCTAGAATTGGTAAACAAATGAAAAATAAAAGTCTTGTAGGTAAATTTGTTTTGGTAATAGAAATGAGAGAAGTCATAGACTTGTGGAGTTTGCAGAAAAAAAAATACTTTATACTATAAATTCTTTTTTTGAGAAAAATGTTAAAAGAAAATGGAGATGTAAGCATCCAAATAAAGATATAGCAGAATTGGGTTATATTTTGACTAACAGAAAATACATATTTCAAGATTGTAATGTTCTTAATAAATTCAACACAGGAAGTGATCCTTGATTAATAAGATGTAAGATACATGTTAATGCAAAACTATAGAGACAAAAATTATTAAGACAAATAATATTCACACTCAATATTACTAATCTTCAGAAACATTCTAATGAATTTAAATTAGAACTTTCAAATAGTTTTCAAATATTAGCAGATTTTAAACATGATTCAGATTTGCATGAAATTAATAGGAAAAATAACTAATACACTTTTAAAAACTGCAACAAAAATAGCTGGTACAAAAAAACAGCAATTGACCAATAAAATTTCTACTGAGACTAGAAAACTTATGAAGAAATAAAGGAATATATAGATAAATAAAAATGATGCATTAAGAAGTATTGAATATCTAGAATTTTGTAAAATGGTGTAAAAAAGAGTTGATAATCATATAGGAAAATATAATTGTGAACTACTAAGAAAAGCTGTAGAAGAGAATAAATGTTTCAAAAGTGTAAAATAACATTTTGATATTGGTAGAAAACATATTTGCAATAAGAAAAGATGGAACTATTACTAAAAAAAAGAGATGTCATCATAAAATGGATAGAAGATTTTTATCAAAAATTATATAGTAATAAAGAATAAGTACCTCCTTGAACTATTATATCTCCTGAATTGTTCAGTATTTTAAATGAAGAAGTGAGACATGGAATTAAATTTATGAAGAAAAGTAAAGCTCCAGGTAATTATTGAATTATAATTTATATATTAAAAGGTGAAGAAATATAAATATTTTTGGCAAAGTTATATACCAAATTTCTAAATGATAATGATGTTCCAGATGATTGAAAAAATGCAATATTAATATTTAAAAAAGATGATAAAAAAGATATTAGAAATCAGTCTTTTATCAGTTTTATGCAAAAATTTTACCAAAATAATTACAAGTTGTCTACAGAGAACTTTGGATTTCTACCAACCAAAAGAACAAGCCATATTTAAAAGTTATTTAATATATTATAGATCATATTCAAGTGTTGTGAGAAGGTATAGAAAGAACCAATGAATATGGGTTGCTATTATGCTTTGAATTTATAGATTATAAAAAGGTATTTGACTCTATAAGTATGTCTTCAATGATCAAAGCATTGGATCATCAGGTTATAGACTTAGGATATTGTAATATTTTGAAGAATATTTATAAAAATGCAACTGCAACAATTAGATTATATAATGATACTAGGAAGCTTAATATTGAGTAATGTGCAAGATAGGGTGACTCCATATCTCCAAAACTTTTTACAGCAGTGCTGCAAAAAGTATTTTGTGAATTAAAATTGAAACCAAAGAAGTAAAAGTAAATGAAAATTATTTAAGTCATTTAGATTTTGCTGATGAAGTAGTATGTTTTTGTAATTAATGTTTTAGAGCTTCAGAAAATGTTACAAGAGTTATCAGATGAAAATAAAAAAGTAGGATTAAAGGCGGACATTAAAAAGTCTAAAGTAATGTTCAATGGATTTTCTCAAAAGATGAAAATAAAGATTGATTGCAATGAATTAGAAAAACTTAACAACTACAAATATCTGAGTTAGATTATTATTGCAGATAAAAATGTAATGAATGCAATTAATCATAGAATTAAACTTGGTTGGAGTAATTTTGATAGACATAATATAATATTAAAAGGAAATATGCCAATGTGTTTGAAAAGGAAAGTTTTTAATAAATGTGTACCAGTTTTTACTTATGGATCTGAGACTTGGACACTTAAGGGAAGAGTCATACAGAGACTTATTCCACTCTAAAAAGTATGGAGAAATGCATGTTAGGAGTAACAAGAAAAGATCAAAAATGCAATACATAAGTAAGAGAAACAGGTGTTAATGACATCATTGAAAGAGTTAATACATGGAGTTCACTTGGACATATAGCTAAAAGATGTGATAATAGATGGACAATTGAAATCTTAAACTGGATTCCAGATATTTAAAGACCCATAAAGAGACCATAAGTGAGATGGATGAATGAAATAAAAAGTGTGCAGGGGTGATATGGAGAAGAGAAACTAGAGATCAGAGATGTAATGAACTTGCAGAGATCTTCATCCTGCAGTGGATTGGCAATGGTTATTAATGATGATGATGATGTTATATAATGTTCAATCAGTTACTCTTTTTTTATAATAAAGTATTAAATAATAAAGCTTGCTGTTCATCGTAGCTTGAATAACACATTTAATGCAGGTTTGTAATATCTATTGAATTATTAATGTTATAATATTAAAACTATATTATATACAAAAATTTAAACAATAGATTCAATATTTTAATAGATTTTTTTGTATAGTCTTATAATATAAACTAATCATATTGGTATATACATTTTTATCAAATTTCTTGGAATATTTATTAATTTATCTGAATATATTTTTTTAAGATTCTAAATATACTGCAGTAAATTATATGAGTTTTTGTTTTTGGTAAAATTTTCTCAAAAACATCTCATTTTTTCTTTTATCATAGGGAACACTATTTTGATTCTTAACTCAATTTTCAGGTTGCACAAAACTGTCTGAAAATTTGTAAAAGTATTAATAAAATATTATCAATAATTAATATTCTTTGCCATATATATGGAATTATATATCTTCATGACAAAGTGATTTTTTAAATTAAAATATTTTATTTTTAACCATGCCTTACTCCATATAAACCAACCAAAACAAAGATTGATATTAAGACTGTATGTCTAGAGGCCAAGAAAAAAATAGGTCAAGTATTTTATTCTAAGAAAAGTTTGAATTATATGCAAAAATAAAATGATAAATAAAAAACAATCAAAGCAGCATTGTGGTTTATTACAAAAACATAGCAATATAGATAATTTACATAATAATACATTTTTAAAATATATTTAATGCATTTTTCAACTTTCATTAAGTGTAAAGACAAAAAATATTCATGTAAAATAGATCAATAGATGAGTTGTTTTGAAAAATTTGGAAATTGCTATTGTGTTTGTTAATAATGTACAAAATTTATTGTAAGCTTATAATAACATTATAATTAATTATCTTCTTCATAAAATTCTAAAAAAGAAATAAGTATATTTTCATTGCTTGTTACAAATACTTTTATAAACAGTAAATTTATTAAATTATTTATTTTTGTTAAATATTTAATTCCCTGTAAGGTAATTAAAATAGGTGTTAAAATTATATTTGCTTTATAAAATGAGATGTTTTAAGTCAATGTACTTTGCATTAAGTAAAGTAACAATGATAACATTTTCAAATGAAACATATTTTACATTAAATTACTTATTAAAATTATTAATATGGGTATGCCATTAATTCAAATATCAATTTTAAAAAACCTTCTATTACTTAAACAAGTCCAAGAGTGATTTTTAATTTTTTATAGTAAACAAATATTTGTCATCATCATCATCAACCATTATCAATCCACTGCAGGATGAAGGTCTCTCCAAGTTCAAAACAACTCCAATATTTAGCTTCTTTTATCCGTATTACCCCTGCACACTTTCTTATTTCATCCATCCTTCTCACATGTGGTCTCTTTCTGGGTCTTTTACAATCTCTTGGAATACAGTTTAAAATTTCAATTGTCCATCTATTATCATCTCTTCTAGCAATATGTTCAGCCCAACTCCACTTCAGTCTTTTAATTTTTTGAATGAGGTCAATAACATCTGTTTGTTCTTTTACCCATATATTGTGTTTTCGATCTCTTCTTGTTACTCCTAACATGCATCTCTCCATACTTCTTTGAGTAATCTGAAGTCTCTGTATTGCTCTTCTATTAAGTGTCTACAAGTCTCAGATCCATAAATAAGAACTGGTAAAACACATTTATTAAAAACCTTTCTTTTCAAACACATAGACATATTTCCTTTTAGTATCAAGTTATTTTTATCAAAAGCACTCCAACCAAGTTTTATTCTATGATTAATTTCACCCATTATGTTTCCATCTGTATTAATAATCTGACCAAGATATTTGTAGTTGTTAACTTCTTCTAACTCATCATAATCAATCTTTATTCTCATATTTTAAGAAAAATCCATTAAACATTTGTATTCATATTTAAATAATAAAATTAAATGAAAAAATATTCTAAAATATTTATACATTAATAAGCCTATTAACAATGAGTTACCTTTTTTTTTTCTATCTTAGCATACTTGAGTTTACAATAAAAAATAAAATATATTCTTGAAATCCAAAAAATTCACAAATCTAAAAAAGTATTAATCAGGGATTTTGATTAATAGTGTTTTATCTGTACTATAATGATGGATTAAATGGATGTTTTAGTTAGTATTCCTGATAAACTGAAGATTTGCCTTCACAAATACAAGATTTATGCATGTCAAATTGTTTTTATTAGCAACTTCGATTTTTATTTAAAATTTATCATTGTAAAAAAACAAAACTGTATACTGTATATACTTTTGTGTTTCTTATAAATATTTTAGATAAATTTATATATTTACAACATTATAACTTATTTATAAAATTCTAATTTAAATAAAATCATTAAAACTGATCTTATAATTGTCTCTAGCTTTATGGAATATAACTAACATAAATTATTTCTTTAAACAGCTATCTCATCTTAAAAATAAATATTTTATACTAAATTAATTATCACAATGTTCATTTTATAAAGATTTATAAAACTAAGATTTTAATCTCTAATAAATCTGATAATCAAGTAATCTGTCTCAGTGAAACATACAATCTATAAACACATGATGTGTGGGTTCTTGAACAATAAAATAATAACTAGTAGAGTTCAACTTATATATGAAATTTACTTCTATAGAGATGTTAAAGTGTACTCTCAATATATATATATTACTTAATTCTTCTATTTTACCACATTTTTGAACATATAAAGAAAAACTTTCTGAACAGAATGTGTGTTGTAATAAGAGCTTCAAGTAAATATAAACAAAAAGGTTGTTTATAAAAAAAAGGGGAGTAAAGATGGAGTAATGATACTATATAGTTATTTAATTAATAAATAAAAAACATATTAATCATTAATTGAGTTCAGAATTTAAAATAGGAGTGATATAATAATTTCTAGTTTAATAAATGATTAGTAATAATCATTAATTTATTCATCTAAAATAAATGGTATCATAGTCATGACTACAAGAAGTGTGACACTTGTAAATCAAATCATAATATATATATTTCAATCTATGGAAACATTTGTTATTTTTTCATGTACGATATCACCGTCAGATATCACTAGACAGTAATTAACTACGAAAATGGTAAACTATAAACGCTTTCTGCTTTCAAACGTGTACTCTTTTAAATGCTATTTCTGGACATTATAAAGACTAAAGTGCATCATCATCAGATATCAATAGACTCTGGTCAGTGAAAATGGTAAACTGTAATCATAAATTCTGTAGCACTTTAGTCTCTATATAACATCAAGAGATTTCATTTAAAAGCATACATTTGTGAATGCAGAAAGCATTTACGAAAAAGATAATGAATTTTAATTTATATATATTAAAGAAATAAGTCACAGTAAACTTCTGTTTAAAAAATATTAAATAATAAATAAATTGTAACTTTCAAGTACTAGCTCATTTATCATATATGACGTTCTTTAAACTTATTTTTTACTTAACAATGAAACTCAACAATATAATTTTATATATTACATCAATCTTATTTCTACTAATACTAAGGAGCATATTTCTATTAAATAGAACATTATATGCAACTTTACAACATTACCTTTATCAGCTTACTAAGCTTTTAACAAGCTTTGTAGAATATCCTCATCTCCAGCTTTTGCTACTGGTGTTGCCAGTGCATTATATGGTATAAAATCTTTTTTTATTAATACTAATGACATTCAACTTTTCTTTTAAAATTTTTAATCATATATTATATAATGGTTGAGACCATTTTCTAAGCAAATATCTCATTCTTATCACTTAAGCCAGCCATTTTATATACGTTGCATATAAGGTCGGTAAATGGGTATCTTCTAGAATGTAAAACAAAGGTGGAAAAATATTCAAACTCTCACTGTTACAGGTCAATAAAAAATAAATAACCAAGCATCAGAGATTTATTATTTAGAGATGAAACTTTATTTAGTAAGTCTAACATGATTATGGTATTAACTATCATATTTGTAATTTAAAATAATAATAACTGAGAATTTAATCCAAGAGAAGCAGATCTGAACCACCATCCATAGCTCATAGTTCCAAAATTTTCCATTTTGTGACTATACCAAATCAGCAATCTAAAAAATAATCATACAGTTTTTGCTTGGAAGTTCTTAAAAAGTTTGACTATTAAAAGTAACAGATCTGGACCTATAGAATATGAAATACAAAGTATTCCATTCTATCACTGCATTAAATTATGCATGACAAAAATAAATGTTTTGTTGATCATTTGTTTATAGAAAAATGCATTGATCTTCACACACTGGAAGTGACAGAACCCAACTGTGATCCATGAACCTTCATCTCTAGAGTCTATCACTTTCCATTGTATGCATAATGTCTAATATTTTCATTTTATTATTTGTACATCTATATCAGCCATTTTATTTATGTATTAGTCATGGTTTTATATTTAGAATATAAATAGTAAATGGGTGTCTAGCTATTCCTAGCTATAAGGTAAAACAAGAATGGAAAATGTTCAATCTCTCACCATTTAATAATTGACAAACTTAATGAGTACTAACTTCTTTTCTTTTCCCCTTTTATGCAGGGTTGTTAGTTATCTATAAAACAAGGGGTGTTTTATTTTTTACATACATAATTAATATAAAATAAGTCCATATATAATAAATAAATGAGCCTTAGAAATTGTATAATTTATAAGCTAAAACTTTTTTTAGTAATTTAAAAACTTTTGGTAGATATTACATACCATGTTTATGATTTAAATGAATTGCTGAGGATTTAATCCATAAAAAATAGAGCTGAGTCATCGTCCATGGATATAAAGCTTTGGCATCTGCCATTCTTTCATTGTACCAAGCCATAAAATCAAAAAATAGTCAAATTGTTTATGGTTTAGGAGAGTTGGCCCAAAATAAATGGAACCTTGAATTTTAAATTATCACTGCACCAACCATGCAGGATAAAAGTAAATGAATATTTTATTATTTAGGAATTCATAAGAAAATTCAAGTGAAATCCAAGCACAGAGCATCTTCTTAATTAGAAGTCAAAACAAGATGGAATATTTTTTTCAATATAAAACGTTCTCTAAACTGTTCAAAAATGTTTTATCTTTTTTTTTCACTTTTCTTCTATAAAAATTTTACTGGACTTTGCCATATAGCAGATATATATTTATTAAAATTATGCGTTAAAATAGGTTGAAAAACCTGGATGTACAATATTATCTCTAAGTGATAACGATTAACTGTCCATAGAAGTTGATATTTATATGACAAAATAATATTTCTGTTGTCTTAATTAAACATCAAACATTAAGAAAAAATATTGTATATCTATAAAAATTGTAAAATTAAAATTACAGTAATCAATATAAACAATTTTTTGTCAAATAACATTAGAAATAATATAAATATTATTAAATTATAAAATTAGAATATATCTTTAAAAAGTATTAAAGATGTTTATTAAAAAAAAAAGAATTAATTATATACTTTGAAGATGATCAATAAAATAATGATTAAAAATATAAAAATTATATTACTGTTAAAATAAATTATTTCATTAAAAAAATTATTAACAAAATGCACTGTTAAGTCAAAAACATATAAATACAATTTTGTAGATTTAAGCATTTTAGCTGTTTATATATATATATATATAATATCTTCAATTGCATATAAAAATATTTAATATATCTATGACAAAAAAATAGCATTTTCAAAAGTTTTTTTTTTTTAAAAAAAAAAATAAATAGAAAAAGGGTTTCCCTAAATGTTTGTGATGATGTTGTATTTATATATTGTACTATTTCCATCATCTAATATAATTACTGAATGTTTTTAGAAAACATCAACTTTATTTAAATATTCCTTTGGCAATATAGCGCAGTTGGTTAAAACATTATCTTAAAATTCAATATACAAGAATCTAAGGGTCCAGGTTCGATTCCCATGCTAGTACTGTTACTGATCAGGCCAGCAACGCCTGAAGAAAAGGGGAGAAATATACCTCACGAAACGTTATGCATATACTACGAACCTATATGCTATTACAAATAGTTGAACGTATTTGGAATTTTTCTACAGACACTCATTATTTATATTTGATGATGGAAATAGTCCAATATGTAAATACAAATAGAAAAAGGATTTGATTAAAAAATATTGTTTTTCTGTTGATTTATAATAAATAGTTTAATAGGCAGAGATAAATAAATAGATGGACAAATAGATAGTTATATCTACATTTTATATGTCATTTAAGCACGTTTTTTACATTACAAAGTTAAATATCTAACACACATATAAGTATAGATTTAGTTGTGAAAAATATCTACATTTTACATTTGCCAAAATATTTTTTTTTTCACTATGTCATCGAATATATTTTACTTTTTATACGAATATCTTAACTTTAAAAAAGAAAAACAGTTTCCAATGTATTTAAAATCTATATTTACTTTGATATAATAATTGAAATTGCATCAAATTGTCACAGAGGATATCCCATGATAGCACACAGAAATGAGAAAATGTAATAAGCTTTATTGAATTGAAAACAATAACTGCCCCCTTTAAAGTCTTAGAACGAATTCAACCAATAATATTATATATAAACAGTATATATTTAACACTGCTATGATTACTTCCTCACAGGGTGCCGACGCTCAAGTTCCGATTGAAGTCAGGTATTAAGTATTGAAAATGGTGAGAGAAAAACTTTGCAATCGAAAAAGACTAGTGAGCGGGAAATGAAGTTTTGATGAGGGGGTAAGCCGTTTATTCATTACTGGCTTTTATTCGGTGGCTCTCATTTTTATGAGAGAAGAATGTTCACTTTTAACAATGAATACTCGTGATGTTTACTCATTAGCACGTAATAAGAAAATGTGAACAAAGAATATTGCGGACTTTTAGTTAACAGTATCTGATCAACCCCACGTCGCCGCAGAATAAATTGATCGCTGTTACACAAATGAAAAAAGAATTAGATAATTTTTTTTCTATTATTATAAGACTCCTTACTGAGAAAATTATATAAATGATGATATTGAAACTGCTTTTCCAACTATATATTAATAAATAATTTTTATATCAAATCGCTATTTAAAGAAATATTATTCGCACTAAATATTTATAGCATAAATACAATAACAAACTTAAAAATTATTGTTATTTATAATAACATTTATTACAAGTTGCAAGTAAATTTTTTCATACATTTTTATTATATATTTTATATGCATTCAAAATATATACATCTGTTATTGGCAACAAATTTTTGGTAATAAATCAATATAATTATTTTTTTTATTATTATAATCTTTGTTTTTATAATAACAACTTAACTGATGTAGTTAAGTGCACACAAAAAAAAAAAAAAAGCAAACGAGACAAAAAGAAATCGAATGAATATGTACAATAATAATATTAAATTAATGTATTTGTAATAATAGAGAATCAATACTAAAAAATATATCTATATATGTTTACTTATTTTGTAAAATTTGATAATATATTTATATATTAAAAATTTTTAAGTTACTTAAAAATATATGCACAATACTTACAAATAAAATTCTTACTAATTGCTTATATTTTATTAATTTTCGTATCAGTAAAAATATAAGTGAGATTTGTAATGTTATTAATTAAGCTAGCTAAGAAATCTGAAAAAAGAATTCTTTACTTTTGTGCGAATATTATTTATAAAATTTATAATCCTTCATCGGCAAATATTAAATATTTAATCAGCCAGACCTACAGCTATTGTTCCAAATAAGCTATTAAAAATTAAATAGGAGGATAGTATGGTATTATATTGACGTAATAAAAATAGATTTAGCAAACTGGAAAAAAAATGTTTGTGCTTTAAGTCTCAATCACATACTCACATATTTCTTGACGAAGTAGGTAACTAGTTAGCCAATAAATGAGTGACACTTCTAACATTTGCATCAGATATAGTAATACCAATAATATACATCAATAAATATAAAATAAGATTGTTGAGATTACTAGGATATAGAATACTTGATATCATGGGTGATAGTTTGCCATTGCCTTTTATCTCTTTTAAAAATAGATAGATAGATAGATAGATAGATAGATAGATAGATAGATAGATAGATAGATAGATAGATAGATAGATAGATAGATAGATAGATAGATAGATAGATAGATAGATAGATAGATAGATAGATAGATAGATAGATAGATAGATAGATAGATAGATAGATAGATAGATAGATAGATAGATAGATAGATAGATAGATAGATAGATAGATAGATAGATAGATAGATAGATAGATAGATAGATAGATAGATAGATAGATAGATAGATAGATAGATAGATAGATAGATAGATAGATAGATAGATAGATTGGTAAGTAGGAAGATAAACAGACAGAAATTAATAAATAAGCAAATAGACAGATAGATAAATAAATTAATAGATAGGCAAATAAACAGATAGACATATAGATAGTTCGATAATTAAATAGAAAATAAAACAGCCTTTAAATAGTCATAGGGCAAAGTCCTTTCCTGCAGATCTCCAAAGGCGAACGATTGATTGTATTGTAACTAACAGCATTTCTCTTATATTTCAATCATAGGCTGTTTTTGACATTGAAAAAAAATGTATATAAATAATAGCCCTTCAAATGGGTTTTATCACAAAAAGATCTTGATAATATTCGAATATAAATAAATTTAATGCCTATATCTAAAGTTAAAAGAAATTGAATAATTTTAAACTAAATAAAACAATTTTTTTATTTATTGAAAAGTAATTATTGTAAATAAGTGATTGCTAAAAATTCACAAATTTGCGCAGTAAACATGCACACAACTTTATATATTATATTGGAAACAAAAAAAAAAGTATTTAAAAATAATATATTCATTATTTTAAAATACTTAAAAAAAAAAAACAGTTAATAAATTATAATATTTTATAAAAATAAATATTTGAGTGTATTTACACTTCAGTATAAAATATCTTTTACGTTAACCAGAAAAAAAGATATCTTGTTTTCATAATCAACAATAATAATAGAAAAAAATGCTAAACCAAAATATTTCTGTTATTTGTTAAAATATTTCTAAGTTGTAATAAAACAATCATCTTTATAAATTCATAACAAATATTAATTAATATTCTTGTATTCAAATTTAATTTTAAAAAATAATTCTATATGTAAGTGTGAATGCAGATCTGAAACCATAAAATTACAGTTTTTGTTCGCTTTTCTTTTTTACCTCCTTAAAAAACTCGTTCATTCTGATATTTCAAAATTTGTTTAAGCATGATTTGCGGAATTTAGCTATTTTTATTATTTTTAAGTCTCATAATTATAATTTATTGTTGCTTTTATTTGATTACATTCACATCTGGCATATACTTATTATTATTGAGCTAAATCTAATCTCTACCGTTCACAATAAATTATATGTAACAGGAAGAGCTTTATAGTATAATGATTCATTATTTATCTGATATGCTACACCTTGGGTTTAAATCTAGTTAAGTGATCGGGATATTTTTTTCATGTTCTAATTTAATCTTGGGTATGTTTTTAAAATAAGCAGACATAGCTAAGAAAATCAGACATCGAATCTGGTTATTAAAATATCTAGATATTTATAATTAAAAAATAAAACAATAATGAAAAACCTCTCAAACTTTCACCATTCAGTAATTAGCCAGCCAGATGAATAATGTCTTTTCCTTACTAGTCATTATATAAATAATTGTTTGCGAGTTTTTGTCGTGCAATAGGCCATTCAGTGGCTGCTTTATCTTTCCTTTTTTTCAAAACTTATATGAAGTCACAATTTTTATAAAAGTTATTTAAAAGTTTAATAAACTACTCAGAAAATGTTGACAAGGCGACAAATTAATTAAATGTGTTAAAAAAATATTCTCCTTGCAGAAAATAAAAATAAAAAGAACTGAAGTCGGAAATATTATTTTAGATAGTACTATCAGTGGTGGCGAGAGGGGTGGGGGTTAGTCCTCTTAAAATTTAAATAGAATTTAATTAAAAACTTGAAATATATAGACACAGGTATATATAAGCCTGTGTATTTCAGCTGTTAAAAACTTGAAGGAAAAAACGCAGTTATTTCTAGACAATCTTTTTAAATAATAAAATGTCACCATCCTAGACTTCACCTGTAATCATTATATAGAATTTGCAGACATATTAATAATTGCTAATAGAATAGATAATGTTGTTGCCATAACATTTCAAATATGGGTGTTTATTAATTATTTATGCTTTAGTTGATAAGGCAAATACAATATCAGCATTAAAAAAAATCATGGGAAAAAATTGTTATAATGTCAGTAATACTGCACTAGTTATAATAAATAAATAAATAAATGCATTTAATAATGTAAATATTTTTTTTTTAGTTTATGACGTAAAACTTAATATTCGGATGTTAAATAATATTATGTTAATCAAAAAATGGAAAATTATTATCTAAGGACGGATAGGATATCTATCTATAATATAATATAATATAATAACAGTTAGTCATCGGTAGAAGATTGCTAATGTTTCTTATAATTTTTCCTATCATCTTAGTTCTATAGCTCAGTTAGTACCACGAATTTTAATAATGACAGTCAAGTGTTGTAAATTGTGTCTAATATTCTCTTACTTCATAATTCGGCTTTGTTTAGAATCAGAGTTAAAATTAGCACACTTACATATATGAATTATAAGAAGGTAAATGTTAATACAATATAAATAGATATTGTGCATATTTCAAGATTAGCCTCAAACCCATAACTTACAATAAAAAGTTTGATTTATTAAATGAAATATAATGATTGTATATATGTGTTCAGCAAGTAGAAACTATCACCAAATATGATACTCGATTGAGTGAGCATATAATACACTTGATTCTAGCAATTAATTTTAAAATTAGTTATAAATTTTAATAAACTCTTACACCATCAAGATTCAAATATCATTACTATATTTTTTTAATAAATATAATTTAAAATCACACTTATCCTGAAGCACAACTTCTTAATAAGTGCTAATAACTTAAAGATTATATATTAGATTTATAATTTATTATTAAATTTTCTGATGTATTACAATATTTTGTTTTTTAATAACTGCACACATACACTAACAGAAACACTTTAAAAATAATATATATATATATGCAAAACCAAAAAATTATAAAAATAAATTTTAAAATTTTTCAAAAACCCCCCCCCCACTCTTCTCCTAAAAAACTCTAAAAATCAAAAAAAAAAAATATATATATATATATATATATATATATATATATATATATATATATATATATATATATATATATATATATATAACCCCCCTTTCACCCATCCCCCCTCCTTAAAACAAAAAATCAGATCTTATCATTTTTTTTTTTTTTTTTTATTTTTTTTTAAATAATCATTTAAATTTTTTTTTATATATATATTAATTTTTTTTTTTTACCTTACTTTAATAATATTTTAATACAAAATCCACTTTTAATTAAAAAAATATTTTTACCCCTCCTCTTCTTATTAAATTATAAAAAAAAAAAATAAAAAAAAAAAAAGGGGGTGGGAAAAAGAAAAAAGAAAAGAAGAGGGGGGGGGGGGGAAGGGGGGGGGTATATATATATATATATATATATATATATATATATATATATATATATATATATATATATATATATATATATATATAATGTCTTTTATATGCCATACTAATTATAACTGCTCAATAATATATTGTTCTTACAAACTTCAGTTCCAAGTATTTTTCTATTCTATAATAACTTTTATAATGTCTTGCACTTATTTCTATATTATCTATGATTGCTAAATGTAATGTTTATTACAGTTTTTAATGCTAAGTAAAGATCAGCAGAGTAAAATGAGATATGAATTTGCTTTACTGTGTTTTTGATCAATAATTTCCAGACTAATCAATAACCGATTTAAACAATAATCACCAAAAAAATCATATTTTAACTAGAGGCCATTGGCCTATAAACTATTGTTTTCTGTTTTTAGTTGTTTAAAAAATTACATTAAAAAAAACTTTATTAATTAAGACAATACTTAAGAGAACATTAAAAACACTCATTTTAATTTAAAGAACAGATGCAGCATTCAACTTCTTTTTAAATTACATTCTTTTATGTGGTATGTAAAAATATTTTTAAAAAACTTTTATGCCCCCCCCTTTTCGATATCAGAATGATTATATTTTAATAAGAACTTTAATTTTAATTTAATTAAACAAGACAACCGTTTTCTTACTAATTAAATGCATAAAAGAGTGGAATAAAGACATGTAATTATATAAACCATCTGCTTTTATTAAAATACTTCAAAACATATTTTTTATTTGCAAATCTGTGACTTGTATCACAAATAGAATTAATATATAATGGTTTTTTTTCTTTCCTTATGTAT
The DNA here is from genome assembly GCA_028023455.1 of Epiperipatus broadwayi. Taxonomy (NCBI): domain Eukaryota; kingdom Metazoa; phylum Onychophora; class Udeonychophora; order Euonychophora; family Peripatidae; genus Epiperipatus; species Epiperipatus broadwayi. The sequence continues at coordinate 107,687 of JAQFVV010000164.1, forward strand.
TGATTTCTACTTTTACATATACCATTTACAACTTGCTTAAGCACTTTAACAATAGTATTGATAAGTCAATAATCTGCTTTGGTTTAGAAGTAAAACATCTAGGTGCCCTATCCACAACTTTAGGTTTAAATCTAGATTAGGTCAATTTGATTTTTTTTATATATTTTAGCCAGAATTATGAGTTTTATAGACTATGACTTATATATAAGGCATCATTATTGATTGGTAAATGTGTATAAAGAATGAAAAACATGCAAAACTCCCATCTTGTAAGCTAATTAAGCATTGTCTTTTTCCTACACTATTTTGACCCATTGGAGAGACCACTGCCATACAACAGACTATTTAATAACTATTATTTTATCAGAATATATTTATATTTTTGTTGAGAAATTAATAGTCTCTAAAATATTTTGTAAAATTATACAAAATTATTGATCTCTAAAAATAGTGATTGCATGACAAATGAAAAAAAAAACAGAAATAGACAAAATTAAAAACATATCTTAAGAAAATTGAATAAAACAATATTTAAATAAAAAAAAAATAGTAGATTTGATAAATTTTTGATGCCAGAGAAATTATAAAATCACAAACTTAAAAAAATTAAAATAAAAAATAATAGTAAACAAATTGTTGGTTTAAGTTTAATGTATTAAAAGATAAAAAATTATATATAAACATTATATACTGTTTATTTATGTACAAGTTTGTCAAATAACATTTTAAAAATTATAAATACATAACAACTTTACTACTTAGTTTATAATTATAAACTGGATTATTTCTCTCATCTAATGAATTATTAAAAGTTGTTAGAAAATTCAAATTTTATTTATACTTTTCTAAATACATTCAGCAATTAGTCATAACATAATACTTAGTATTATTTTAAAAACAGTTAACAATTTAAATAGATAAAGAAAATAGTTTAACTTGTAATTTTAAGTAAATCTCATTGTCAATCCAGACTAAATTAAAATTCTAGCATTTTATTTATAGAACAGAATTTTAACAAACAACTATATACCAATTTCTAAATTAATACAAATATTTTTTATTTCATATTGAACTTTTTAAAAAAAAAAACCTCTTGAATTAAAACTTAAATATTACAAATAATTAAAAAACTTTTTTTTTTATTTTAAAGTCAGAAAAAAAATTCTGTATTTACAACAGAACCATGTATTCAAACATTTTGTAAGACATATTTTGTTTTTTAAGCATATTTTATATGACTAGATTCTGTTTTAAACATTTTAATTAAATGAATTTTATTAATTTATGACAAAATTTTAAATATAAATGTAGAAGAAATGAAAAGTAATAAAAAATAATATCTGCTTCTAGCTATTTTTTGATTTAGTCATCTTCTGACAGAAAATCTAGTATACATACATAAATGTAATACTGATTCTTAACTAAAAATGCAAATTAATAATAATAATAATAATTTCTGCTTTTTATTGGAAATTAAAATTTACTCATATATAAGCAATAAAATTAGATGTGATAATATGTTGGTCTATTATCATTAAATGTTAATTAAATCTCTAAAAAAATTTAAACTTTATTTGAACTTTTCCAAATACAGACAAATACAAATAATGTTTAAAATTTACCTGATATTTAACATTTAATGATAATATGATGAGAATAATCCAAAGTATTATCACATCTAAAATATAATCATCACAAATCTTCAGTAAAGCAATCAATAAGTTTAAATGCACCAAGGAATACTTAAGAACATTAACTAATCATTAGCATTTGAGTAATCATAAACTGGATCAGGATATAAAATCCAGTAATAATGTTCAAAAGAATAGTAACAATGTAAAAGTTATGAAACTTTAAAAAAGCTGTAAGTTTATTTGCAATCTTTTTATTCAGTTTGAATATATATGTATTTGATATCATTAATGTGATATTTTTTTTAGCTCTTCTTTTATTTTATTTTTGCTTTTTATCAAAGATTTTAAAAATTCTAAAAATTTAAAAACAATTTGCAAGTTTTCTCTTGCTATTGTTTCAAATTTTGTTTTATATAAAAGTTTGATCTACACACACGCGCGCGCGCGCGCACAAATGATTTTATCTACAAATTTGGTTAAATGTTATACTATTAAGGAACTATGCAGAATACTATAACTTACAGATATTTCTTTTTTTAATGAACCAAATAGGAAATAGTAAGTTTTTAAAGACTTTTAATACTTTTTTATATGACATTTATTGATAACGATTTTGTATTTCAATAGGAATTAGATTTGTAAAATGAAATCACTACTGTCTTATTTTTATTTGTAAAAAAAATAAAGAATTAAAGTATTAAAATTAAATATAAAAATTAAAAAAAGTTTCCAAGAAATATTATTAGTTAGAAATCAAAATAAAAATGAATAGATACTGAAAGTAAAATGAAAAAGATTAAAAAAGATTTAGATGATCTTAAAAACTAAATAATATATTAAAATTTCTAAGATTAGTTTTAAGTTGCCATCTAATATTAGATTTTGTCTTATTAACAATAACACCTGTATTTGGAGAATATTTTTTTAAATGTTAACTATTAAAATGCAATGTATTAACTCAATTATTTTTATAATAAAATTGCATATTACAAATATTGTAATTTAAAATGTTAACTTTAATTAAGAGAAAATTATATGATTTTATTTTATTTATAAACCATATTTTTTATCTTAATTATTTATATTTGTAATTTTGTTTTCACTTCATATATTTTTAAAGACAATTTTATTCCTTTAAAGTATTTTAGCACTATAATTTAATAATAATAAAAAATCTTCTAAGATGGTAGGCTTTAAAATCATTTGAGTTAAAGAGCATAAAGTTTATACTAATAATAAAAATTATAATAATAAAGTTGTCTCAATGATTTTTTAATTTAATTTATTAAAATTAAAGTTTTGAGTGTTGTTGTAGAATGATATATTGAAGTCTTAACAGCTAAAGCATTACAGCCTGATTTTATTTAGGAGCTTAATAAAAATCTAGTTTTATCAATTAAATAGATCTATTACGATCAGTCTATCACTTTGGTCTTTGAATGTCACTTCCTTCCTTCTCAGCAATATATTATATCATATAGATATTTATTTGTAAAGATAAAATATCAGTAGTGATGACTAAGATTTTCAATTGATTGATCATAATGTATCAACTGCAATAGACTTTTATATCATATACTTTACTCTCTAAATAAATTATTTGATATGCTTTTTTTGTCTTAATTAAACTAACATAAAAAGAATATTTATATAATAAGTCTCATAGAGTAGTGATTAAAAAATCTGCTTAATGGCTCATATTCAATCATTTAAGTTTGGTTCAAATAGAAACTTTCCGGATTACACATAGATTTATATATTTTTCCAGGCTTTGACCAATAATCAAATGAGTCGGTCATTTAGCATTGGTCAATAAAGAGATTTCTGTTATTAATTAGAGAAGCAAAGTTCCAATTAATATGAGTTAATTAGTTAAGAATTGATACATTGATTGTAAAAGCTGCACAAAACATAATATACATATAATATAAGGAGCCTTCACTATAGATGCTATGAGAAGAACTTTATTTTTATTGGTGCTGAGCTTATGGTTTAATACACTATTTTTTATTTTAAACAATACAAGTTAATTGCACAAGTTTATAATTTCTCTAATTGATAATATATTGTTTAGATGTCATTTTATAAGTGTCTTTACCAATGTAATTGTTTTAATTTGGTAATGTTTTGAAATATGTAACTCTATAATATATTTATATTTATTTTGCTGATGTTGATTAAGCAAATTTCCAATTTTAAAAAAATATATATACTACAAGATTAAGTATTTTATATCTAACTTTTATTCTAATAATATGGTGGGTTTTAATTAAATACTTGAATCGCATGCTTATCTCTAAATTAGTTTGAAATATTAAATTTAAGTTCATCTTTTTATTTATTTAAAAACAGAGAAATTATAAAAAAAATTAATGTTCATAGTCAATAATTAATGAAGCAAAGAATTGTGAGAAAAATCATGATTTTTAAATAAATAATAATATTACAAGTTGTTTCGGATCAGAACTTTATCTAGTTGGTAGCAAGATTTTTTCATCAAAAAAAAAAGAGGAACAGAAAGAGTTTCAAAGGGTGGAGAGCGAAAACTTACCCTCAACAATAATAATAAAGATAATAAATAACGTGCTTTAATTAAATAAATCGGTAAAGTAAAATAAAAATTGTTATAAATATTTTTTTGTTTTTAATAAAATATAGTTGAATTCATTTCATCTGCATTTTACTTCTAACCTATACTTGGTATTTTAATAAGATTATTATTTTTTTTTTTTTGATCGTTAATTACACTCCTTATTATAAATTACGGTAAATCTTAAAACTCAACGTTAGTTAATATTTATTTATTTATTTTGATGTACTGTAATTATTGCAATTAAAAAAACAATTATAATTTTAGCTACAAGTATTTTTTGATAGTTATTAAAAATGTATAACACAAAAAAATAAATTAATAATATAAAGTAATTGATTGTTTTAAAATGGAAATTAAACATTTATAAAAAGTAAATAATCTTAATTTAAAATTTTATTAGCACTTTGGATCAGCGCACACATTTATGTTAAGTTAATGTTTGTTTTAGTAAATGGTGCATATTTGTGCTTGTCATAGTCTGAAAGTAGTTAAAATTGTACTTCTATAAACACAGATCGGCTCTTATACGGCGGAGAAATTTTGAATCATTTTTCAAATTTTTTTTTTACTTTTATTAAATTGATTTTAAAATTGAATTTAAAAATTTTACTTACACAAAGTTAAACAACTGTTAATTCAACATAAAATGCATCTCATTTGAAAAAATGTAATCAGTAGTTATCTTAGTTTAAAATATTGCAATAATTATATATACACAAATCCGGAGACAAATCTGCGTAGATTAACGTAAGTTTAAGTATAATGATGTTATCTAATTTGTATTTCTTTATTTATATAATATGTGTTTTAAATGTATTAATTAACGTGAACAAATAAATTATAAAAATATAATCAGCGAAATATAAATAAGATTAATTTAAAATATATAAAAACAATTTTATTAATAATTAAATAATTGAGAAGTCATTACAAATAATATTAATGATTTCTATAGGTAAGTATTTATTCAGGTCCAGGTGTCTGGGCGGTGATGCGCTTTGATCAAGCCACAAATAACGTTGCCATCGTTGGTGGTATTTTATCCTTGTTTGTTATTTTTTATGCAATTCATTTTAGTACTGTAATTAATATTTTATATTTAAACTTATATCATAAATTTTACCAATAAAAATATCTAGCTATTATATCATAAAAATGCATTTATACATATAGTTATATATAGATATTTTTGTTAGTAATGCTATGTTGCTTATTATAAAATAAATTTAAGTTTTCTTCTTTTTTTTAAAAAAATAAAGTTATTTTGATAGATAGGTGGCAATACTAAACTTACATTTATACATTTTTTTGTTTATTTCTTTTTCATTACATATGAAATTTTTATGAATTTATATAAAAGATAAGACTATTTAAAAATTAATTAGAGTAATATATTTAGTTTATAAATAATATTTATTTAATTTTGTATATAAAATTTTTATTGATTAATTAAGTATATTTTTAATTGTTAGATTTACGGCTAATATTTAACATGTTAGTTGTAATCTTATGCTAGATAACTTTGGAATTTATAGGCATTATATTATACATTAATTTATAGGCATTATTTTATACATTAATATAAACTGTAAGTTTGCTTCCTATGATTAGATATCTAAAAAGTCATTAGATTTGTAATTAACCTATTCATTTAGTATGCTAAATGTTTATTATAGTAAATAAAGGATTTAAACTAATGATTTTCAGTATATATTCATCTTCCAGTACATCTCAAAGAACCAATACACGAAGTACATACATTTGAGATCATTTATCTTTTTTACATGTGTGTGGTCATGTGATTCGGTTGTTTGGGACGAGGATAAATATAGACTGAAAATCCGAAGTTCAAATCTCTCTATTTATTAGATTTGTATTCATATACATATGCATATATTTAACACATACTGTCGTGGATAATTTATCATTGTTTTCGTGAAAGTTTTAAAATATACACATCACAGACATACACCCATATATATATACTATTTAAACTTCAAATATTATTAAGAAATATAAAACAAAAATAGTAGCAAGTCAAAAAAAAATTCGTTTTTTTTTTTAAATCAATTAGCAATAAAATAAAAAAGATAAAATAATTTTCTTTTTTTTTTTTTTTTTCAATAAAAAAAAATTAAGTTATTTACTAAAATCAGGGCATAATTTTGAAGTATATTATATATATAATGGAAAAGAGAAAGCGATTGACAAATATTATAAGTTGTTCTAAAAATAACTGATTTTCCGCCTATACAAAAATTATATATATATATTACAATGAAATAGATTATTGTTATGAATAAATGTCACGGTATTTCAAAGAGCTAATAGATCCAAACTTGAACCTATAAAAAAATTAATTTAGTAATTAATTATTTATATTATATGTATAAACCAATTTTCAAATTGCAAGAGCTTCAAGGCCAAGGGATTAGTACATTCTTTCATTTTGTTCATAAGCTTGGATTTGAGTCTAAAACAAATAAACTTTGACATTCTTTTAAATCACAAATAGTTTTAGATTTTTTTTTTCTTGCAGGTAGTCATTCCCAAGTTAACCTGAACTACTCATTCTAGAGAGTCATTCAATGGGATCAAACTAGTTTTAGCTAGAGAGTTACAATCCCAGATAATCAAACACGTGCATAGGCTGATTAAAAATAAAACATATTGTAAAATGGTACATTCTTCTGTTATGATGGGATCCCATGTTTTATCTTTATTTATATGTCACATGGATTGATAATGACGTGGTAGAAACGATTGGACAGCATAAGCAGTTTATGTGTAGTAAAAAATATTTATTGCTGAATCATTGAACATTTATGAAAATGTTAAAAAAATTTAAGTATTAACTTGAGTCTATAAAATATGGAATAAGCAGAAAATGAAATTCATGATATAGCTACAAATTACACAAATTCTTCTTTAAATAATCCAAAAACATATCAAAGAAGTACAAACCAAAATTTTCAAAGATGGAACAATAGTAGAAATTATAATAACGGAAATCACCAACACATATATAAATCAGTTAATAATAAATTCATAAACAGCAACTACAACATAAAGAAATTAAGAAAAAATAAACATTTATGTTTTGAATATAAAGATCAAAATATTAATTATTTTAAAAAGATGAATATTTATTTATTAAATTATCAAAATCTAAACTTTATAGCAGATATAAAGTTAAAATGTAAAATAATAACTAAAAATTATTATTAAAGTATTAATATTAATCATTAACCATGAAATCAAAGTACCAAAAAAAATAAAACAAAAATTCTGATTATTCATTAAAACCTAAAATAATTGTTACAAGTAATAATTTAGACAAAAATAAATCTCATCATAATCATCTTTAAAAGATTTATAAAATAAAATAATTTTTAGAGTGAAAAAATCAATGTGTCTCAATTTTCATTCATAATTAAATTTGAAAAAACATTTATTTAACAGTATCAACAATATATTTTATAAAAAAAATCCCTTGACATATCAACATATTTATCAAGTTGGACTCTTTAAAGCAACTTAATACAATTCTGTTATTCTATCTTTATTAAAATCTCAAATGCTCTTTCATTTAGAATAAATTCAATCAAAATTATAAAAGACTTAATTAAACTAATACAAAAACCACTGTATTATGTTATAAAAAGACAATTTTAGTAATGCATAACTCAGCTGTTGACAAAATTGTAATTCCAATTGCAAATTACAAATTTTATGGAGTTTATGAAAATAAATAGAGAAGTTACTAAATCCCCCTGCCTCTATAATTTACAGTACTTTTTTTAAAAAAATCATTAAAAAGTAAAAAATGTAACTATGTCTAATTAAATAATGTAATATAAAATACATCTAACAACCATATAGAAACCAAAAGAGCCATTATAATTTTAGTCTAATAAATGGATTTGAAATGTATCAGCACCATGAAATGAACAGAATACCAATGCTTTTTGTTAAAAATACTGCAAATTTTTGGCCATTGTATACTAGACATTGATTAAGAATACTTATAAAATTCAGTTATATAACAATCTGTTACTATCTTTTTATTTAAACATCATATGTATAAAAAGAATAAAATATAACAAAGAATTTTATTATATAATCAATTATAATGAGATATTATTTTACATAGCACTATGTTTTTATGTAATAGTAATATTAGTGATTAAGCCAATGCACATACACTTTAAAGATAAATTATAAATGAATACTCAATTTTTCCAGACATGAGATATAGTATTTTAGAAAGAATGGAATGAATCCACCCATTCTTTCAATCCAAATGTTTATGTATGGGCAAAATCTTAAGTTTGTGGAAATAAGAGCATGAAGGCATGTGCATTGGCTTAATCGCTAATATTACTATAATCAATTATGTAAAAAACAAGTGATCTTTGAGCATAAAAGTAGTAGACTAAGCATAACATTGCCTTTATTATCTAACCAAATTGGTTCAAAATTTTTCAGTTCAGGAAAATTAATAACTATTGGTTTATCAATTCACAATTGATCTAAATAATAGTCAAGAGGTCGATAGAAATAAAGGTTAAGAATGTTGTCCTAGAAATTTTAAAAATTCAACTTAATGAAAAAACTAAAAGATTAAAATAATAGCAAATATTCATCAATTAATTAATATAATTAGTTTACAATCTGCAAAAATTGGGGAAATGTAAAAAATTTTATACTAGTATCCTTCAATAAGTGGAACTTTAAGAAATAATGCAATTCAGTAACATTAAAAAAAAATTATACAATTTTATGATTCAGCTAAAAATAGTATAATAAACATCATAGGGTTAACTTACTGGCTTTGGAAATCAATAGAACTTAGACTAAGTGTTTGAACTCATGTTTGCTTACAAATATTTTACAAAGTAATTTTATTTAAATTTATACAAGAAAATGGTAAAAGTGCATAAGAATTGTGATTTTTGGTTTATGAAAACTTTTATGCAAGTAGAATTTAAGACTAATTTCAGAATCTTATTTTCTGAACATTTCAGATACAAAATTCTACTTTAATTAATAGCTCATGGCAAGAATTTCTACCAGTTAAGAAAGTTTCTACAAAAATCTAAAACATGGTAGCTAGGGTTTTTGATAAGTTTTTTCTATAATATACCAATTTCCATTAAAAGTAAATTATTGTAATTTAGTCATACCATACAAATGCTTTGTTTCTCTTATATGTGGATTTTCATTAATTCACAAGTTAAATTTTAAATTGACTAAATATTTTTCTTAAACTATGCCTATTTCCAAGCTAAGTTATAGCATTTTCAATTCAATAAATGTTTAGGTATGTAAAGCTAATATATATATATATATATATATATATAGCTTTATTAGCTTTACATACCTAAATATTTATATATATATAGTTATATATATATATATATATATATATTATAACTACTCAATAAAAAAAATTAGAATAGATAATATCTTTATAAATTGTGACCAAATATTGGAAACAAAAATTGCAGCAAATTTTTACACTAGTATTTTTAATGCCAGTTTATAAACTTTGGTATAATTTTTAAAAAATATCTTAAATATTAAGAGGTAAAAAATATATGACCAAACTTCAAATAAAACCAAAAAATAAAAAATACACATAGTAATTAATACTAATAGGAAACTCATTCATAACTTTTTTTTAAAAAAACAACAACTTCCAAATGGATGTTGTTATTGTTGTTATTATTATTAACAAAACAAAAAATCCCTTGGAAATCTTAATTAAAAATTTAAGGAATATGTACTATTTAAAAATGTAAAAATATAGTTATGTAATATATTTTTTAATATTTTTCTAATATCTCAATAAAATCACTTCAACATTTATTTTCAACATCTGAAATTTATGCTTGACTCCATTTTTTTTTAAATAAAGATATGCTATGGCATTATGTAAGTTATGTCATCAAAAATGTACTATCACTTATCTAAAAAATGCATTGTTTTTAATAAATTAAAACAATAGATTTTTAAAATAATCCACTACACATTTAAAATCTGCTAGACTAAAGCATTTACAACATGTGACTCATTAATACCTTTTATCATCAGTCTTAAATTAATGAGTATTGCTTTTAGAGAGAACAAAAAAAGCAGAATGTCTTGCTAAATATTTTACCTTCCCTGAAAATTGTTAAAGAATTTGTTTAAAAATAAAATAAAATAAATAAAACAAATTTGAATAGTATCAGGTTTGTAAATATTTATAATAATGTCTTTAAATATCTGTTAGTATAATGTAATATTAAAACCTATTAACAACAATTGCTTTTTATTACTTTAATTAATAATTATTAATAATTATAATCATTATATTTTCTCAATATACTGATTTATCTCAAATGTTGTATGGTATTTTGATTGATAATTATTTTCTTTTTTTTTTTAAATATACTTTTATGTAAGTAATATTTAATAAAACTTTTTATTTAAATTTATATGGATTACTTTTTGTTTTATTTTTTAATTTTAAAAAAGTGCTACATGCATTTTCAAATGTGTGACCAAATTATTGATCCTTAATTTTAGAACAATATAATTAACCAACTTAAAATAATTATTTAAAATTTAATTATGTCTTATTTACTAATATATATATATAATTAAGTAAATACCAATTAGAATAGTTAAATTGTAATTTAATGTCAAAGACGTGTAATAAAATTAATTTATATTTTCAAAGCAATAAACTTTAAAGATAAATAAATAAAAAAATTGAACTAAATTAATATTTGAGATAGAATTTGATAAAATGAAGTTTTGTAACATTCCAAACAAATCTACATTATTTTTTTCTGCATGTTTTAACATAGTAATTGTATTAACAGATATTATGTAGTAAATGTTGACATTATGTGACATTTGAGCATCCTAATTGAGCATGTAACAGGTTTTTTTCTTATAATCCAGCCATAATCCTGAAATATTTAGATCTGAGTTTTCCATTCTACCACTGCTCTAATTTTTACCAAACAACAATGATGAAAGTAGACGGCTAGAGAATTAAAAGTTGATTTTTTAATAAAAATATAGAATATTTTATTCTGAAATTTGGTTACAGTACATATGATAAAATTTGAAATGGGATACATTAAATGGTATTCAGAAAGGTAGAAGTTCAATATTGACACATTTTGCATGGCACAATCTAAAAGGACTAATATGATGCATAGAGGTAAAGAAATGAGCCTGGGATTTGGTGTCTTGGTAGCAGGTGACTAAGCTTGTATGTCTCAAAATGTACAAAGATAGTTCTAAACTTTTGTCCATGCAAAACCACAGCTTTGTATAGGTAAACCAACCCTTCAGAATGGAAGTCAATATACTTGGGGTTTGGGCAATAGGCTTGAAGAGGGAGGCAAATCATGATCAATCCCAAAGGAATGCACACAAATCAGCCCCTAATCATTTCCAGAATAGGCAATTTCTATCTAGGTATGAAAGGGATCAGCCTTAGGGAAGCAAAACAATTAGCTTCCATGTGGCATTAAATATGTAGGAGGGGGCCAAATTCTGGTCTCTCTTCCGAATTTTTGAGGTTTAACGTATTTGAAACAATTTCCAGTTGCTGAAGTTTTAAAAAAAGTTATCAGCTTGATCAACTGAAAGAATTGTTGTATTCTTCCTAAAGCTTTGATGATCTAGCCTGGAAAATAATAACATATTAATCTGAATACATTTCTTTTTTCAAGATATATTAATTAATTTATTGATAGTTATTTTTAAAAAAAGATTTGTATATTTTATTACATAGCTATATAAAGAAAAAGAAAAAAGCTGAGAAATATTAAAGATGTAATAGAAATACCCTTTGAAATTACTATTTATTTTTATTATTTAACAATATTTAAACTTAGTTTGCAATGGTTTTGTCTTATAATAGACTTGCTTGATTTCCAATTTTTTGCTTTATGGGTGTGTGCGCATATATATATATATTTGTGTGTGTACTTGTGAATTAATTCTATTTAATTTAGTTTATGGCAAAATGGAAACATAATAACCGAATATTTTTGTTTTGATTCCAGATGAATAAAGTAAAAAAAAAATCAAGTTAATTGAATAAAACTTACTGATGAATTTGCCATTTGAGTAATGGGATTTAATGTTTGTTTTTTGTTTTTTAGTATTTTTTATGGCTGTTGAGTAGTTTGCTGAAAAAACTTGTTGCCTCCAATACCTTCTGACAGTAAAAGTTTAACATATTAAAAAGGCATTTAATCGGTGATAGCTCTTCATCACTATCTCCTCAAACTTTAACAAGAATTATGCGAGAACATTGAAAAAGACTTATAATATAAAATTATTGGTCTACATATTTACTCACACATTTTTTTCAGAGTTTGACTTAAAAATAAAAATTGTAAGTGGCATTAGCAGGAATTTTTGACTGTTTAACAAACGATAAAAAACATTTTTAAAAAAATGTACTTTAAAAAATCATATTAAGATCAAAAATTATTATGGAAAACTAAGCCATAGTGTAGAGAGACTTTTGTCACATAATATCTTACATTTAGATTATTTTTACTACTACTATTATTATGTATAAGAGACTATGCACACATTTGTAAATGCATAAAAGGGAGAAAAATTTATTATATTTTTTTATCAATAAATTTTGTCAATTTTATATAACGTAAATATTATATATTAATACTTTTTTAAACTTGAATTTTATCCGTTATTTGTTAATTAATCAAAAAGAAATACATATATAGAGAAGCGTTTTAAAATGTGTTTAACAGTATTAAAATTTGCAGACAAAAATTACAAAATGAATTTTTTTGCGCATACGAAATAAAAATAATTTTAAAGTATCCGGAATTTTATCACTAGTTTCAATTAATATTTTCAAAAAATTGAGAAAGAAGACTACAATCCATATTTTAACCAAAGTAACACCAACTTAATTGTTTTAATTCAGATTGTATTTATTTAATCACAAAATTTTAAGAATATATGTTTAACCATTAAGCATCACATGATCACCATCTCTTATACTAGCACATAATTGTTTATAAACAAGGCAAAACTCTCCATACAGTAGTGCCACCCTGTGCCAATCAGAGTAATCAATGGATGCCAGAAGGCTTGTGCATAAAATCCCAATCTAACGCCTACTCATCCAATATCTAGTCTGGGGATATTGGATGAGTATACATTAGATATGGATTTTATGCACAAGCCTTCTGGCATCCATTGATTACTCTGGTTGGCACAGAGTGGCATTACTGTATGGAGAGTTTTGCCTTGTTTATAATATATGTTTATAGTTTTCCTCTCTAAAATATCTACATAGGAATATACATTTTTTTTTTCCTTCGTTTGTATTTGCAATTCAAATTTTCAATGATTATGGTGAACTTCACTTAAAATGTACTTAGTATTCATTATAAAACTACTTGGAAAAGCTGCAAATTTGAATATATAGGAATATACTTTTCTGGTGATGTGCACAAGTTATCTATAAATACTACATGAGCAGAATCTAGCCAAAAGGATCTCCTGCTTTCTTGTAGGATAGAATGTTGATTTATCAAAGGTTAGGTATTATTTCAGATACAAAAAATCTTTTTTGTCACCTGGTTTTTCTTCAGTCATTTAAGTTAATATAGAAACCAATAATTATTAGCCTTTCATATAAATGTATATTTAATAATAATTCAACAATTTATCTCTTATTCTCTAATTATAAACTTCTCATGACTTTAAACTATCTATTAAATAATTATTTAATATCAAAATAATTATGAATTTTTAAAATTACAGTTTTTCCATAAATATTTACAAATTTATTTTTACTTAAATATAATCAAAAATAATTGTCTTTTGTCAAGCATTGGTGATCTAGTGCTTAGCATAGCTGCCTTCCAAGCAGCTGGCCCAGGTTCGTTTCCCAGTCAACACATTTGACACATGAAAAAAAAATGTCCTTTAATATTTTTTATCCATGTATGCTTTAATAAATGCAAATATTAAGAGATAATATTACTGTAATTCTTAATATTAACGTGATATTAAATATTTTTATAATAATTGTGACAATAGAATCATGTCTTTGTACAATCATATTTCTTTTTTTAACTATATTCACAGCATGTCAGAATTCTTTTTTTCTTTTTCTTTTTTTAGTTTAAGTCAAGAAGAAAATTTTAAAAAGCAGTGGTGGAGATGGGCTTAATAGAATGGCAATCCTTAATTGTGATCTCTCGAGACAGTACAATCACTAATAAAGTGGTCTGAAACTAGATTTGAGACAGTGGAAAGATTATTTGTTTAAGCATCTTTACTTGGGCTTCCCCTTTCCTATCACATTAGTGGCATGGGCCTAAAAGATCTAGTCTAAAAGTGGTTTGTCTCACACAGACTTTTTAGAATATCATGCATGGTAAATTACTTATTAAGGGATAAAAATAATAATATCAATAATAGTCATAAAGCAGGTGGCATCTATTTTTTAATATAGATACATGAAATGATGTGCAAGATTTACTTGATATAAACTCTTAGGGACCAGAACAGGTATCTAAAGAACAATCAAGATTTAAAATCAGGAAAATCTGCTCTAAGTGAATTTATCTTTTAGAATAAAGAAGTTTAATAGAACAGGTAAAAAAAAACCTTGTTTTCGGAAGAACAAAATAGTAATAAAAGAAAAATGCATGGTGTAGAATTTGAAATACACACTAATTTGGAATCTTTTATTTGTGGAATTTGAAAGGCTAATGCTGTTAAAACTTGTTTTGCATAATAGTATCATTGTTCATTTTAATAGTAGATATGTTCCAATGGTTAGATTCAAAAAATTTAGAAAAAATTGCACTATTCTCTCTTTCTGAATGACATTGCAGCAATATTATTAAAAAAATTGATTTTTTTCTTCTTCTTAAGACTTAATGCAGTGTTGGTATAAATAAAAGATTGTGGGCGAACATTGTTGAAAATAATATTGGTACGGTAAATTCAAATGTTGGTACATAATTTGACTGTCCCAAACATTTGTCAGGCAAAAAAAGAATCCAGATGCATCCATGCTCAAAACAATGGCACTTAATAGATTTCATTACTGATCAAAATCATAATACAAGTGAAATTCATGTTAGATGAGCATTTACAATAATTGATTGATGGACAGGTCATAGCCTAATAATTATAAAATTAAAATGATAATTGCATTTAAGATTAGATATTTCCAAGCACGTTAACAATAAAATTGATGTCCATTCATTGCAAGTAATTATTATACATACTAAATTTCAACTGTTATTAAATATTAAAATTGCTCATTTTAATTTTCAAGATTATCACATTTCTGAGTTTGGAATTTTTTTAAGAAATATTATGGTGCAAGTAAACCCATTTTCACTAAAAAAAAAATCAGAATTATTTTTCTGACAGTGATATTATTATTAATGATTTAATTAAAAGACAATCCATAGCATTTTCTGAGCAGCAAGTAACCTCAAAATAAACATAGCAATTGGAAAAAAATTGAAGTCCTGGCAAGAAGGCTAAAACTGATTAGTAGATTAAAACTGAAAAAATACAGATAATTACTCTTGTAAATAAATAATCAATCAAACAAGATTGAAATAAACAACTATTAATAATTATATTTAAATATTTATCAAACTGGCTTTCATCTCCATTGAGACCTTCTCAAGATAAATATTTAAATATAATTATTAATAGTTGTTTATTTCAATCTTGTTTGATTGATTATTTATTTATTTCTGTTTATGACAACATTATGGACAAATAAATCATATTGGATATTTGACCATCATAGTGAATTGCTCTTGTGATCCCTCTATATCTTTTTTTGATGCATAAAAAACAATATATGTACCCAAGATACCACATCACAATCCACTTAAACCCAGAAATAGAAGTATTTTATATGATGACAATTATGTGTTGAACAGATGAAAATTGTATTTTGATCATTTTTAATAATGATATAAGAATAAAGGTAATAATTTTTAATGATATATCTATTTTATTTATTAATTTAAATTTAAATAAATATACCCAATTTAATTGTCAAAATCACTATTTGTAATTTCAAAAATGTAAAACTTGCAAGATCTGATAAAATAACTGGAAAAGTTCAGCCAACTGATCAGCCTCAACCTCAGAAAATATGTTGGCTTGACCAACTAATAAGCACTCTAATACAACAAAATCAGAATACAGAACCATTTTTCCAAGAAAAATTAAAATGTGGGATGCATATCACATCATAAGCCTGGACCTATTTCCTATTAAGCCACAACTCTGCTTGTCAAACAAAAAATAATTACTTTGTTTAAGTTCTGGGCCCTCAAGCCAAAATACCTGGACTTTATTATCAAGATCAATTTAAAGGCTATGCCAACAAATTGGTTTCTCTGGTATAGAAGGCTGATCACCAAAGTGGAACCAATATGCTCGAATTGCCAGAGATATGATGAAATGTTTGAGCATGTTATTAAGTCATGCTTTGGGCTTGGAAATGCTAAAAGCCTCATAGACTATTACCAAATCATGGTTCTCAAAGAGTGCATTCATGGCAGAGACATTCCTATTATAAGGTTATCCGTTTTTTTATCTACTCAATCTGGCTTGTCAAGTGTGGCAAATTATATACCTTACCCCAACCAAAAGAAGATCATCTTTTCTTCAAAGTGATTAGGAAAATAAAAGAAAGAGACAAAACCTTGGCCACAAAATTCCTCTATGAGGAGACATGGAAGCTTTTTACTATACCACCTGAATAGACTAGAGCAAACGGTCTTATATGCATATTCATAGGAAAGTAGACTTTGTTCAAAACTAGATGATAAATTTACATTTTACTCAAAGATATAATGAATTCAATATAGATATGTACTGATTGCTTTTGCATTGAAGAATTTATTTTAGAAACCTTTTGATACATTACATGGAATAGATTAGATCAAATGGATTTGTATACATCTTCATAGGGAAAATAGCCTTTGTGTAAGGACTAGATGATCAATTTACTATTTATTTAAAGATATAATGTATTATTTTGTTTTGCATTAATAAATTTGTTTTACAATAAAGTTTTAAATTATTGTAGTGATATATTACTTTCCAAAATACTGGAATTGTTTTTAGGAATAAAATTGTGTAACCTATTCTTAAGGATGTTTCTATTGGTTCAATTTTTAAAAATAAAAGTATACAAAATAGCAGTAATTATATAATCGACTATTATTATTAACTGTTACATAGAAAATATTTTCAAGAATTTTATTGAATGGGTTGTTGTTTCCAATCATAAATGAATATTTACCAAAGATTCAATATAATTTTAGATTATCAATAAACACTATAAATCTGGCTTTTTGTAGGCAGGCAAATACAGGAAAGATTTGGGAATAAAAAAGTTATATATATTTTGTTGTATTGATTTTTTTCAAGGTGGCTTTTATGATACAATTAATTGAACAGGTCTTTAAAAATGTTTGAAATTAGTTGGTTGTCCGTCTAAATTGTTTATATTATATAGCTTCTACGTGATGGAATAAAAGAAAGTGTTAATTATTACAGGTGAATAATCTGAAGCACTTAAAATGAAAACTGGTATTAAATAAGAATATATATGTGTTCCAATATTATTTTTAATTTTTATGACAATAGTCTTTGGAACTGTTATAGCATAATGAAACAACGACTAAGATGGTATATAAATTTAATAGTGAAATTTGGAATTTGAATCAATTAAAAAAGCAATAACTTTATCTTCTTGGATTCTAAATTTGCAGTAAGTTGGTAATTATTTTTTGTCAGTTCAAAAGATGAGCTACAAAATGTGCTTAAGTTTTGAATGTCACATATAAAAATCTTGATTTAATTATTTATGTTTAAAAACACTCAATTGTTTTAGCATTCTGTAAAAGGAAAAAAATTCTCAGCAATTTTTTACTTAGATGATTATCAATATGAGAATGTAAATTATAATTTAAATATCTTCTTAGCTTTATAAGTAGATAGTTAAACTTAGATTATGAAATACAACACAGATTCCACTATGCTTATTAAAACAGGCAAAACTCTCCATACAGTAGTGCCACTCAGTGCAAGCCAGAATAATCAATGGATGCCAGAAAACTTGTGCATAAAATCATTATCTAGTGCCTACTCATCCAATATCCCCAGTCTAGTCTCTGGCTATATAGTTTTTGAATGAGTAGGCACAAGATAGGGATTTTATGCACAAGCCTTCTGGGATCCATTGATTACTCTGGCTTGCACTGAGTGGCACTACTGTATGGAGAGTTTTTCCTGTTTAATAACAGTTATGAGCAAGCATAAGAAATAGTAATCTTGTGATGTTTAGTGGTTTAACTCTATTATTCTGCTATGATTTTAACAAATTAAAAAAGTATGATATTTTACTGAAGATAAATAATTATTTTATCTAAATTAGCTGCACATAGAGCTATTATTTTGCCTAATTTTTTCTATAGAAATAAATCTTGGATATCCTATGATAATACAAAGGCATTAAAAAATTTTATTTAATAATGCTCCAAATTTTTAAAACTAAAATAGCAAGATTGTAAAATTAATCAATATGTTCTTCAACTTAATAGTAATATTGAGTCCAAATGTAAAATCATACCTTTGTTAGATTGGGCATTTAAAATTAATAAACAACATAATACTTCTTAAAAGGGTATTTTACCGTGAACTTAAGCATGATTTTCATGTAAGAGGTAGTCTTGAGATTATGTTATAAAGATTATCTTAAAGAAATTTTAAAGAAATGCAATGCAGTTAGTTTCCATTAGAAAAATATGACAGAAAATAGAATGCATTGGAGAGATATAATTAAATATGATATTAAGTAATTCAGAAAAAAGGATCTCAGCTGAAAAAATTAAAAAACAAAATTGCAAAATAGCAAAGAAATACAAAAAAAAAACAGGATTTTCTGTATGTGGATATTTGTGATTCACAGATTGGTGCAAAACTCATCTTAAGAACATTTTTTATCCTTGAAGTTGAACTGGTCATACTCCTTTATGTGTGACTTCTGTATTCATGTAGCAATATGTTTGCAAAATGTCAAATTTGAAAAATTAATTGCTAGTGACAAGATAAAAAAACATTAATATTTTTTATTTACATTTTCAAATAATTTTCTCATTTTTAATAATTTAGAAGATTATAATAATCTATAGAAAAAATTGTCTGTAATTTTTAAAGTGTTTAGCAACTATTAGTTATATCAATAAATAATGAAAAAAATAATAAATAAGTCTTATGGATGTTATATTGCTAAAACTACTAATATATGGTTTGGCTGAAGATCTCTCAGCCCCATATAGCTATTTGAGTTGGATAGCTGGGTTTGAAGACATGTAGGTATCTGAAATTTTCAGATTTTCCACTCAATAGATAACTTTTAGATAAATGCTGGCTTTGGAATGGTATTTTTAGATCTAGTGTCTGAAGTTACCTAGCACCTCTCTGAGGAGTGCCAAAGCACAAAACCATAGTCAGAGATTGGGGGGTGGGGTTTCCTGACAGAGATATTTTAAATGGTTTTTCTGGCTAAGCATTTATCACAAAGCTTATTGAACAATTGACAATGCTCATTGTTTATTAGACTTATATAACTTTCTTCTCATATATATTTGTATGTACAAAGATGCATATATGTCATTTGCATTAGTCTGTCTATATATTCTAACCTTGTAATAATGTGTAGCTCCACTACACATCAGGCCAACCACGTTGGGGGCCATAATATAACCGCCCCGTTCCCGCATCTCCACTTCCCCCAAAATAAATATAATATAGTGAAAATCATCTAACCAGGTTCTAGCTCTAATAATTAATGAAATATTCAATTAAATGCTTTACTAGCTCAAGTTTCTTAAAATTAACTTAGGTTCTGTTTTAAACTAACTCAAATAAATATTCAGGAATTCATGAGACTAGAAGTGGAAATACGGATGACAAGATAGATTACATTGAGACAATATCCCACAGGATACCACCTCAATGGCATAAGAACACTATCCCCCCTTATACTACTATTACAAATAATAACTACATAGTATTATTATGACTTCTGCAACTTCTAATCACTAAGACTCATTTAACAATTAAAGTATTAATCTTTTATCTCTAATAATAATAATAGTAATCATCTAGCTCAAATGAAATAATCTCAGGTTCTTAAATTTATTCATATGTTAATAAACATATGGTAGCAAAATATGATAAGGGATTTTATGTCATAATCTACTACTCTGCAATTAGATTAATAATAAAACAATAATAATCACAATCTTCATTGCTTAATCCAACTAGTACAGCTTTTCTTTCATCGCAAATTTATAACCGTAATAAATTAGTTAATAATCTAATATCCCCTTTTTTTATCTTTAAGTAATAAAATAAATTAATAAGTGGCAGTGTTTAGATAATCTGATAAATAAAGCAAGTGGCAACTAATAGCATATAATTTAGCAAAATATTATGATAATGGATTTATGACCAGTAACGCAATGCAATTTTATAATTATTTAATTATAAGAACATCAATAAATATTTAAGATTAAACATACTTCTCTATTTATCTTTTGTGCAAACAATCATATACTTAGTTTAATGGTTGTGAACATACCCTGTAAATTCATGCAATGATGTAGAGAAAACAAAACTCAGACACAAGTTTTAATAAACAAATTTTAAAATTTTATTAACATCAATAAAAATAAATAAAACAAACAAATCCATCTACATCTATTTACAAGGGATATCCTCATTTTTCTTTACACTACAATAGCTGAATTATACACATTTATATTTCTTTTATCGTTAATTAAACTTATTATACCTTTTAAAAGTTATTTATTTATTTCTCATTAGGTTTATCATATCACTTATTTTAACTATTTTATGGGTAACACCATTCTTTACCTTCATGTGGTTGTTCGAAGGTATTCATTTATTAACAACATTCTCACAGCGTCTGCGCAATTTAGCTTAACAGGCTGTCATTCTATCGTAATTAAAGTTACTGTATTATAAATTATCTATGTGGATAAACATCATTTATAACATCATAATTTTACAATCAATATGGTTTTTAAAAGAAAATTACATTTTCTTGTAACTTTATATAAGTCACTCCGCATATTATTCAAATATTATTATTACTTTTAATGTTTGTTCTCCAATGCTCGTAAACTATAATACATTTATTCCATAAGCCATACTCATGTATAATACTATAACACGTGTTTAATTGTCACCTGTTACAGTTTCACATATACTATAATTATCGAATGTTATTGTATTTTTAAATAATGCAATACTTATATTTTTTAAAATATAATTAACAATAAGAAAACGTGAAATTATATTTAATATTTTTGTATATTTCTATTTGGATATACTTTTATAAAATTATAGTTCATTTCTTAAAAAGGAATTAAAATAATTCTGTAACTCCTTCCCTTCTAAGGATATCTGCATCTTTCTTTCAATAATCATAATCTACTCTTCGTTAACACTTAACTATTCTTATTCCAAATAATAGCATGACATACATTCTAAAATATCTATTGTTTCCCTTTTAATAGACTTATCATATAATGATGTAGTTGCAAGAAATACAGATAAAGATAGCGAAAGATGTATAGGATATCGGGAAGATAGATAGATAACTTATCCGCAATATACTTCAAAAAATGTATGGAACAGTGTGAATAGGTCCGACATTCATTGTCTAATAACCTTGGCGATAAGCGTGATGTGGCAGCTATTTACTCAGCTTTACCAAACATCTAGTATGACTCACAAGAAATATATAAAATACCACTGTCCAAGACAACATGTGTACCAGTTGTAGGGCTTTGTTAACTACACTGATTAACATCTAAAACTACCTATTATTTCATTCCCTGTAGCATCCTAGTTTTTAATACATCCTCTTGGTTTCCGAATCACCACGTACTATCAAGTCACTACCCAAACTATCTCTCAAGATTTTTACTGTATCCAACATCGATAAAATACTAACTACTTTTTAAAAAACAATAAACAAAATTCGCTAATATAAAAACATTTCCCTATTCCATAAGAACAATTTGTCTTGCTTTATTACACTGTAGGTTCAACATCTACATTTTGTTAAAATAACATTTAAATATCCCTATCGGAAAATTAACAGAAAATATCACATAACCATCAGTTATATTGAACTATATTAATAACACATAAAATGATTATCGTATGCATATTTTTAAAAATCTAATCACATCTCAAAGTGTTTTAGAGTGTTGTTTTCAAAAAATGCGTTTTACAACAATAATAACAATAAAACTTTTGCGCTACATTCATTCGATTCTCAGCTGATCTAAATAAATAAAACATACATTATATATCATTAATAATTATAAATGTTACCAAAAACAATCTTTATCTTCCTATCAGAGTTCGTAGTAGGTTTCTTTCTCTTCAAGCATCGCAAATATACAAATTTCCACATACATACATACAATTTTATTTTAAAATTCAAAATCAAAACATATTATTTCATATAATGTTATATCACGAATTAATGTATTTTGTTTTCCCTATCGCTATCTAAAACTTAATGTTTAACTTAGATTAGTAAAGAAAATAATTCAAACCATAATCACATATTTTTCTGACGGTAAATCTTGGTTAGTCCCATAATATTTATTATTTCTTCTTTTGTCCGAATGTTCTCCTTTATGCTTATTAAAGTTTTAGATAAATTAGTTCATTTAATAAACTGTTTAGATGATCTTTAGTTTTAGTGTTTAATCCAAAATTATTAGAAAACATTTTATTTAGTTATCCCACGAAGCTTTTTAATGTTCTGGCGAATATTACCTCGGCGCATTGATGCATCTTTATTTCTAGTTAAACTACAATTATTTAATAATTACAATACCAATTGCATTTTCCATGGATCCAATATTTTATATTTCTCTTCTGTGAAATTTTTTTTTTTTCTTTAGGCAAGTGTTTTCCTTGGTAAACTTCACTTTCATTCATTATTATTTTATATACACTACTTTCGATCTTTAACTATTTTCTAGAGTATTTTCTCAAGTCATCTTAAAGAAAGCAATTCAAACTATTTCAATATTAAAATTCCTTTTTGTCCATTTATTCTTATACGAATAATACTTATTTTTATTTTCCATTATCTTCATTAACTTTGCGCACAATGTCCTTTCATTGATTTTATACGCACGAAAGCAGCTTTCATAGTGATACGCTATATAAACTATATCAACGAATAATATTAACATATTTGGAACATTATAAAATTTACAACTTGGTTTTAAGAATCTATCCATTTTCTATTGAAAACTCCGATTATATTTCGATAGAATCCACTGGCAGGTTACTGTAAAGTTAGTGAAACATTACTATGAAAAACTTTTTTTAAAAAAACATTTTATTCTAAGATTCTCTTCGGATGATTTTTAAATTGTCAGTTGGTTTCTTTCAAAGATATTATTAAAATTATACTAAAATTGACTAATAAATTGAAGAAAAAAAAAATTAGAGAGCTTAAAATTTTACCTCTGCTCTGGAGTCAACACATTTTTGTTTTCTCCTGTTTATACAATTAGTTGGCGCGATTTTGGTTGTCTGCCAAGATCTATTTTTTTTTATTGGTCAATCCCTACTTGGATTTATAAACAATTTCTAAAGTTTTAAAATCATGACGTAATAGACTTAAATGTTAACTAATTATTATTTTTAAATCAATTATTATCTATTACAATTTAACTACCTTTAAAACAATTTTGAAACAATAATTAATAAAGGTGTATACTACTTATTTTTATTATGATGTGTGACAATTCCATCCACTTCTATAATATACTATTTAAATATTTTAATTATTAGTATTAATTTAAACCAGTGCTTATACATAGAATATTCCAGACAGTCACGTAGTCATTTCCGGTGTTTAGTCTATTTTTATCTGTCTTAATAAATTTGCTACTTATATTATATAAAATAATTATATAAAATTTTGAAAACCAATTTAGAAAAATATAGAATTAGATACAATTCTCACCATCACAATATTTATTATTAAATATATCATATTAATCTTTTACTGCTTAATATAGTCTATAATTTTAAATACTATATAATATTAATTTTAAAATTTTTTAGTAATTGACCATTTATAACTATCATTGACCTATAGAAAAGGGCACAATATAGAGACTAAAATAACACTAATCATCTATCTTATAGTTTTATTGATGTAGTAAAGAGTCAATATTTTAGCCAAATGTCAATATTATTTATATCGGATAAATATATAATACATTTATCTACATTTATTGATCACTGATTAGAAAAACATGAGGAATGATTCTTTTATGGTCTATCTAAAAATTAACATTATGGAAAAATTGAATTGAGATAATTAATGTAGAATCAGTATTTGCATTCTAGGATAAACTTGGTCTCTCAAATATGCAAATAGTTCGCAGCAAATTTATGCAAATTAAATAATATATTTGATCAAAATTATTACAATTTACCATACAGTGTATATTTAAAAGTTGATAGATTGATAAACTATTTTTAGCAATCAGTCATCGAAAGAATTAGTTTGCTAAACTGTGAATAATTATTTACTCACTTTAAAAAAAAAATTAATAATTTATTACTAAATTTTTAAGCTTATTAAATCACAATTTCAGTTTTACAGCATTTGCATTAAAAAAATTGCTTTTCAATTGACAGATTATCCATAGATCTTTTGCTTGTAAATTTTATAGATTGGGTGTTCAAATGTATATTGACTTCTAAAGAAAATTCTATTACATACTATATATATGTTCGTTAGATAATTTTGTAATATTTATCAATCCTGACTTTTATTAGGTTTTGTTCACCAGCACTCAGTGAGTGGTGTTATCACTTTTAAGACTATCTATGTTGAATCATTAGAGAGTATTTGGAAACTTTGAGAATTGTTGACCCAGCCAATTGGATTTCGGCATTTTGATCTATTTCAAACTCGGATAGGTTTGATATTTACCCTTATTTTAATTAAACTTTTTTTTATATTATTCATTAACACTTTATTAGGATTTAATCTATAAAAATAAGTTTTACAATGATAGCATTTTGATATTTATTTTTAAGACTTATCACCAGCTTTGAACTTCTTTTGGATTATTCTTTTCCATTTTATCAGAGTTTAAAGTTTAAAAATAAGTTTTACAATAGAAGACATTTTTATTTCGACAGTAGTAATTTAAAAATATAGCGCTAATATGATAAGATGTTTTTTGTGTATTTATGTGAATGTTTTTTTTTTTAATCAAGCACTTGTATATTTTATTTTTCAAACAAAAAAAAAAACAGATGTTAAAAAACGTTAATCGAAAAATGAAAGGAAAAAATATTTTATGTTATTGTTTCTTTTGCTAAATTAGAAAACATATTTTCCCCTTTAAAAATGAATCGAAAAAGTATCTTACGTTATTGCTTCTCTTTCTAAATTATAAAACATATTTTCCCCTTTAAAAATGAATTGTGTTATAAATAAAAAATAATAACATCAATATTTTATTAATTATCATTAGCACGTATGCAAATCGAAATAAAAATTATTAATGATTATAATTATGATTAATTATTAACATGTAAAATACTTAATTATTACTCAGCACATCTCTTAAGTCTCAATACTCTTTCTCTCACACACACATATATATACACACACATTATATTTATATCATTACAGAATTTTATTGCTTTGACGTGTGATTATGCATTTAATAAAAAAATTATTAAATATATATAATGTAGTACATTAAATAAAAGACTTTTTTGATCGTCTATACATCGTAAAAATAAGTAAGATTAAAAAAAAAAAACTTGCACATACGTATTACAAATATTTATAAAAAATATTTAATTATAAAGTATAGATTAATAAAATCAGTATATCAAGCGTTGGTGGTCAAGAGGTCAGCACAGCCGCCTTAAAAAGCAGTTGTCCCGGGTTAGCGGGTTCGCTTCCCGGCCGATGCTATGACACATGAAAAAAAAAAATCACTTTTCTTACATTAAATTAAAGTTTTAAGAAAATGCATGTAAAATAAAGAATATAAAATATATTATTTGAGAATTTTACATTGAAATTATAAAATCAACTTTCTATCACAATGTTGGGGAAGGCATATAAATAATTTTAAATAAAGAAAGCTGCAATAATTTTAAGTAGAAAAAAAATAATTATATGTAAAAATAAAACAAAAAAAATCATTTAACTTGGAGTTAATTTAAAGTCATTCAAGATAAATTGTCGTTACATTTATTAAATAAATATATACAGTATATAGTTTTCAAGTTAACTAATCCTAGTTATTTTAAAGAAATTTGTAGAAATTTTAACTTAAAGTTTTTATATTATTTCAATTTTACAAACTATATTCGTAAATTGTATAATGTTAATGTGATTTATGTAATAGTCTCAGCTAAATTTATTAGTCAAAGGTTGTTAAATTTTATATTTAATTAAATGAGATAAAAAAAAA
Source organism: Epiperipatus broadwayi (assembly GCA_028023455.1). NCBI lineage: Eukaryota > Metazoa > Onychophora > Udeonychophora > Euonychophora > Peripatidae > Epiperipatus > Epiperipatus broadwayi. The sequence continues at coordinate 134,545 of JAQFVV010000164.1, forward strand.
CTATAAGTCAAACGAAATCAAATATTGATGACTTTATGTTTGAATCGGGAAATATTTTAGAACCTCACGTAAAATCTAATATTTTTTGCACTTGTAATTCTTTTATTTGAATGCTTTTCTTGTCAAACATTTAAAAAATATGATGACTTGGGAATTGCGTTGATGGTTAGTATGATCTATTTAATATTTTTTTGAATGTTTTCAGTAACTGGTCTTATAATGTCTGTATGGGAGAATATCATAATTAGTCCTTGGAAACAATAAACATTAATGTATTTTTATAGTGACATTAAAGTATGAATCTAAAAGTTGAGATTATATACCATGTTTTGATTTTATTTTTTAAATGATATTCATGATTTTTCCAAATTTTAAGAATATGATAGTGATTAGCAAAATACAATCATTATCCATATAAATAAATCAATTTGCAAAGAAAGTGATATTCATACATCAAAACACACATATGTATATGCAACATGTTACTAATGATTACTGCATAAAAATGTGTTTCAATTTAGCAGTCAATGAGATTTTAATGTAGGAATTATAAAACAAACTATAAAAACTAAATTTATCACTTTTATTGAAAATTATAATAATGTTTTTCTCTTTGTCTAAAATTGTTGTTATTCTTTGAATAAACAATAACATATTTAAATTTTTAACTTTACTAAATTGTTTTATGATAAGTATAAACAAAACTAATTTCATTTTGAATTTTAAAATATGAATTTTTAAAAAACATTTTTCAAAAACATAAAAAGATTAAACAGTAAGTTTGTATTTTATTTGGATAATTCATAATTTATAAACATTTTTTTAGAATTAGTTTAAATATGGTGGAAAGATATATTATTAACTAAGAAAAACACATAGTTACAAACATTTTTAAATCAAATTTAAAACAAATGTCAATCTCTCACTGTTCAGGAAAAATTATTTTCTAATCAAAACTATTGAATAATTTGGCTAGTTTATATTCAACAAATCATCATTGAGTTATTAAAACAACATTACAGTGCACATGTATAGTATGTAATTTCCTTCTGATTAAAATTATATATGAATGCACTAGTAAATTAAATAGGGAGTTACATAGATTCTAATATTTTATAATATTAACAGACAGTAGATCAGAAGATTTTAAAATAGTTAATAGATAGAATAAAGTTAATGTTTGTAAAGTGATTAATGAAAGATCTTTATGCTCTCATTCCAAGATGCTTTAGATTGGCCTATGTAAAGGAATTTAGGTACAAAGATAAGAAAGTCACTCTTATCTTTCAAAGTCTCTATCTTGTGCTTTACTCTGAGAATATCCTTTCTACTCAACAAAACATCTCAATAAAACATCATTGAGATATTAAAATAACATTACAGCACATATGCATAGGGTGTAATTTCCTTCTGATTAAAATAAATACTTTTATAAATAATTAATGTCAGCCATTTATACATCCATTAAATAGTAAAATTTCATACCTAAGTTTTTGGCTGATTCAAAAACCTAAATGTCAAATCTGTTATTTGTATCCAAAACAAAAAGCTGGAAAAAAATTAAATGCTATTCCAAAAACATTTGTGAAGTTTAATGAGTGATTAGAAAAAGATTTTCAATTCTAATTTGTCCCCTATTATTTGTTTTTAATATTATAAAGAATTTTATTTACTCAAACAGATTAACTTATCAGTATTTTTTTATGCAGAACTTGATGTTGATTTTTGAAAAAATGAAAGGTCTTAAAATAATATGCATAATTAACTACAATTTTATTGAAGCTTGGTGTTCTTTTTGAATAAAAATCTAAGTAACAAAACAATTTTCTCATGAAAAATATTAATAATTATGTTTTATGAGAAGAATAAATATTATTGTATGTGAAAGAATCATTCTTCTTTCCTCAGTCTATTATGAAAAAATAATGTCAAATGTGCTATTACAAATCTTTAATAATACCTGAAAGATTAGTTTGAAATTGAAAAGAGGAAGTTCAGTAATTTTACTCTATCTTATTTATAAATTATTTAAATCCCGATTTACCATTGATGAATGCTTCAAGGATTTTTATGTATTCCAAAATACCAAATGTAATAATTCTAATAATTCTGTTTAGAATTGGAAAATTCTAAAAATTATTTCCAATAAATAAAACTTACTACCTTTTGAAAAACAATTCATGTTATATTTTAAAAAAACAAATCAAACAAATTCATATAATTCATTTCATTACCCATTCTGCCATACATTTCAGAAAAAGCTACAATTTCATCTTTTACACTTCTCAGTCTTACTTTATTTGTAATAATGTGAATTTATGACAGTCTATTCTCCTACTTAATCTTTCCAGTTTATAAAATTAACTGAATGGTTTGATCCACCAAAAATTGCAATTTTTAGAAACGAGATCAATATAAAAGAAAAGATAATGACATTTTAGTAGTAATTATATGTTAAACTTTTCCTATCATCTAATAATGAATGTTAAATGTCTGAAAAAATCGAGCTTTATTAAAAATTTTCAAATACATTCAATTGATAATAATAAGCTCATGTTAATACATAACACAATTTCCTGTGGTATTATTCTCCTTTTTACTTTAGTTTTAATGTTGGCCTGACAAGTGGCAGTACTAGCATAAAAATAGAACATGGACTTTTAAATTTATGAATATCAAATTTAAGATGATTCTCTAATAAATAGTCTGTAAAAATTTCTTATACTTATCTATGAGGATCTTCCTCATTTCTTTTTTTTTTCCTAAGAGCAAAATTATTTATTGGCTTCCAATCATTATATATTATCACACTAGATTTATTTATGAAATTATTTGCCATTGTCATGTGAGTAGAAAATTATTTTAGCATACACATCCAATAATACCAGAAACACAACACAAGAAGTTAAATTATCACTATGGAATAAAGCAAAAGAATTTATTCAGAACGCAATGATTTGGGAGGTGAGTAGAGATCTACATAGAACAAACTCCCATAAAGAATGGTTAACCATCAACTATGATTATGAAAACCTTAAATAGACAACAAAAAGAAACATCATATATCTTCAATCAATATAACATCAAAATAGCTTATTATCCATAAATTGCAATCTACTGAACATTTTTATTTTGCCTTTTGCATCTCTCATATAAAAATTAACTATCCCATTTCTCCTTAAATTGTCTCTTTTGTCATCCACATATCTTCATTTAGTGAAGGTCTTCTTACATCTCTTTGTACTTTTTCTAAGTAATCTAACAAATACTCCTTAAGTACTTACACATAACACATCATTACCATAAGTTAACCCTGCTACTGCCACTCTCTTCCATATAATTCTAGCTATATTATATTTATTATATAAAAACACTGTTCATTTCTTTATCAGTCTCTTTCTTTTCTTTACTTCATTTATCATTTTTTTCCCATCCAAGCAATTTCTCTGATTACTTAAGACAATTCTCAAATAGTTATACATATTCACCATATTTAACTTTATATCCACCAATAAAAATTATTTCTCTTCTCTTTCCCCATTATTTATCATCCTTTTGATTTTTATTCACTAAATTTAATCCCCATCTCTTTACTCACTCTTGCACATTCTTCAACATAACTTCCATATCTTTCCAATTTCTGTTCACAAGAAGATACCATCCACAAATAAAAGACCTGATAAAGTATATACTCTTTTGTCACTTATTAATGGTATCTCTACCCCCTCTTCCTAGTCTTTCTTTTTATTGCTCTCTCCATTTCTCTCAAATATAACAAAAACAAAATAGGTTACATAAGGGCATTCTTGCTTTAGTTCCCACCTTATTTTTAACTTTAACTGATTCTATATTTCCTAATTGATATATATAGTAATTATTTTCATACAATCTCTTAATAAGATCCACTAAGGCTCCATTCATTTCCAAATTTATTAAACTTATCCATAATGTCATTCTGCTGCCACCATCTATTTTGATCTTCTAATAATGAAAATGGAAAAAGTTATGACTAAATATTTACATGTCATGCTTGCAAAAATATTACCATTTGCCAAGTTTATTTTTTAACACTCTGAATTCTGTTAGATATTGTAAATACTATTAAAAACAGAATTGACTATACAAATTGTGAATCCTCATTGAGACAGCCTTTTACTGAATGGAAGATTGCATTACCACTTACCATTCATTTTGACATAGAAATTTTTAAAGTCTGTGATAATGCAAAACAATGATTTTAATAAGTCAAATTTAATAAACTTTATTTTTAACAAAATCTTTTATAATAAAATTATATAATAAAAAAGAAAATAGCATATAAACTATTCTAATTATTATGTTATATAAAGAACTGCAAATAAACTCTTAACAAGTTTTGCAAAATATCCCTAACCCCAGCCCAGTTTCTGCTACTGGCTTCCTCAGTGATACATTAGATTAAAAATACCAGGACAAGCCCAGCACTTTATCTAATGAATACTATTAAATAGAAAATCTAAAATTTTCAGACATTCATATGTCTTTCAATCCAGCTTGTTAAATTACAAGCTTGTTAAATTAGGTCATGTGACATATGACTTGATTTCTTTGTAATTGTATTTTAATTATGTACATGTTACTCAATTAAAAAACTATTATGTACATTAAAGAACGCTATATCGAATTAATTTATAGATAAATATAAATTAATTATTTATTAGCATTAAAATTAACAAAGGAGAGAGATAAACTATAGGTAAAAAATGTTAGGATAAAAAATAGAAAAACCTATTCTAAATAAAGTTAAATAATTGAACAAATTTTTATTTATGAAATATTTTTAATTTTTTCCAAAACGATTTTTTTTTTCATTTTATTTTGAAATTGGGATAATTTCTTTTATTAAATTTAACTACTCCTTAATTGTTCTTCTTCACAGTAATTTCAGCTTAAATAAATTTGAGTATATTTAATATTTTTTTCTTCTTTTATTTACTTAAATTAAAATTATTTATACTTTACTATTTGGATTTTTACCAAAAAAAGAACAAATATTCTTTCAGTAGTTCTTCTAAATAAAAATAGTAAAACAAAATGCATTACCCCACTTAAAGTTGTAATTAATAATTTGTAAAGCCATACTCATTACTATGTAAATAATATATATTAAGGCTATAACCTTAAGACTATGTGCTAAAATGTGATAGTAGGGACATCTACAAATCTAAACACAAGATTAGCACTCTTGTCTTTTAAAATCATTAATCTTGTGTTTAGATTTGTAGAGGTCCCTACTGTCGCATTTTAGGTGGATAGTCTTAATGTTATAGCCTTAATATATATTACCCCACTTTTAATTGTCATTGTTTTTGGTTGGTTTCTTTCTCGTGCTACCTACTAATGAAGTTTAGCTAGATATCAATTTTTTAATCAAGAATTGTATGTTTAACTGGATTGTTTATGAGATGGTTTTTTAAAAAATATCAGAAGCATGTTATAAACATGAAAAAATTCTAAATTTACTTGGCTAGATTTCAAATCTCAAACAATAAATATAGTTGAAATATCTAGTCAGTGTTCCTAAGGCATAGCGAAAATGTTAAGTAAAATAATTTAAAATGATTATATTAATAGCTTTAGATTTATATTATTTATTCAGATATCAATGCCTATTAATACATTATCATTAGTCATATAACCTATAATCTCTATTTTATTTGCATTTGAATATTTAATTCATATACATTAAGTTTATATTTTTGTTGTTAGAAGTTCATAGTATTGTTACTTTATTTATTTTTAGATAAATTTTATTACATAATAATTTTATAAATCCTTTGATTATTTATTAATAAAATTGATAATATTAATCAGTGCATTTGTAGCAATCGTAATAATGGATAGTAACATTTAAAATGAAACCTTTTTAAAAAAATGATTCATTGAAAAACAAGCCAGAAACTTATATATTTACTATAAATCTAATGTATATATATATTAAAATTTAGAATTTCGAAAATATAAATCTTAAAAATTTGAAAAAAAAAGTGTTTTGAAAATTACTAATTAATAGAGAAACAATAAATATAAAATTTGAAGTATTTTTTGCATATTATATTGAAATAAATTATTAAATTCCATTGCATCAAACTAGATGCATTGTATTAAATTATAATTTTCAAGAAAATAATAATAATTTATAAGGAATTAAATTATATTAGATCTAAAAACAATGGAAATCTATCTCTAAAAACTTTTCTAAAATGAAAGGACTTGAAAAAATATTTTCGGTCCTTATAAGTTCCAATTCGCTTCTATTAATTAATAGTCAGAGAGAAGAATTTAAATGTGATGGTTTCTTATTTACCCAAAATTAACTTTTTCATCATGATACAGAATGAAATTATAGCATCTTTTATCAATGTCGTTATAAGATTGTCATTTCTGGTGTTAGAATATCAAATGACCTTCTGAATAATTAAACTTTTAATTGTTTTGATTTTATTCTATGAGATTAGTGGGATGTTTTTTTTTAATATAAATTTAAAATAATACAATAGTTAATAAATTCACCATATAAAAAAAATATCTATAGTGTGGTTCAATAGTCAAAGTATTCATACATAGAATGACTTTCTGCCAAATGATTATTTTATCTTTTTAAGCAATTAGAAAAAATACGATTCTGAAGTTTATAAAGACAATCCACTTTTGAAATATCATAACCATACCATTTGTATTTAAACTATAGGCTGGTGAATATGATACAGAAAGATTTAAGGTTCATAATAAATATATAATAGAATTGATAATAATAAACTATTCTATAGAAAAGCTAAAAAAATCCATTAATTTGATAATTAAGATTGATTTTGCCTCATAACTAAAATTAAAAGTATTGGGTCATGTAAAGAGTTCTATAAAATGTGTATAAAATCTTTACTATATTAACTGATATATATATATATATATATATATATATATATATATATATTGGTGAAAAAATGACATTCACTCAAATCTCTGGCATTTTCTTTGGAGTAGAATTAGCACTTTCAAAATTAAAAAAAAATGTTGACCTAGGTATTAAATATTGAATCAAGATAAATGTGATTGAAATTTAAAACAGAGATGAAAAAAATCCAAAACATACAACAACAACAAAAATAGATTATGCTACAATAAATATTGATTCAAATCAGATTTAGAAGCATTACTGTGCATATTCTGGAGTTAATGCCGATTCAAATGAAATTTTAATACTGGAAAAAATGAACTATGGATAATTTAGAAAACATATTAAGGAAATAATAATTGGGGAGGGAGTTAGAAAACATGTTAAATAAAATACATAAAAATGAAGTTATATTAAATCAAAGATAGTGGTTACTGAACAAAAAAAAGAAAAACCCTCACAACAGTAATGAAATGGGTAATTACATTTTAGATAAAATTGAAAAATTAGCTCAGAATTGTAATTAATAAATGGATTTTAATAAGTGTAGGTATTTATAATTTGTTATTTTAAAAGAGACTTGTTAAATGTGGTATTTGGCATGGAACTTAGCTTAGAAAAACCATATAGAGTAGATTGGAAGCACAAAAATATAAATCTGATAAATTTCAGAATTATTGAAAAAAAAAAGTTAACTTATTAAAAAATTAAAAAGTAGAAAATAATGATTTTTTTTATAGAGGATCTGTGAATGATAAGTGGAACAAACTGTAAAACATGAGATGAAAAGAATATACAAAGCAATTGAGGAAGCAAATAACATTAAATTGTTAAAGAGCAAATAATATTATCATGGATGATATATAGGACTGATAATGTTACAATAATTTAAGTTATTTGTGCAAGAATATTATTATAGGGAGGTGATAACAAATATATCTTTATCACTAGTTTTTTGCCATATACACTATCAAACATGATATATTATAAAAACCTTTTTGTAGAATCGTTTATATATTAATATTTCTGATTAAAATTTAGTGCTTTTGGTATTACAAAATCAAATAATTTATGTCAATTACCTGGAAGTTTGTCACAGCTTACCATCAATTTAATTTAATTTTTATTCATTATGATTTCCAACCATTATCAATCTATACTTTCTTATTTATTTCCAAATGTATATCATATAATACTAAATCATCCATGCACTTTACTACTGTTAGTAGTTGAAGTTAGGAGACATAAAAGTTCTGAAGAAGATTGCTGGGGCAATCAAAACTGTAAGCTTCAGAACTTTTACATCTAACTTCAACTGCTAAATTCAAAATTTAATTTAGCAGTTAAAGTTAGGAAATATAAAAGTTCTGAAGAAGATTGATGAGGCAATTGAAACTGTAAACTGTAAAAGATGATTGTAAATAAAGCAATGTGTAATGATAGTAAAGTGCATGGAAGATTTAGTATTATATGACATTATAAATCTACTGTAGAATAATGATCTCTTTAATTTTAATCCAATTTCTTTAATCTGTAGCCTGTTTTTCTTCACATTATATCAACATTTTATTTTATCTATTCATTTTTTATATCTGGTCTCTTTGTAGTTTAAGACTTAATCATCTTTTCTAGAAATATGCCTAACCTAGCTCCATTTCATTATATTAATTTTTTTCAAAGAAATCAGTGATATCTGTTTGTTCTTTCACTTAAATATTTTCATTTTCAATGCTTTTTGGTTACTCTCAATCTCTTGCTCTCTATACTTCAAATGAATTGTGTAAAGCTAAATTAGTTGTTTTATATCAAGTGTCTAAATCTCAGTTCCATAAATAAGAACTAGTAAAAAACTTTTATTGAAAGACTTTCTTTTCAAACCATAGGCAAATTTTCTTTTTAATATTAAATTATTTATACTGTAAGTATTCTGTGATTAATATCATTGATTATGTTTGCATCTACATTAGTAATATATTTCTAGTTGTTAACTTCTAATTTACAATTATCAATCTATATTTTTTTCTTTTAAAATATCGATTGGATATTAATATTTTTAGTATTTATCTTTAGCCCTGCTTTTCTAATTTCATCTGTCAACTATCCACACTATCTCATACCACTGATTCACATGATCACACACATGTGGAAAAGATAAATAATCACCAATATCCGTATTTTGTACTAAACCAGCACTCATCAGTTGGTCCAGATTATCATCTCCCACATATATATATATAATCAGTGTTCAGATTATATTAAGATAGCAAATCTTCATACTTTAATGGACAGACTTCAATCCACTCCAATCTCCATTAAAGTATAAGATTTGCTATCTTAATATAAACTAACAGTGATTATATATATGTGTGTGGGAAATGATAATCTGGACCAACTGATGAGTGCTGGTTTAGCACAAAATACCCATATTGGTAAATTATTTATCTTTACTACATGTGTGTGGTCATGTGTATCAATGGTATGAGATAGTATGGATAGTTTATGGATACTTGAAAGTCTGAGTTCAAATCCACTATATTTACAATTAGTCTCCAGGTATGTAAAGAGTTCTGTATTTCAAATATCTACTTTCATCTGATAACTTTTATAACATTTCATAAAACTCTGAAATATTATTTAAAAAATCAGTCACATCATCTGAAAAAGTTAGATAACTTAAATAATTTCCAAATATTTTTATTACTTTTTTATTTGAATCATTAAATACTTTCTGTAAAAAAAATTTGGAATTGTGGTATTGTCCTATCTTTATTTTAACTTTCTAAGCATCACCTTGTAATCTAATCTTGCAGTGGCAATGATGATTCAAAGCTTTAATCTCTTCTAAAAAGCTTATAAAATAAAATATATTTATAAATTTCAAATCAAAAGGACAATTGCAACTCGCATTCGTAGATTACTTCTATAACTTTTCTCAATATTTGTATGTGATACACTATGCTGAAATCACTTTTAAATCCATCTCGTGCTCTTTATTGATTTGATTCTAAAGTTAGTTAAAAACTAGTTAATATTTTAATAAAGGCTTTCCATAAAACTGTTAGATTACTATTTAGGTTAGTATTTTTTAATATTTATTTATCATCTTTTTTAAATATCATAAAATCTATTGCATTCTTCATTTGGACATTTGGTATATAGTTTTTCCAACAGCTTTTATATTTATTCATCTGCTTCTTTTATGATATCAGTAATAATTCTAATATTTTCTGTATTTTTCTTTTTTTTCTTCATTAATTTAATTTCATATCTTATCTTTATTATACTATGATACATAAAACCGTATAAATTAGCCTGGGATTTTAAAAAAAAATTATGTTCAAATAATGCAAATTTCCTATATTTATCTTTTAATATTGTTAACATTTTAAAGATCTACACAAGAGATACAAATTTTTAAGACGAATGCAAACGTCTGTTCTCACAAACGTATTACTTTTAAATTATCTTTAAAAAAAATTCAAAAGTTAACCTGTCCCTACTCACAGAGGAAAAATAATTTTCAATTACGTTGATTGACTGCTGACAGTTTATAAGGCTAAGAAAGTAAGTTTTAAAGTTAACTGGGGTTTTGTTTCAGCTTCTATCCTGTAAGTATATTATATTTGAAAACTTTTAAAAATAAAAAATATTTTTTAAATCAATTGCCTTTACAATAAATTTTGTATTCACATAGAATATCATTCAAGTTCTATAAAAAAATCATACAATTTAATAGTAATAATATTCTTAATTTTTTTATTTATTTATTTACCATCTATCTTAAATAACAATTCAAATTACAATTAAAAAATGTTATTAAACATACATATTACAGACTTATCTTTTGCCACACACGCACTCCTCCTCCAAAAGCAATCAATATTCTGCATGTTTACAATATTTTAAAAATAATATTCATAAATTTAAATGAGGCTACAGAAAGGAGTTTGCTATTAGCTGAAAGGAGACCCTTTGATCCCTCATTGAGGTCTTAAAGAAAGCGAACAAGGCAAATTCCTAATTTCCACTCCATTCGTTCTTGTGAACATGAATGGGCTGCTTATCAATATGTATCAGCCAGCATGATGAGTTTATTGTCCGTCTCTTTCTAAGTTTACAATCAAGAAACATCATTGTCTTTCTTCTCATTTGCCTGATAGTTCTTAACTGAAATCAATTGAGATTTTTTGAAGTCAGAATGATTGTGTATGAAAATGAACTTTTTTTCTAATAGATATTCACAATCATGTTGACCCTTATTTTCAGGAGGCTGTAAACTCACCAGCAAAAACAGTGGTTAGTAAGTGGAAATTAAAGATAGATTGTAGACCAAGATATCCATTTGATGACAGTCTTTTATTTAATTACTTATAATTTCAGCTCACTTTCAAATGAATGAATATTGCAAGAATTGCAAAACGAACTGTCTAATATTAAATGGGACATTATTGGACTTTGTACGTTAGAAAAAAAGATAAAGATACAATTGATTTAAAAAATGGATATATATATATATATATATGTATATATTGTATTATAAATGCATTAATAAGGATTATGTGAAGATTAGTGGTCTATGTTTTAGAATGGCAGTATTAGTTATTTGACATAAAAGAATATACTAAATGCAGATAATTCAGGTTTATGCCCAAACAAGTTCTCCTTGTGATGAAGAAGTAGAGGGTTTTTATATAGATATTTAAAAAACTTTGGATAAGTCCAGACAAAATTTTAAAATTGCCATGGGAGACTTTAATGTTAGAATTGGTAAACAATTGAAAGATACAAGTATTATGAATAAAATTGGTTATTAAAATAGAAATGAGATAAGGCATAGACTTATGGAGTTTGTAGAAAAAGAAAAACTTTTTATTATGAACTTTTTTTTCACTTTTTTTTTTTTTTGAGAAAAATACTAAATAGAAATGGAAATGAAAGTATCTAAATGAATATATAGCAGAAATAGATTATATTTTGACTAATAGAAAATAATTATTTCAAGATAGTAATGTTCTTAATGAATTCAGCACAAAAAATGATCATCAATTTGTGAGATCTAAGATACATATTAATTCAAAACTAAAAAGACAAAAAAATATTGAAATGAATAGTATTCACAATTAATATCCCTAATGTTCATAAACATTCCAGTAAATTGAAAATAGAATTTGCATAATTGTTTTCAAATATTAATAGATTTTGAACATGATTCAGATTTGAACAAAATCAATAGAAAGATAACTGATACCTTTTAAAAGTGCAATAAAGACAGCTGGTATAAAAAGCCGCAATTAGCCAATAAAATTTCTATTGAGACAATGCAATTTATAAAAATAAGAAGGAATATGAAAATATATATAAATGATACTTTAAAAAGATTTGTAAAATAATATGAAAACAAGTTGATAATGATATAAGAAAATATAAAGGTAAATTAGTAAGGAAACCTATAGAAGAGAATAAAAAAGTCTCAAGAATATAAAACAACATCTTGGTATTGGTGTGAAACTTATTTCTGCTATAAGAAAAAAATGAAACTATTATTAAAAAGAGAGGTGACATCTTGAAATGTGTAGAAGGATGTTATCAAAATTTTATAGGAATAAAGAACAAAAAAAGTACCTCCTACAACTTCTATATTTTCTGAACAGCCTAGGATTTTAAATAAAGAAGTGATACATGCAATCAAGTCTATGAAGAATAGAAAAGTTACAGATAATGATGGCATTAAAATCGATATTTTAAATGAAACAGGTGAAAAAATAGAAAGGTTTTTAGCCATGTTATATACTAAATGATAATGATGTACCAGATGATTGGAAGAATGCAGTATTAACATTAATATTTAGAGAAAGTGATAGTTAAGATATTAAAAAGTACACACCTGTCAATCTTTTATCAGTTCTATATAATACTTTTACCAAGATAATTGCATTTTGCCTGCACAGTTTGGATTTTAACCTAACAAATGACCAAACTTGATTTAAATGTGTTTTTAGTATAGTGGATCATATCCAAGTATTGAAAGAAGTTATACAAAAAACTAATAAATATGAGTTGCCATTATACTTTGAACTTGTTGATTATGAAAAAGCATTTGATTCTATAAACATTTCTTCAATTATTGAAGCATTGGAGCATCAAGATATAGATCCAGGAGATTGTCATAATCTGAAAAACATTTATCAGATGTTAATCACAACAATTAGATTATAATTATGATACTATGAAGATTAACATTAAGAAGGTGATTCCATATCTCAAAAACTTTTTACAGCAGTCTTGCAAGAAGTATTTTGTGGTTTAAATAGGGAGTTAAGATAGTAAAAGTAAATGAATATTATTTATATTATCTAGATTCAGATCTTCAGAAAGTGTTGCAAGAGTTATCAAATGAAAATAAAAAAATTGGATTAAATATAAATTTTAAAAGAACTAAGATGATGCTCAATGAATTTTCTTAAAAAAAAGATTGATAATGATAAATTAGAAAAAGTTACAATTATAAATACCATGGTCATATTACAATTACAGATGGAAACCTAATGGATAAATATTAGTCATAGAATTAAACTTGGTTGGAGTATTTTTGGTAAAAATAATTTATTATTAGGAAATATGCCTATGTGTTTGAAAAGTAAGGTTTTTAATAATATGTTTTAACCATTATTATCTATAGATCTGAGACTTGCACACTTAACAGAATAGCAATACAGAGACTTCATATTACTCAAAGAAATACAGAGAGATGGATGTTAGTAGTAACAAGAAAAGATCGAAAACACAATACATGGGTGAAAAAACAAACAGGTGCTTCTGACATCATTGAAACAAAAAACTGAAATGGAATTGGACTGAAAATATTATTATAAAAAATGATAATAGGTAAACAGTTGAAATCTTAAACTGAATTTCAAGAGAATGTATAAGACCTAGTAGGATATAAGGGATGGATAGATAAAATAAAAAGTATGTTTTGGGGAAAAGATGGCTAGAGAACAGAACAAATTGAACTTAAAGATCTTGCAAAAGATGATGATGATTAATGTAATTGAGATTTATCAATAAAATTGAACTTTGACAATAGGACATTTAAACATCTTCACGTCCAAAAAGCTGAAGAAATACCAACTGAATTTATAATTTTGCTGTTATATTTATAATATAATATGGAGCATCATTAACTGAACTTTTACAATATCTTTATGTAACATTGATATGTATCTATGTTTCATTTTCATATAATAAATTTAGAAGAATAATAATTTTATATATAATTAATTCAGTTGAAATTGTTACATCAACATAATGAAATCACATTACTTTTAATTTACTAAGCCATATAAAGCAAAAAATGTTTAAAACACTATCCATCATTCCTAATAATTATTTTTTTGTATAATAATTATTAAATTAAATTATATATATGTTAATTTTTTATTGTAAAAAAATAATAGTAATAAATTATATATAAGTTTAATTCAAAATTTTAAAATTTTCAATTTATTTTTGAACTATCAAGATTTATAGATTACTATAAGTGTCTAAGCCCAAAATTTGCTTTATTTTTACTTTTAATCAACTTTTCAAGTGAAATCTATATTATATTTTGATGCCTTCATTATAAAACTGATCTAAACTATTTGAAAGACTATTGTTAGAAAATACAGAAATCTGAGTTAAAGCTGAAATACATCTCCCTTTTATACTAGTTTTTTTAATATCTTATTTTTTCTGATAGCATTGTAACTTTTATTCTTAATCATTATGTAGAAGATATGTAATATGGATATTTTTATAATTTTAAGAAAACTTTTTGATTAACTACATAAAATGTCATAAGAAATTAACAAAAGGCAATATCACTTTTTGTTTATACTTTTTTTTTACATTTTGCTAGCAATAAAAAATATGTCATCATACTTTTTGATTTTGTAAAACTATTGAGTTTTTGGTAACATTTATTCTATGATTACAAAATATTTATTTAATAAACTTCTTGAAATGATTTTTCCATCCTATTTATTTTTATATACAAGTATAATAGAAACATTCTTAAGATCTAATTGCAGAACTTTATGGACCCAGATATTCTTAAAATCTTCTTTATTAATTTTGAAGCAAATGTTACACAAAGCATATCGTATAACTTCTCAGATGTTTATAAGAAACTGCAGTTTTGCTCTTTTTAATATTATAATCTTCATTAAACTATATGATTTCTGACAAAAACAACACAAGTCAATTCTCTACATTTTATCACACTTTAAATTGCCTCAAAAACTAAAGTTTTCTAGATTCATGCTCAACCTATACTTTTGGTACTTATTATTTGGGTTACTCCATGGATGAGATTCATGCTCAACCTATACTTTTAGTACTTATTATTTGGGTTACTCCATGGATGAGATTCATGCTCAATCTATACTTTTGGTACTTATTATTTGGGTTACTCCATGGATGAGATTCATGTTCAACCAATACTTTTGGTACTTATTATTTGGGTTACTCCATGGATGAGATTCATGCTCAACCTATATTTTTGGTACTTATTATTTGGGTTACTCCATGGATGAGATTCATGCTCAATCTATACTTTTGGTACTTATTATTTGGGTTATTCCATGGATGAGATTCATGTTCAACCAATACTTTTGGTACTTATTATTTGGGTTACTCCATGGATGAGATTCATGCTCAACCTATACTTTTGGTACTTATTATTTGGGTTACTCCATGGATGAGATTCATGCTCAACCTATACTTTTGGTACTTATTATTTTGGTTACTCCATAGAAGAGATTCATGTTCAACCTATACTTTTGGTACTTATTATTTGGGTTACTCCAATGGATGAGATTCATGTTCAACCTATACTTTTGGTACTTATTATTTGGGTTACTCCATGGATGAGATTCATGCTCAACCTATACTTTTGGTACTTCTTATCTTGGTTACACCATAGATGAGATATGCCTTTGTGCAAATTAAATTTTAACTCCCTCAATCCTGTAAAATAAAATTTTTAAATCAAAATAAAAAATATGGAGATGAATAGTAGTTAATAAAGCATATAACTTAAATGTTGTTTTTTTTTTGGTGCTGGGCATTCTTGTCAGTGGCAATGTTATAAAATAAAAATAAAAGACTAAATTACCAAACAGAAGTTAAATAAGCATAATAAAAACTTGTAAAAAAACACTCTATCACAGAAATGTAATCACAAAAAATATTAATTGCAAAAAAAATACATCTGAGTATCAGCTAGTGAATTATATATTTTTTTTCATTTTATAATTGTTGCTTTTAATAAGGGTGTTCAACACTGAAAATGCATTTAGGTTATATATTTCATTAACTTCTGCTTACTTCCTATTTTTTGGAATTAATATTTCTTGTGATTATATCATTGTGATAGAGTTTATATATATAATTGTTAAATATAAGTATATTGTCTGTTCTGAACTTAGTGTAATTAGAACTCAGACTTTCAAGCTCTCTATAGCTATACACTCCATCCTATACAATTGATGCATATGATTACATATCTTTTTCTCATGTATGTCATCATGTGTATCAGTTATAAAGGATATGGAGGATAGTTATAAGGGGCTTCAAAGTCTGAGTTCAAATTCTTTCTAATATATATATATATATATATGATAAACAAAAATGCAAGTTAAAAAACTTGCTAATGCTTGTATTTATGTCCACAGATGGCGTCCTACCAAGACTGCCAATCAAGCGTATGTTTTGTTTACATAAACGTCAGAGTAGTTAGTATTCACTATCTCTAACTATAATTCCACTTTCAGATCATGATTTCAAGCTATTTGCTATCGTCAGTGAAAGACAGCAAATAGCTTGAAATCATGATCTGAAAGTGGAATTATAGTTAGAGATAGTGAATACTAACTACTTGGATGTAAAAAAACATAGTTGTTTGAATATATATATATATATATATATATATAAAGGCTATTCCTGGAGTAGTGTATATTATCTCTTGTTATTGTAAGAAGGTATATATAAGTCAGAGTAGTTTGAGCTTAAATGAAAGAATAAAGGTACATCAAAGTAGGGCGAAAAATCAATATCTTAGTTCTGCTTTGTATATCCATGAAAAAATACAGACCACACTATTAATTTTGATGAAGCTAATGAACTAAAAAGAAGAATTAAAGAATCTTTATTATTAAAAATTCATGATTATGAAGCAATTAACTTATTTAAAAGTTCTTTTAATATTAAGGATGTATGGAAAGTAAAATTGTGGGTAATGTTTAGTTTAAATATGTTGTTATTTTGTAGTTCTTTACATTTGAGAAGTCTGCTTGTAGCAGTAAACCCGTTGGTAGTGTTTTAGAGTTTAATTTTTAGCTAGTCTGGTTCAGTTGTAAATTTGGGGTAATTTAAAAAGCGTCGTACTCTTTCATTATATATATATATATATATATATATATATATATAAAATGAAAGATACAGAAACAGTAGAATTTTTAAACATGTAATTATATATTATTTCTCTTACTTTTAGCAGCTACAAAATAACTTTTAATAATTTTCTCTCCAGATACATTAATATGATTTTGAAAACTTGCAACCAAACTATTTTTAGTAAAATTCTTATTAACTACCTGACTAATAGAATTTTCAACTAATTTTTATATCCATAATTTTTGCCAAAGAAAAACAGATTAGTAAAACTTAAAAAATAATATAGGTTTAAAAAAAAAAAAAACTTTCAAAACATCATTTGGAGTTTACACTGTACTATACCAAACACACCTACTGATACTTCTAAAATATAACTGATAATGATAATTATTTACTACTATATGATTATACTACAGAATTACTCTAATTATCATAAGACAATATTTTTTAAATAAGTTTATTTTTAAATAAATTATTTATAGTAATGTTATTTTTATATAAATTAGGATATTTAAATAAAAATGATGTGAAATTCTAAACATTTCCATTTACTTGTAAATTGTGTTAATTATCATGGCATGATGCCTATCTGGTTCAGCACAAATAGAATGTTTGTAACAATGGAGTGATTCACAAATCTAAATATTTTCATTTATATATAAATTTTATTAATTATTGAGCCAATATGGTGTCCCCCTATTCAATTTAGCACAATAGTGAAGTAGGCATATACTTACTGTAATATAGTTACAGCATTTGTCACAAAATTTAAAGAAACAAGTAAATCTCATATTTAAATAAAAAAAATATTTACAATCAAATGTTTTTCTAACAATGAGTAACTTAATGGTGCCTCTACTAATGAGGTGCCTTTATGCACTGCACAAACTGCACACCCACATGCAGCAACACAGCTTATCATTATTACAAAATCAGTAGGATGGATATATTATTAACAGTAGGCTCAAATATTTTGCATGACTATTAATGATTAATAACTTTTTTTTTGTTTTATTAGTGTTTGATTCCAGAAGATACTTTGGAATTAATTAACAAACTCGTTTTGGATATATTGTTAAATACTGCACTTATTGAAATTAAAATGTTAATTTGTTTGAAGAATAAGTTACTTACATTAACAATTCACAATTAATAATTCTTAAGCACTAGGAGAGATAGTTTTACAGGATAAAAACAATTTTAAACATTTGTAAATATATTCGTATCACATTTATATAAGTATCAATACTTTACTGAAGTTAAAATATCTGAAAAGCAAATTAATTTCTAACAAATAAATTATAATAGTTTATAAGACTTTATTAATAAGTATATATAACAAATGTTTATATATTTTTACTAAACTTTCTTATCACCGAAATGCATTAACACTGTTATTTAAAAAAAAAAGATATTTCACTTAAATGCTACACACACATATATAGATAGTATGGATTAGCTACAATAATATGATTAAATCAAATAAATAACATTATATATTACAACTAGACTATATTTATAAAATAAGTTATAAATTAAACAATCATGAGTTAAATTTTAATAATTTGGAAATATATATCCACAAAATATATTCATCCTTTGCAACATTTATTTAAATACTGTTGTGAATCAGAAATGTCATTAATACAGTAACATGATTAAAATAATGCTTTCGTAATATTTTTATCTAGTTTTAGTTTTAGTAAATTAATATAGTTTTAAAATAATAAATATTTGTATAATATTAGTTTTAATATTATAATTTAATGTAGTTTATCTAGTTAAAAATATTAGATTTTATTTAAGAAGAAAAATAAATAAATCTTGAAATATAAAGCTTTATACGTTATTATTTCAGTTTATACGTCAAATTACAATATCCATCTTGCTTTCATGTATCAATAAATTATGTCATTAAAAATAAACACTTTACTGACATGAGAATTACAACATTTCATTATTAGCAAAAAATACGATTTTGTGTTCGTAAATAGATGACACTAGATGAAAATAGAACAAAAGAGCAAGGGGAAAAACAATCAGTTGAGAAGTAATCCTAAATTTCAAAGATTTTGTCATTTTCAGGTAATTTATAAGATTAATAAAAACTGTTACTGTAATACTCTTCAATTTAGAACAAGATGTTAGTTTGAACGACTTTTAAATAATGTACAGATTTATCGTATGGATTATAGTTTAAACAAATGTTGAAGCATTGTAATAATTAGACTATAAAAACATAAGCTGACAGAAACTGTATTATTATTGTTAGACAATAAACAGATATTATTAGTTAATATTATTTATTTAATTCAGCACAATAATAAAATATGCTTCTATATATATATGAATTTATATAGCCATAAAAGCAATGGAATACCAAAAGCACTCAATACATTTTGAAATCACTTAGCAATTAAATCAGATATTACACTTATTCTTTGTAGTAAATTTTAAATACAAAAGACGTTTTTAAAGTTTTGATAATGATAATATAATTCAGATATTTTTGAAATTTTTTAATTAAAATAAATATTGAAAATCTAAATGTAATTATACTGATCAATCGTGTTTTGTTTTTTTTTTTCAAATATATGTTTAATAGAAAAAAACATTAGAGCAATTAAAGCAAAAGAAAATGAAAATATACTTTGTCTAGCTATTGTTGGTTTTATCCTAAAGTCTCCACCAAAATTTCTATTCAATCTTTCAACAATTCTTTCTAGAGATCTACCAAGTTTTTTTTTTAATGACCTTTTTTTGTTTTACTTATTGTTGTTTTTTAAATATATTATATTGAAAAATCATTAATGTAGGATAATATAAATAGCAGTTGGTTACAGTTGTGTATCATCAGAAATGCATTTTAAACTTTTTTGGATAGAAAACAACTATAAATTACTATTAATTATTCACATGCTGCGTTAAAAAAATTATAAAGAGACAAAGTGGCATTTATAATTTACACAGAATGAGTTATTTTAACGATATTCAATAATAATTTAAATCTTCGATATATATTTATTTGAATATTTAGGCGACGTATTAAACCTCTTACACAAATAGATATATAATAATTTTAAAAATATAAACCAAAAAAAAGTAGAAAAAATATTGAAGAGAAATAGCATATAGGGTTTAGATTAATTAATATTACTTATACACCGGACTTACTTATCGATTCTGAAACCAACAAAATGTTTATATATATATATATATTTTATGAGCAATTGATTTTTTTGCCTGTATGGTAATGTTGAACCTGACTAATATTATTAATAATGAAGCTTATTTATGGATATTGTATGTGTTTTAGATAATTCAATTTTGTATTAAATTTTAGAAGTAGATTTTTATTATAATTCCTTTATCCTTGTAACTTAACCTTTTAGTTTAATTTTTTTTTAAATATATATTATACAAAAATATATTTTTAGTTAATATGAAATTAATACCATTAAACAATTTTAATTCAGTGTTTTTACCATAGAAACTATTAATAATAATTGGGAAAGTCTATTATAAAGGAAAGATTAAACAATTGTAACTATTTTACAGCTTAGCACTGCTTTCCACCAGGTATTTAATTTAAATACAATACTTAAACTATTTTTAGGAGATAAAAAACATAGCATGGTGAATCTTATCATTTAAAATCAGAAGTTAAGTTTATATATTTAGATCATATGTATACTTATTTTAAAATAATAATTTTAAATTAAACTTTTTAAGAATGTGAAATGCCTACAATGAAATCCACATAAGCTGTGCAGAATTTTTCAAGCTTTTTTCTAAAAATATTTAAATTAAATTAAAAACACAAAAACTTAACGAACAACATAAGCATTTAAAAGTTGTTGTTTTTTTAAAAAAAAATTATAACCATCAATTTTGGTGTTGAAAAAAGTATGTCAATCTTATAATTTATTCATTAGATTTATTATGTTTCTATTATCTTTATATAATTTTTCAATCAGAACAAAAACGTTAAAAGGCAAATAAAAAATTTAAGCACTAATAAATTATGTTATTTGCAAAATAACGCGCGATTTCATTAAGCCACCCATAAATAGTAACAAAACTTTTAAAGTTGAAAACAATGTTGGAAAAAAATACAATACCTTTATTTCCTCTCCTTTGATCGTATGGAATACACTTTCCTGGACAACCAACTAATTTCACAAAATGCCATAAACCTGTTTTACTAATTGATCAAGTGGTTTTATACTTTTCTTGCATTTCACGTGACAAAAATCATGGTTTTTGATTCTCTAAAAACACATTGAATCTCTGACGGGAAGCAATCTATATTTAAAAATATCCTTGCTGTAGTAAATAATAATGACATTCCACAACAATTATACATCTTGTCTACTCTCATTATTTTTAAAAATTAGATCTATAAAATAGCACAGGAGTTCATATATTTTTATAAAATTCCAATGCTTCTGAAGCTTATATATCACTATCATATTTTAAATCTTCATGTATTTCATCAGGATCTGCTGCAATTGGCAATTTTTGAGATTGCCAAGAATTATTATAAATTTACTAAGCTGTAGTCTTTGCTTAAATTTAAAGGTATAGATAAAATGGATGAATAAATCATTTTAAGTCATTATGTTCATTTTTGTATCATAATTCAAAAGATGATCAAGATAATTCTTCTATATATTCAAAATGTCATATAATAAAGAATTATTTCTGGATTTAATAGAATTGTGATACCATTTTTATAAAGTCCATTGTTGTTTTCATTGCCTTAAAAAAAATCTAAAGTGACTATAATCAGCAAATGTCTGTATCTTCTTTACAATTTTAATCCATCAATTATTTTTAAGCTTTCTTTTCAGTCAATGAACATCTGTGTTTTAAGTCTTTACATTTATTTTGTAAAGTTATATATTCAATTTATGATTCTACCAAAGCAGAAAATTCCACATGGTTTTCTTTTAATCAAATCACTAGTAATATGATCATTATCAGAAAACCAGTTACATATTTTTTTAGTGAACTCAAAAAGATTCACCTGAATCTATTCCACACTGCTTAACAGAATTTCATGATTCAGTAATATAACACTCT
Organism: Epiperipatus broadwayi; assembly: GCA_028023455.1. Classification (NCBI taxonomy): domain Eukaryota; kingdom Metazoa; phylum Onychophora; class Udeonychophora; order Euonychophora; family Peripatidae; genus Epiperipatus; species Epiperipatus broadwayi. The sequence continues at coordinate 157,001 of JAQFVV010000164.1, forward strand.
TAAAATTTCAAATTAGCTATTGTAGTATTCAATAGTAATTGAAATTTAATATGTATTAGGACCAACATTATTATTTTATAAATATGATTACAATAAAACCTATTTTAATGCAACTGCCATTTTAATTCTAGAGTATCATGATCTATTTTTCATTTAACAACCTGTATTTATAAGTTGTTATTTAATATGAGTATTTATTATATTTTGACTACTAAAGATAATTTATTAATTTAACATTATTTTGAACATGGATGCATCCATGATTTTGTATAACATTTTTTTGGAAAACAATATGTTTGTGAAAGTCAACTCATGTATTATGCATTGCCATTTGAATATGAAGCATCAGTACCATTATTTTCAACCATGTTTGGCTAGAGTTGACTATTTGGACCAAACCAGCATTATTATTTACAATAAAAGATATTGGGATCTTTAAATACTTTTTCTGTAATAATGTTATCCATCCAAGAAATAATAGCATTATTTCTTATCCATTTCCTGAATCTGATTTTGAATTATAAGTTTTGATAACATAAGCACTGATATCATTGAGCAAACTAATCTTTAACATTATTATCTTTTCATTAATACATCAAGTAAGTCTAAGAATGGAAGATATTAATTTAGACTTTACATCAACATCATGCATTCTCCTTTTACTAACTGATTTGCCCATCCAAAAAAAAAGTATAACTGTCTATCTATTTAATTAAACTTCTTTCCTTTGTAAGAAGAAATTCATGAAAATCAATTATGTTGATTTTGATTTTGAAAACTTGTTACCCATTAGTCATTGTATAAAATAAAGTTTATACATTCCATGTATGTTCACAATGTATATTTAGAAACAAATTAGATCTACCATTAATATTATGACTGCTTATTTTCTCTACCACTATTATTGATTATATTATTACTGCAACCACTTTAATGAGTAATATTTTAGGCATAACTTAACCTGATTATGTAAGATATACCTTGTTTTTAAGTTTCTTCTACTTCTGTGGTAGACTGAAAAATCTCTAAACAGGACTATGTAAAAAAATCTCTAAATAGGATTACATAACTCCATTTAATTAGAGAATTATGTCTTATACACATGCATTATAATGCCATTTTAATATTAAAACAACATTACAGCATATGTGTATAGGGTTTAATTCCATTCTGATTAAAATTAAATGGGATTACCTAATCATACAATCTTTGTCCAACTGTTGTCTCAAATCCAGTTCTAATCTGACTCATTAGTGATTGTACTACTCCAAGAAAATAGCACAGCTAATTACTTCCATCTTATTAAACCTGTCACCATCATTACCTTCTTAATTATTGAACTCTTGATATAAAAAAAATGAAAAATGGAATTGAGGTAAGACATGCTGGGCATGTAGTTAAATGATAGATGGACAGTTGCAAAAACAAACAATTCTATTATCACGATACTGGAAAGGACTTATAGCATAAGAGGATCATGATGTCTGACTCTGGATTTTGTAGTAAATTAAGTGACTAAACTATTTTATATATAAACAGCACCTAGCTTTTAATAAATCAATATCTTATTCTACAAGTCAGCAGAAGGTAGTCTTGATTGAGCACTGCTTATATATTATTCACAATTAATCCTCATATCTGTGAATAATCCAAGATAAATATAATTTATTTATAAATAGTCTATTAAATTTTAGATTATAAAAAATGAAAAATTAAACTATCAAAAATATTCACTTTAGTCTCAAAATTGTTATAATAAAATTGAAACTTCACAATTTAATGTCCATTTCAAAGCACAGAAATTTGGACTGAAAAGCTGAAATATAAATTAAAAAGTAATTAAATAATCAAAATATATTAATAAAAAATATCAGTTTAAAAGAGTTAATGGGGTTAAACACAACCATCATATTTCTGCTTTATATCAATCCCTGAATATGAATCTATTAACAGAAAAATCTGCTATTTTTTGTGCTAAAACTATTCAAAAATATAAAAACTATACAATATTTGATAGTCAATGGTCATATTCCTCTAAGGACTTAATTTAGCAGTAAATTCTAATAAATATGAACCAGACATTAGGATAATTAACAATTAAAAAATCTGAAACATGATTCAGTCACAAATATTTTCACAGGTCTTTATTAAAATGAATGGTATTTAAACAAAAGGTGTTTGATTCAATCATTATCCTATACAATTAGTTAAATTAGGTTACTATTTAAGGTGTAAATAAGTTTAGTAGTAATTATCATTTGTTCAAAGTTGAATTGAAAAAATATAACCTATGAAAAGTTGAGCATTATACTGCCTCTTTTGTCACTTATTTAATTTCACTGTAATTAAACTCCTCTAAATAAAACATTATGGTATGGCTCTTACAATATGCTTAATATAAGATTGTATATTGCACATTTTTCCATACAAACAAAATTTTTATTCAATAATATTGCAAAAAATTTTAGAAGCTATAGTCATAAAAAAAACTAATCTTAATATTTTATTACATATTATTCAAAGTCATAAAATAATTATACTAAAAGTCAAAAAAGACCAATCAATTTAATGAATGCCATCCTGAATTAAAAATAGATTATAAACTACTCATTTTTCGAGCACAACAGAGTCAATAGTATTGTTATCAATTTCTTTCAGAAAGAAAGATTCTTAACTTCTTTAAATCCATGTATTTGAAAAAACTAGTGAATGTTTCATTTTAACAAAGATATTTTTGGGATGGATTTATACCTGTCATATAATATGAATTAAAATAAGAAGCAGCAATGAATTATTAAAATAGCATTTAGAAAAATAAATCAAGAGTGATCTGCAACCAGATATGGATCAGATTGTACACTCTAATCAATTTTCAGCATGATTACATGACACAAATAATTAATGATTCTCCCATTTAATGAACCCAGAAATTGAAGCTGAAATAAAACTAAGTTAATAAACTCAAAAGATAGGAATATCAAATAAAGTAGAACATAGTGTAACATCAATTCTTATTAATTATTAATAATAAAAAAATGTAAACAATTAGGTAATAAGGTCAATCCAAGGGCATAGAATATTAATTGTACAAATTATTGGCAAACAAGCTATTTTATAATGTCATAAATTGTTTTATTACTAGATGAAAAGACCATGATTTCATTATTAATTAGTGTGGTGACTTATGTCTGTTCATATACAGAAAATGAAAGTAGCATATGTTATTTATAGCACAGTTAGGGTAATATCTTTGAACTGTCTTTAAGTGGAATGTATAAATCATATATTTTGGGGATATTTAAAACTTTTATTTTTCTGTAAAATTTATACTTTATCTTATTTTTTATGAATTTTCTGTAATAAATATTAATTATCTATATCTTTATACCATGCCAGAAACTAATCAGATTTATTCTCTTTTCTATTACTTTTTATTGAAACAGACTGTTTCATATCATTACACAATGAATAAGCAGTTTTTATAACATATATGTGAATATATATATATTCAATTTTTATAAAGGAAAATGAAAATATGTGCATATAAATGTTACTTATATAAATATTAAAATAAAGTCTAGAATAACTTAAATATTAATTAAATAAAAAGCAATATTTTTGTTATTTTGAAATAATTTAATATTAAATAAAAATATTTACTTTTTAAAATATTTAGTTTATTTCTGATTCTGACAAAAATATTATATAATTATTAACATAAAAGAGATACACTATTTTGTAGAAACAATGGAGTTTATCCCATTTGATGCAAACAGTCTTTTACGGAATGGTGATAAAACTGTGATTATCTCATCTTCCTTCACTTTCTTGATTGTATTGGCTTAAATTATTAGATAAAGTGAAGCTTTTAATTATATTTTTTTACCATTAAATTACTTTATGTTTTAATACCAATTTAAATGTTAGTACTATGTTTTAATAAAACAAACTGAGTTACTTTGTTTGGTGATGCATCATGAGATTTCCAAGATATTGATTAAGTTATTTATGACAAAATATATATCCATAAATAATTATTTAACTTTTTTTTATTAAAAATAGCAAGGGATAAAAGATCATAAAATTTCTATAAAGGTGCAAGATCAGTTAATATTATTCAATATTGTTTCATATTTATATGGGGTTTAATTAAATTCACAAATTAAAATGTAGTTTGAAAAAAAAACATTATTCATAAAATAAATTTGATTAAAAATTCTGTCTTTTCTATTAATATTAAAATAAAACTAAAGAGGTTTTCATTAAATTACCATTTGAAAATTTTAATTTAAAGTTGCATGTTACAATGATAATTAAATAAATATTGGTTTGTGTTGTTTGAAAAATCTTAATTGTTTTTTGGGCTATTATTATGGCAGAAATACATATCCAGCAGAGATTTAATGTTTTTTTTTTTCATGATAGCTACTTAAAAGATTAGATATTTAAATATATGACAATAAAAGTTACACTGACAATTAAAGTAAACTAAAGTACACTTCTTATTTAACTTTTAGCCCCTCCCCCATTTCCACTAAAACCAAATTTTTTAAGTTTAAAATATCTCAAAACTCACATATTTATTTTACACTTGAAAAATCTGCCATTATCTTAAGCCAATTGTTAATGACTTATTGCCAGTTTTGTGCTAGTAATAATAATAATAATAATATTAGAAAATATAGTTTATCATATATATAATAAAAAGCATGCCAATCTTTCTATAAAAGCTTTTTTTTTATTATTTTTTATATAATAAATGCTATAAAAGAAAGCATTCAAATCTTTATCTATAATTGTCCCCACCATCTCCAGGTCAGTTTCAAGCTATGGCTCTCTTCATTGAGGAGCTAGGACACCTAGTCAAGCAGATATATATATATATATATATATATATATATATATATATATATATATATATATATGTGTGTGTGTGTGTGTGTGTGTGTGTGTGTGTAGTAATTAATATCAAAGATACGAATGCAAATTCAATTTTCTTTAGAATATAAATTTAAAGGCATTTTAAAAGCTTAAGTCATAATCCTTAGCCAAAAAAATGGGTATATATTTATGAAGAGTGAGAATGCTTGAATTTGCTAAAAGAATATTATTTATAAGTGAATTTTTTATTTGTCCTTTCTTATGATCCAAAAAATCAACACATTGAATAAGAATAGATAATCTTGCAGTAGTTTTGTTTTAAAATATTGAATTTATTCTTGTTATCAGCTAATACCAACATATTGTTCTGCTTGACAAAATTTACTGAAAAATATTTTTTTTAAACTCTTTACATATTTTAATAATTAAACTTCTCTTTCTATGTAGCAATTATTTACCATTAGGATATTCTTTTTGTTTTATAGATGACTTGAAATCTTATTGCAATAAAGATCCAAAATTTAACATAAATAAAAATTTCTATTTCTATTAAACTCAACTTATTTTTGAAAGTTTTCTTTAGAAAAATTAGTAGACTAACAACTGAAATTTTTAAAAAACACTTTTCAACGTTTTTTGTAATTCTAATATTGTTAGAATTCTAATTTTCTATTTAATCAATAAAAAAAAAAAAGATACTAAATCTGATTATTTAAAACATTCCAAAATAAGAATTTAAAAAAAAAAAGAATTAAAACAGCAAATAAACAAAAAAGTAAGAAATTAACTTAAAAACAGATTTCCATTTTGAAATACTATTTTGGAGGTGAAACTTTTTGAAACAATCTTATTTCTCTAATAATATTCTTCAAAATATAAGTTAACAGCCAATTCCCCAAAAGAAAGTGTTTTGATATAAATATGTAAAAAAAAAAAAAAGACTGCTAAAAGTATAAAATTCACCTTAGTTAACAATAAATTTGCAATGTTTTTGTTCAGCATCAAAAAATTTCCAAACCGTCAAAATTAATTCAAAGCGAATCACTCATTACACTTTCCCTCTAAATTCAATCTTCATAATATCTTACTAAGCAATTGAAGAAGTCCATCTTATAAAGAAAAAAATAATCACAAAAACAGTAAACAAATTTAATTCTCAATTATACATACAAATAAATAATAGTAATGCAGTTATTAATAAAAATTGCATTCAGTTAAATGTTTTAAAATTAAATATTTATCGATGCAATACATCACAATTATCAATATTTAAAATAATTTATTCAATCGCTAACATATTGTTTATAAAATTTCTACATACTTTTTCTATATATCAAAAGATGTTAAATAAGCTACTATTTAATATCCAAAAAACAGAATACAAACAACACTAGTATTAATTAAAAATAATTGTTACAATATCAGTTAATTAATTAATGAAAAGAAAAAGTGGTAGATTTCATTATCTTAAAAGCTATTATTAATTTTTATAACCTAAAATTTTAAAAAAAAAAGAATCTTATAATGTATAGAAAAAAAATTGATTATTTACAAATTTGTTTCATCTTATAAGATATTAGTATCATTTTATTTACTACATAATTAGATTCTATTGGTATATCATACAAGGCAATAATATTTCACTCACTATAATTAAAATCTTATATCTTTATAAATTATTTTTAATACCATGTTTTATAGCAAAGACATTAGATGTATGAGAGATTGTAACAAAAGGGCTATTATTAATTTTAAAAAACTTAAAGCAAGAATGCCATTCATTATCCAGTTATAAAAATCAGGATACTTTGATAAAAGGGAATTATCATATTCATTGACTACATTCTTAGCATTCAATAAATGAAGACTTCAATTTTAATAGTAAAAATATAAATAAAAACAAATTATGGCTAATCATCAACTACTCATTATTAAACTTTAAGAGACGATAGAAAAAAAGTACAAGATTTTCTAAAGTTCTACATATAATTATAAAAAAATAGACATGGCTTTTATGAACAACATTAGAATTCAATTTAAAACTTGGGATGAAATCAATGATGAACCAAAAAAAAACTTTCTCTGGAAGAGTATGAAACTTTTTTTTAATCTGATAAAACTTTAAATAATATCAAAAGAAGAAAGATAACAATGAATGTCAAAAAACAAGCCAAAATTAAAAAATATAAATATTTTTGAAAGCATAAATTAAAATTCCAAAGAATAATCAGAAAATATATGGACCAATATTAAAGAATATTTTGAAAACATAAAAAATATAAGCAAGTTTAAAACAGAAGGATTATCATCTAGATGATTTGTAAAGTCAAATAATTAGGTTTGCTGAAAATTTCCAACAGACATATTGTAATTAATGTAATAAAAATAAGAAAAGTTTAAAAAATATATACAAAAGTGTTATGCAGTAAAAATATCAAACAAGATACCCTTTTGATAAGTTATTCTATAATTATCTTAAATAATGGAAAATGAAATTAGATTATTTTGAGTTCATTATCATAAAGTCACTATCATTTATATATTGTATCAAAATTATTTAAAGAAATAAAAAAAAATTGAAAAAAATGTAATGACCAAATTGTGATAATTACTTGGTAAACTATTCCATGACTTATAGACCTGAGGAAATAAATTTATATCCCTAAACCAAAAACATAAGTCTTAAAAGAATGAGAAAAAATTTATCTTCCATGTTCCAAATATCTTAAACTACAAATCTCATAACTGAAAAACAATTTTCCTTATATATAAGCTGATTAGCTAAAAGATGATAAACCATAAACATCATTATTAATGAATGTTGGATACTTGTAAATGTTAGAAAAATAAATCTCTACTTAGCATAACATTTTCTCATTTTTATGGATAATATTTATAATGGATTAAATGATAAAATTAAAAGATGCTATGTTGAAACATGCACAATGCATAATATAAACATCCTTATCAATCTTTGTACTGATTATGTATGGCAAAAGATAAATTAAATAAAAATGTGGATATAACTTTGATGTAAAAATGATCAACAATTTTAAATATACTGATGACAACTTGCTTATAGCTAAAATGGAAAGCTTCAAGATTCTCATTAGGAAATAAAAAACAGAGCATAAATACTAAGTTATTGATAAATGAAAATATTGCAAAATTTTGATGATAAAATCAGCATCTGATTATAAAATTGATAATAAAATCACAGAAATGATACAACTTTTTCTTTGTCATTCATCAATTAAATAAAATATTCTTCAGAGTAAAGCTGCAAAACTTTAAATAAAAGTAATCTGAAAAAAGGACTATAAATGTAAAAATATATCTTTAAAAAGATAAGATTAAAATTGTTTAAACCAGGGTGATTTATAAAATTTTGGATCAAATTTTAGAAAAGTTTTTAAAAATGATAATATATATATATAATATATATATATATATATATATATATATTTAATTTCAAGGTACTGACAAACATTTTTGAAAATATCGTTGGCAGCAAAACAATGAATACGTGATTGTTTGAACTATCATTTGAATCACAGTGACCAAGTTAAAATGTTTTCATTTTGGTGATATCAGATAATCTAATTCATTAAAAATATATATTAAGATTTCAAAGTTTAACAGATAAAAGAAGAAAGCAGCTGACATTACATTACGGGTTTGAAAGGCTGAAAACGATTCAGAGAATAGGATATTCTGGAGAAATCCTATAAATATAATACCTACAAATCACTTGTGATTTAGCAACATCTACTCATAATAATTAGAAGATACAGTTAGTTGTGACTCAAAAACACTGAGTGATTAATGTTATTTCTGCTTTTTTTTTTCAATTTATATTTTAATAATAAAAAAACCGGTAAAACTTTACTGCAACCAGAAGACAAATGTTTTTTTGTTGTTTTTTTTTTTTAAGGTATATAACTCAATAATAAAAATTATTCCATTGTAAATTAAAATATCCCATTTTTGTTGTGTTTAAGCTGTTATTTCTAACTATTATAGTCATAAACAAAAATACTTTGGTTATAAAATCAGACATACTTTACAAAATATTCCAATAAGTTATTTTTTCAAAAATAAAGTGAATGTGATCATTTTAACAAATGTATAGTAGTAAACTTTTTTTGGAGTTAAGGGGTATGTGAGCCGTGATTACATGTCCAAACTGACAATTAATGCTTGCTTTTATCACCTGACCACCATCCACGAATTTTAAATTTTTGATTTGCCACTTTATTATAGCTTTGATTTTTTTTAAAAAAAAAACATCTCATAAATTATAATCTATTATTAAAAATGTAATTACTGGAAAAGTGAAATTTAATGATGGGATGAAAACGTCAATTTTTTTGACTAGTAAGATGGCTTAAAAAGATTAGTGATACACACAAAATATATTTAAAAAACTAGTAGCTAAATTCTTTACAAGTATATTCACATATATTAGACTATTTGTGGGATGCATTATGCAGATAGAATACATAAAAATATAAAGTCAAATTTATCAAATAATAAAAGTAAAGTTAAAAGAATAGATTATGATAATAATAAGTTTTATAATATTATAAAATGAATATGTTTTAAGTTTAACTTTAATTTTAAATAATAATAATAATAATAATAATAATAATAATAATAATTAATATATATATATATATGGAGAATGTACAAACTATTCAAATGCGCATGAAAACAACCTACAGATTAATTAATTTGTTGAATATAATGAGTTTTTTTATTAGTCATGTTTGCGTGAAATTATTTCTATTGTTAACATCCACAATAGATATATGTATATTTACTAAAATTTTAAAACTTTAATGAATTGTATATATTAAGTTATATGTATAACTTTAAAATGAAATTTCTTTCAACAAAAGGAATTATTTAATTATAACTTTTAATCTTAATAATTTTTGAACGTCTATTATAGTAAAATTTCCCAAATTATTATTGTTTTGTTTGTTAGTTTTGTTTTGCAAAAAAATGTACACGTGCTTTTACACACAAGAAATAGACATATACTCTCATATAATTCCCCTATATATAAAAATAATCCTAGTGCTAAAGCTAAACTGAAATAAAAATCCAAATATTAAATCATTCCACATGATTAAAAAATTCAGCACCGTCCTCTGTGAAATAAATATATTAGAGTCCGTGTTTCAAAATAGGCTGGCTATTTTGAAATTCGGATTTTAATATATTTATTTCACAGAGGGCGGTACTGTATTTTTTACCATGTGGGGTGATTTAATTAATATATATATATAATTTCACAATAAATAATTTGCCGTAAATCAGATTTTTTTTATGTCGTTAAAACTATCTTGATAATGTATGATGATATTATTATCAATTCCTAGTTTTGTAATCAATAAATATTAAACTAATTTTTAGATGAGAAAATACTTTTTCTCTCCACTTATTATAATTTTTATTTTTTTTATTTTTTTTAAGAACCAGATCAGTTTTTATTATCATTCTTTTTAATTCAATTCATATTTTTAGATTTCTATTAAAAAAGTTTCCACTCTAATACATATTATAATTCGATATGTATATAATTTAAGTTTTAACCCTCTTCTGTGTAAGAAAAAACTAGCTCAATGTTTTGATCAGTTAAAATATTCCTAGAACATCAAGCTGTAATTACAAATAGTTAAAGTAATATACTTCGTTTACTAATCAAACAAATAAAAACTTAATCATTTTAGTTTTATTAGATTTTGCTAAAATTAAGCTTAATCATTCAAATAGTCATTTACTTAATAATTACGACATTCACGCAACCATTGCGGGATAGCAGTTTGTAGCTGCGATGCTACCTTCTTATTAATCTTTACGTATCGGAAAAATATTTTGCGCATTATTTAATGTAATATATATAAATTTATATTTTTATTTTATAACAAAATTGTACAAATGTACCTTTTAAAACGGATTTGAATCCAGACTTTTAAGCTCCCTACAATCATTCACCTATTCAATATAACCGATACACATGTCTTTATACATGTGAAAAAGATAAATAATCTCCAATATATGTATTTCACGCTAAACCAGCACTCGTCAATACCTTTTGCAATATATATATATATATATTAAATCAGTGTTTTGAACCTGATTATATGAAAAGTTGAATGGCTAAATATTGCTAAACACTAGATAATTTTATATTTTAAATGCAATAAAATAAAAAATCATTCTAAAATATTTAGCAAACCAGCAAATTTTCTTTCAAAATTGACAAGCCTGACACTAATTTATCACAATGATTTAAAGCCTTTTATATATTTTTTATAATTATTTGTATATGTGTTTGAGTGGGGACTTTTCAAATTTCACCATAAAAAAGCACGTTTATAAAAACTCTTTTAATGTGAGATGTATAAATATATGTTTATGATTGATGTTTGAGGCAGCACGAAACTTTATATTTTTCAAATAGCTGTCCCATAGATAATCCAGTTAACTATTTAATTACTCATCAGTAAATAGATACCTAATATGTTTAGTAAAATAATAAATCTTCACGAAAATCTTCACAAACCAACAGTTGATTAATCTAATAAATAGTGGCTTTTTCATTATTATTTTTTAAAAAAGATTTCTTGGGAGACCTTTGACGTCCAATAAGCTAGCAAAGCAGGTATTTTTTTTAAAATTTTATGTTCTATAGTATTTTTTTTAATTGTTGAAATTTGAAAAATACGTAGTTAAATTCAATGAATATAGAAAATATATTATCTTAAATACTGTATATTAAAATTAATGAATATAAAAATATAGTTAAATTCAATGAATAAAGAAAATATATTATTTTAAATATACTAAATATATTATTTTAAATATATTTAATTATATTAAATTCAGTGAATATAAAAATATATATATTATTCAATCAGTAAGCTAAATAAAATTTGTTTCCGTACCAATCGTATTTTAAAGAAAACTTTTTTTTATTTTTTAAAATAATAATAATAAAAAAAAACTTAACTATTTGGAAACATATTGCTAATCTGTTTAGATTTTTATCTATTTCTTATTTCATCGGTAAAGTTTTAGTGCAGTTTTTTCTTCTTCAAATAAATCTAAGTTATTACATCAATTATCAGATGCTTTATTTGTTATAAATTTTTTATGCAAATAAAAGACAGTATTCTATTTTGTATTTTAAGAAATAGAAAATATCTTTTTCAAATTTTAATCAAAGTGAATTTACAAATACATATCTATATTATTCAGTTTGAAATTGTATTTTACATAAAATATATATGTTGTATCTGCAAGAATGTCTGCGTGGTCAGCAAATAAATATACACAATAAGACTCACAGTATAGTCTGCAACACTCTAGCTCCATAGTTCACTAATGATCAATTCCCATGCTGTTCTCTTGCAATGGATGCTCTGCAATGAATGCTCTGCAATGGATGCTCTGCAACGAATGCTCTGCAACGACTGCTCTGCTCTCCAATGAATGCTCTGCAATGGATGCTCTGCAGCGAATGCTCTCAATATCTCGGCTGCGGTCTCCCTATCTCTGTGAGCTATTTCAGCTACACCCATGGACTACATTTCCACTGGGCACTGGTCATTAACCGCAAGCACTGACGTGAGATATCTCTACTGGAGTTGCACTCAGATAACTGCTCTCAAATACTGCCCTGCGTAGTTGTTACACGGTCTTTTATAGCTTTCTGATACTGCAGCAATTAATACACTGTCCAATAAGGTAACGTCTCTTATCTGATTGCAAATATTTTTTGGAATTGTCTATCGCCATTATGTCAATGCCTTAATTAAATTCCTCAGTTATCAGAACACGATCTAAAAACAACAACTCGAATAAATATTAGTTTTTCTGGAGTGCACAAACTTGCATTCAATTTTTATAAAATACAACACCTTCCCCCACTCCAGAAAAACTCTTGTTGCAATTCCTTGATGTTTTCTTTTTCTCTTCCTACTTGGACAAAACATATTTCCTGTTATTTCTCTCAGAAATGCTCGATTCAAACTGCTGCCAACTTCCTCACCAGTTACATGTTCAATGGTGACTGTGCAAGCATGGTAGGACTCAGCTTCTGATATTGACTGTGCAAGCATTTTATTTCCAAACTTTCACCATTGTTATATCACGTAGACTTGCTATTCACTTCAGATATTAACGTTACTAACTGGGATTTTCATTTTCACCTGGTTTCTCCATCTATAGCTAACTTGTAATGCAAAACTTATTCACTACTCAAGGTTCCAAATGCAACTGCACCAATGTTATATTAACAAGAATGTCTGTGCGGTCAGTAAATAAATATATACAATAAGACTCACAATATTTTACGTTAATTAATAGTGAATAGTCTGCAACACTCTATCTCCATAGTTCACTAATGATCAATTCCCATGATGTTCTCTTGCAATGGATGCTCTGCAATGAATGCTCTGCAACAAATGCTCTGCAACAGATGCTCTGCAATGGATGATCTGCAACGGATGCTCTGCAACAGATGCTCTGCAACAGATGCTCTGCAACGAATGCTCTGCAATGAATGCTCTCAATATCTCTGCTGCAGTCTCCCCATCTCTGTGGGCTCTTTCAGCTACACCCATGGACTACATTCCCACAGGGCACTGGTCATTAACCACAAGCACTGACAAGAGATATTTCTACTGGAGTTGTACTCAAATAACTGCTCTCAAATACTGCCCTGTGTAGTTGTTACATAGTCTTTTATAGCTTTCTGATACTGCAGCAATTAATATACACTGTCCAATAAGGTAATGTCTCTTATCTAGAAATATTTGCAATCAGCAAATATTTTTTGGAATTGTCGATCGCCATTACGTCAATGCCTTAATTAAATTCCTCAGTTATCAGAGCACGATCTAAAAACAACAACTCAAATAAATATTAGTTTTTATAGAGTGCATAAACTTGCATTTAATTTTTATAAAATACAACAATATATAAATCTGATTTTGCACAAAACTAGATGGTTTACAAATGTTTATATATCATGTGATAACACCCTCAAGCTTATTTACATTATGAATCTCCAATCTGTTGCCAATGCAACTTCTGTAACTAATAGGAGTATCCATTTTGTAAATAGAAATTACCCTAAATCAGATTGAGGGATGGGTTGTTATCATGTAATAATATGTGTATACTGCATTTATTAATTCAATGATAGACTTTATTATTTTACAATATGTAGCTTTAACATTTAAATGTTAGAAGAATAGATTATGTATATGACATAGTAAACAGTGGCAAATTACAACCAATAATGGGCATATATCCTTTGATTATATTAGTCTAAACTCTAAAGTTTAACTACTAAATCCCACATTTAGGCAAAGAACTGAAATTACATATATAAATATTATATATTTTAGTTAAATACAGTGGATAATAAAATAACTAGCAATAATATTAATCATTGCATTTATATATTAATCTAATTTTCTTTTAATTCTAATGATTTTTTTTTTTGCATCTTAAAAACTTTTTAGATATTGCATCACTATTTTAAATTTTTATATTCTTCATCTCCAGTATCCTAAAATTTTCTACATGATCATTAACCTTTTAACTGTTTGACTCGTTCTTAATCGAGGCACTTTTTGATACATATTCGTTTTAATCGAGTAAATTTGACATCGCTGTAAATTGCTTAGTTTTTGGACTACGTTTACGGTTTTAACGTCATTTTTTAGAACGCAAAAAGTTTTATAATATACTGCCATCTATTGAATTATTTTACAAGTAAAAAATCAATTAATTGATGATTTATGTCAAACAAAAACTAAGCACTGCCTTTTCACATCTTTTCTTGAATCTTATTGGCTGTTGAAATTTTGTAAACAAAAGAAAATGGAAAAGCTCCGCCTTCTCATCATCTTTTCTTGAATCTTATTGGCTGTTAAAATTTTTATATGGCTGCCAAAAATTAAAAATTTACGAACGCTTTTGTTTTATTTTGAAAATGATAAACGAATGTTTTAGAGCATTTTAAAAATATTTTTTGATGAAATACAAATAAAATACAAATTATTTTCATATAATATGTCAAAAATAAATATTATTTTACAAAAATAGTTACGATTTTAGCAAGAATTATTTATTTATTGCAAAGTCGGGAAAAAAAAATCATAACGTGAAATTATGATTGCCATTTCTTTTCATGTCAACCGTAACAAATATTTTTAAAATTAAAAATCAAAATTTATTTTTGAACAAACTTTCGTTTATTTTTATAATGTGAGAAATTACTAATATACTTTTTAAAAACGAAACTAAAGTGAATATATTTAAAAAAACGGTCAATAACTTTTGAAAAATTGATACATTATTTTGTGCATCGGCTAATTAAAAGCTTTGAGTGATACCACCTGCAGTGAATGAACAATTGGACAGTTAAAGGGTTAAATCAATAAATTCTTTTATTTTTAAGCTCCTGCCATTTCCTATAAAAACTATGCTCATTAATTATACACCATTTATTTTATTTATTGATGCTATGATTTTTTTAAATGACTATACTATTAATGAAATATCATAGAGGAATCTATAAAAATGCCAGCTAGGATATAGAATCATTAGTGGTTTTATTAAGTTTTTCAATTTGGCCACCCTATTCATATAGTTAACAATTATAAACTAAGCGATTTATCTGCTAGTGTTGTGTTCGGTGATGATGTTTAAATAAATTAGACACTGTGAAATTTTATTTATAAAACAGCTTAGCTTATGACAATGATTTGTCTTGAATATATTACATTTAGAAAAATCAAATCCGAATTTAGGTTGAATATGTAAAAATAAAACATTTAAAGCCTCATAAAAAGTCCATTTTAAATGCAGTAATTCTTTACTTCTTTGAAAAAAAGTGTAAATGAACATCTAAAAAGATTATCAGGTGCTTGTCTTATAGCTAAAGATGCTGTTGGATGGCGCCGTTTTCACGCTAAAACTATAAAATATGAACATTCACGGGCCGTTGATTTTAATAATTTTTTGTGCTTTTTTGAAATGCGAAAATAAAAACAAAACAAAATCGTCTTTTTTAAATATTATTTTTTATTAATGTATACAATTTAAATGATAATAATAAATGTAAAATAAAATCAACAAATTACAATTTGATTCATGTTTTTTATATCGTATACTTTTTAAATTGTGTTACGGCTTCTTTTTTATCAATTTTCTATCGGATATTTTTTTACTTGTGTTACGACTTTTTTTGTTGTTGTTTAACTAAAAAATAATAATCGTAATAAAAGTAAAAGTTGTTACGGTTAGATTTAGGGTTAGTTTTAGGGTTAGGTTTAGGGTTAGTTTTAGGGTTAGTTTTAGGGTTAGTTTAGGGTTAGGTTTAGGGTTAGGATTAGTTTTAGGGTTAGTGTTCTGTTTGTTTGTAATGCTAAAATAAAAAAATTCAAAATCGTAACCGTATTCAGACAAAAGAAAGAAACTCAAACTTTTTTAAACAACAACAAACACATACAAATGTCTTCTTTACTTATTAAACATGTTTATAATATTTGCTTTTTATTAAATTTACAAAAAAAACTGTATATTTGGACTTTTCTTACTGGATATTTTTTTCGTACCGCTCTTTTTTACTTCAAAAATATACAGACAGTAGAATCTTCTTTGTCTCATGGAATGTTACTAACAGTACATTACTTGACACATTACCTAATTGCAACTCAATAAAAACATAGATATTTAACATTTTCCCAAATAAAAGTTCAATACAGTATGTTGTAAAAAGTCTTATAATTATTGCTTTAAAAAATCTGAACATTTCAATAGTTTAAAATAAAAATAAAAATCCAATGAAAACAACATTTCAATACAATTCAAATACAAACTCTCTCATCAAGCCGTAAATATTTTATAAATTGTGCGAATTCAGAAAATGTATTTGCTGCTATGTGACAAACATGCTGTACTGTGATGTAACATAGTGGCCTGCATTCTGTAGCACAACAAAAAAGTTGTATTATAGAAAACATGGGTTCGAACGTGTCGGCCATGGAAACAGCATTTTTATGTGTTTTGGTGCAAAAACCGTGCCATAGAGCGGCATCTTTAGCTAAAAGATGAGTACCGATTATCATAATGTGCGACAAATCTTGGGAAGTAAAATTACATTTTGATTTAGTAATAAGACTGATTTACTTAACTTTTTAATATTTTCTGTGGGATAACTTTTTTTTCTATATGTTGTAGAAGTATATGGGGAAAAACAACTCATTACAAAAGAATAGATTTGAAAGTGACTGTAATAATTTTAGTTGTGATATTCAAATGAGTATCCAGAAGTTTAGTATGGACAGTTTTTATTTACATAGGGTTTCAGTCCTCACAAGTTTACCAAAAATAAATATTCCTAGAAGTTCTTTTAAATATAACTGTAGATAGATAAAAGCTACTATCCAAGGTTATTTCTAAGTAACATAGAATAAAATTGTATTTTTATCTATTATTGCAAAAAATTATAATCAACATAAAGATGTACTATAAATAAAATTTTTACATAACTAGGTATATAATAATCCATCTAAATAAGATTGAAATAAACAGCTAATTATATTTACAATTATGTAATTATTTATGGACAAATAATTGTTATACTGAATACTTGACTATTGTACATATCTATTTTCTTTAGCGACCACTTAATGTTACGTAATCTTCAGTTTCAAATACAAATTTTTTAAAAAGATTATTTACTTTATTCCGTATATATATATAGTAACATATTTAAAAACGTTTAAACCCCATAAATGCATCATATTAATTGCCTTTTCTTTCTCCAAATGCTATTCCAATTTTACATTTTACCTTTACTGCCTTGAATAAAAAAACTTAAATGAAAAAAATTGTCAAGACATTCATGCGGAAATAAACATATATGATTGCATTATGTTTTGTCTCTAACAAAAAAAATCCTTACTGTAAAACTAAAATCGACTGATAATTTATTTCTCAGATTCTTAAATTATATTAAAAATATTAACGAATTCTTTCAATTTTTTTCCAACAATAATTTTGTAGTTATTTTAGCTATAATTTCTATATATATATATATTTGCTCTTGGTCAATTTTTTTCTTTAGTTTTAAATTACTGTTATCTTCATCAAACCTACCCCATATATGTAATTTTATAGTTTAGTAACATTTTATGTGTTAATTTATTTTTTCTTAAGAATTACTTCTTCATTATTTATTATTTTTTATACAATTGTTTTATTATATTACATATTAAATCAAATATATTTTTCTTATAATTATTCTATTCCTTTCATTTTTTTCTTCCAATTAATTATATTTAACTTTATTTCATATCTTAATTTATTGTTATTCTTTCCATAGATAATTCTTAAAATAATTATCTCAATGTTGACTCAAAGTCTGTTTGCTTTTGAAACTTTTTTTACACTAATTTTTTTATCTAACAAATTTGATATTTTTTCTATTTATAAAAACTATTATTTTGAAGGGAAGAGGAAATTTAATTTTTTATAACTCTTAAAATTTTATGTCATATATATATAAAGGCATATTGTGGTTTTTAAAAACTCTTTAACACTTTTAATTTTAATATTTACTCATTGATAGTATAAGAATTATCCACGTAGATGTCTTACAAAATTTACGTGAAATGTATAAAACATATATAATTACTTGTAACTTTTATTAATAAACAGAGCAAAACTCTCCATACAGTATTGCCACCTGTGCTAAACAGAGTAATCAATGGATGCCAGAAGGCTTGTGCATAAAATCCCTATCTAATGCCTACGCACAAGCCTTCTGGCATCCATTGATTACTCTGTTTAGCACAGGTGGCAATACTGTATGGAGAGTTTTGCTCTGTTTATCAACAATTAATGTGCTAGTATAGGAAATGTGATCATGTGATGCTTAATGGTTTAACTTTTATTAAGTCAATAATTAAAATCAGATATAAATATTTATTAAAATAATTTCTGGGGAAAAAATATTGGATTGAAATAAAACTACAATATAAAGAGTAAATAACTAAAAAGAAAAGTAAATATTTATAATTTGGTAAAACATAAAATGATAAAAAAGTTAAAAAATTAAACTTTTAAATTCATTTATTATATAAATGCATTAATGATTTCAGTCTTGTTTGAAAAATCTGCTCTTGTGTTTTACTCTTCAATTTTAATTAAAAATAGTGGCATTTGTGGAATGTAACCGAACAAATCTAACTTGTTAATAAACTGCATGTGAAAAGCAATAGCAGCCTCTTTCAGTGATATGCAAGCTCATAGATAACAGTGAAAATGTTATCTTAAAGTTTTTAAAGCATAAATAATCAAATCATAAATGTAGCTTGTACAATAACAATGCAAACTTAAGTGATCATTATTCAGCCAATATAAAATCTGAATGGCTATCCATTATAATAATAAGAATCATAAATACTAATGAAATGTAAAATTATAATCATATTCCATGTGCTATGCATACAATTAATAATTATTAGATCCTTAACATTTAATATTCTTTAGCTGCAGAATTTACTCTAATTAACTTTCAGAAGAGATATATTTATTTGATGTAATCTTCATGCACTTCACTTCAATACTCTTTGTCCATCAGTTAACAAGCCTTTGTATTCCCTCATTAAAAATATTTGAGCAACAAATACACCATTGCATTCCTTTCTTTCACAGATATTAATCTTCAATCTTATAAGGTTTTTATCTGGGAACCAAACACATGATAGAATGATGGGGCAAAATTCTGACTTTACACAATATGCTCCAATACCTCAAAAAACAAAAGTTTTTGAAAAGTGTCAACAGTGTGGGTAGTAATGGGTTAACATGTATCATGCAATAACACAACACTCTTGATAGCAGTCTGCTACACTTTATCTGATTTAAAGTCTTCAGATTTTCTGTGAGGCTTGAACCCTTTTCTCATAATGTTCTAGTACTAGCCTTTGAGAATCCCAGAAAACCATACACAGAAATTTTTCTGACTGATAGCCTTTTGAACTTTTTCTTCAGCAAAGATACTTGCAGTAATGAATCCATGTTTTACTACCAGTAATGACACTTTTTGAGCAACATTTACCTTTCTTAGAATCTCAGTGCAAATTTTGTTTCAAGATATCTGAACACTTTTGTGTGTACTCTTCCATAATTTTTTTTAATAACTATCTCACACAAACTTTTCTAAACCTAAGTTTATCAAAGATTATTGCATAGAGAGAACTATCACTGATTGCAAATAATTTGCTGCATTATCTACTGTCACTCATTTATTCTACAGAATATATTCATTTGCATTTTCACTATTGTGATCAGTGTTGACATTGATGGATATTTACATCCTTCATCATGGCTGATAACTTATAAAGATTTTCTGTAAACTTCTCCATTTATTCACACTTTTTCACAACAAAATACTTTCTCCATATTCTTTGCAAATTCTTTAATAAATATCAGCATGAAACACACTTTCAAACCACAAAAAAAATTATCACTGAACGTTGTTCTTTTGACATGTAATTTTAAAATGGGCAAACATATTTATACCACCATCACTCTTAAAATGGCATATCATATTCAAAACTGAACAATAGTAGCTGAGAAGACAGTGGCCTTGAACATAAAGTGCTGAGAAGATAATATGGATTACAGAAGTTTCAATATAACTGAATGTGAACAACTTTTGACTCATCCTTATATGTAGAGAGAGAGAAATAAACTTTTATCCCAGTAAGAAGAGTAATCCATTCCCCAATCAGATAAAAATTAGCTAATTATAATAATAATCATGATAAAAAAATTATGTATTATCATAGAAATAAAATACTTTATAAACACTGAATATCTAATATTAAAAACAAATTTAAAGAAAGAAAAAGGGATAATTAAGGAATAACTCTTTTACTAAATATAATATTAATAAAAAAACTACTAATCTATAAGTAAGGATAATGCATTAACTATAAACATAGTACAGATGTTATACATTTAAACCTGTCATGTCATTATCTTGTTAACTATCTAGGCATATTACTTTAATGGCTAGAATTTATTTAGAAATTTTAACATAGAAATTTTAATTTAAAATGACATTTTGTAAATTATTAGTTTTAATTAAAATAGCTAGATGTCAGTAGATATTGAGAATAAAAATTTCAAACAATACAACATGTAGGAAACAAACAAAAACAAAAAGAATACTCTTTTATTGTTCAGAGGTGAAATAATTATAGACTTCCTGCATTTCACTGCCTTTTCCCCCATTGTGAAAATAATAAAATAAATTTATATATAAAGTGGAGCTTCAAAATCCATTTTATTTTATTCCAAGTCTCTCCTACATTCATCATTCATCATGAATAATAGCTAATGTTTTACTAATAAGCTTTGTTAATAATATATATTGTTTACTGAACCACAAATAGACAGTACTTTTCAACATGCATATATATAAATATGTAAATCTGAGAAAGCAAACCAAACTTTCAGACATGCACTATTGGTATCAATCTACCTGCACTCACCTGACAATAAATGACCCAAAAGCACAGGTAAATCACCCATCAACCAATTTTTAAATAAAACCAAAATCCTATGACTATGCTTAATTCAGGACTTGAATCTATTGTGAGACCAATAATTCAAATAAATTGTTGATGAAATGATTGCAGGCAGATTGGTGCCAATAGATCATGGCTGAAAGTTTGGTTTCCTCTTATATGATTTATATATATATATATCACTAATACCTTAGTTACAGATATTCAAAATTAATATAATTCAAAATTGTGGATGGTTAAAGGTGAGATTCTCTTCTCTATGATAGATAGAATTAAATTTCTACAAATAATTTATCATTTGAATTATCAGGCTCATGATAGAATCAAATCTTGAATTAAGCACAATCATTACTTGTTGGTTTATATAAAAATTGGCTCTAAGCATGGGTGATTCACCTATGTTTATGATATACTTCTTAATGGGTGAGTGCAGGCAGATTGATACTAATAGCATATGTATGAAAGTTTGGCTTTCTTTCACATGATTTACATGTATAGATTTCTAATACATTAATATATATATATATATATATATATAAACAAAAAAAAAGACTTATAAATCCAATAAATAATATTATATTTCAACCAGAGGACTGGTTTTCATCAGAAAGAAAAAAAAATACACAGTAAAATGGCGATAATCAAAAATTACAGATTTGGTAAAAGATTAAAAATTTAACAAAACCCCCCTGATTGGTCACAAAATCTAACACAGAATATCTACCCAATCAATGACAAAATTCAAACAAAAAAAAAAAAAACTACATTTCCTCCTAATCAAGCTTAAATTCTATTTAAATTAAAATAAATATAAAAATAAAAAATCCAAAATTAAAAATTAAAATATACATATGTGCATACATAGAAAAATTAAACTATGCTCACATACAAAAAATAGCTGTGCTCACATTAATATTCATTAAAAACTAAAATACTTAAACATTTTAATCAAAAATTATAGTTAGTGCAAAGTACAATAATTTATAACTAATTATTTATCTATAAACCAATTAAACACAGATATTAAACATCCATGTAACCAATCTTTACATAAAAAACCTCATATAAGAAAATTTTCACATAAAAAACACACATATAGAAATCATTTAGAAGACCAGGTAACCCAGAGTTGTAATAGTTCCAGTGTTCAAATTCAATCCATGTGGTTCTAAGGTCTTGAATTTAAAAATAAAAAAACTCTCCTTCTGTTTCCTCTCCCTTGTAGAAGAAAAACCTTCCTGAAGAATCACTACTTTTAAATCATCAATTGAATGATTCGGTAAGTTAAAATGTTTTGAAACTGGTCTATCTTTATTCTTATGCAAAATGTCAAATCTATGATTAGTCATTCTGACATGTAAACTATTTGCTGACTCACCTATATACTGGTTTAAACATCTACTATATATATATATATATATATATATATAGTATATATATATATATATATATATATATATATATATATATATAAATTTAAAAAATCTCAAATTAAACTAGTCAATAAAATAATCAAAATTACCCCTAATTCATAACTAAATCAGACTAGCCAAAGAAAATAAATTCTAAAACACAATCAATGACTTCTCAAGAGTAAAGGACTTAAATATCATAAATTTATGTTAAATATTACCCATAATTTAACTTACATTCCACATATACAGATGTTTTTATATGTATAATATACACATATAAATTAATATTGTAATATAAACATACTTTAAAAAGTTAATTATTATAATAAATTGAGGAAGCATATTTTCATACATTTTACTGAGCATGTGTTCAATAATTTTTTTTTTCTATTGAAATGTAATTACAGTCATGTTTTCAACAGACTATGCAATTTCTAGTTGCTTTGATATTTTTAAGTCTGTATCAACTTTAGGAATGTTCTTTAAGTGTCATACATCTTTAACATTACATTTAGAAAACATTTTATTATGCAAAATAATGTACATAAAAAATAAGTAAAAATAAAATGTGTGATTTCACCATAAAACACAGAAATTTTATTTAAAAACCTGGTCATGTATGGTGCTCCACAATAGAAAAAGGGGTGCAATCATATTGTAATTTTTTAAAATTTATGAATTTTAATGTTTTCCTTTTAAAAACACATGATCATGTACTGCAATCTGCATGGAAAAATGGTTGCTAGCTTATAATGAAAAATTTATCACATTTACAAATGATTATATTTTTCTGGTCTATTTACATATTTTTTGATAGTGTATAATTGAAGTAGGATATACTGATAGAATATAATTGTGATTTCATTATAATCTATTTATTGGATCATTAATCTCTATTATAAATTATTAACTATTCTTTTATAAATAAATAAAAGACAATTATATTTAAATTTATAAGATATTAATTTTTAAAATCAAATTAGTCAAATAAAACTTGTTCGACCACAGAGAAAGAATAAAATTATACCTCTGGTTAAACTGTTTATACAATTTTTTTTTATAATTACAAGATCACTTTTAATATTTTAAGAAGAATTTTATTTATTAAAAGTCATGCTTTATTAAATGATGTATGAAAAATATTAATTTTTGGTAGAATCGTTGTTTATTCATTCTAAAACATTTTTACAATTTTTAATCTAAAACAAAGCCTTTTGTGCTTGATTATTTATTTATGTTTATTACTCTTTAAAAAGTTAATATTTTATTTTCATTTATTGAATTAATTTCTTGAATAAAATTTGTAATATGTAAACCCAATATTAAGACTTAATTCAATACAATAATATCATCAAGAAATAATCTGAAAAATAAAAAGTAATATATTGTATAATGGGATGACTTTAAATGTCACGATAAAGATTAACAATAATTTTAAATATAATTATCAATTGTAGTAATGATATTGAAATGATATTGATTTTGACATTTCTTAAATCATAATTCATTAAGATATAATAAAGCTTGTGTAAAAAAGGAAATTTAAGTTAATATAAAGTATATTTTATAATTTATTCTTGATACACTTAAAAATTGAACAATCGGTATTTTTTTGTAATTAACTAATGAATAGTTGCGCATTTCAGTAGCTCTATTGTGCACTGAAAACATTTTTTTCTAAAATAATTAAAATTCAGTTCAATTAATAAAAATTAGATTAGTAAATTTAATTAATGCAGGAAAAACTCTTTATACAGTAGTGCCACTCAATGCAAGTCAGGTAATCAATGGATGCAAAAAGGTTTGTGCATAAAATCCCTATCTAGTGCTCTCACCCAATATCCCCAGACTAGTTTCTAGCTTGCGATTTTCATCAGTGAGGAGCCTTGCATCTAAGAGCACTGCACATAGATCTTAAAATCCAACGCAACCCTCAAGCAGTTATCTTTTATCTCTACTTAACTACAAAACTGTGGGTCTAAAATTGAAAACAATAACTTTCAATCCAAGGTTATTATCTTATATAGTCATATAGGACTGAACTCAGTTCAGTAGCCATACATTTTGGTGGTTTTGGTTCTTTAATAACCACAATCATCACTATTCTATTAGGCAAGATTGGTATTAAATCATTATACATCACATGATCACCATTCCTTTTGCTTGCTCAAGCTGTTAAAACACCATCCATTGATTACTCTAGCTTGCACTGAGTGGCACTACTGTATGGAGAGTTTTGCCTGTTTTACCAGCTTGAGTAAGCTTAAGAAATGGTGATCATGTGGTGTTTAGTGGTTAGTGGTGGGTATGATTATTAAAGAACCAAATACACCAAAATATATGGTACTGAACTGAGTTCAGACCTATATGACTATATAAGTTAATGAGCTTGGATTGAAAATATTATTACATTTTCAATTTTAGACTCATAGTTTTGTAGTTAAGTACAGCAAAAAGGTAGCTTCTGGAGGCTTGCATTGGATCCTAAGATCTAGGTGTAGTGCTTTCAGATCCAAGGCTTCTCACTGATGAAAGCCACAAGCTAAAAACTCATCTGGGAATATTAGGTGAGTAAGCCCTAGATAGGGATTTTGTTCACAAACCTTCTTGCATCGATTGACTACTCTGGCTTGTACTGAGTGGTACTATTATATGAAGAATTTTACCTGTTTTAACAGCTTGGGCAAGCATAAGAAATGGTGATCATGTGATAAATTTAATTAAAGGTATAGAACACATTTTTGAATTTATTTTTAATGGACTTTATTACTATAATTTTAGTAATGAATAAAATTATATTATTTTTTTTAGTATAAATGTATTAAATTTTTGAAGTGACATTTACAATGTTGTTAAATAAAAAATTATATAAATAAATTATATTTTAATTCATTTTTCAATTTATATTTTATTCTTAAAAATATATTAAATGACAGTTGATTGTTTTTACTTGTTGAATCTATCAATTGATATTAATATATTAGTCGTTGGTGTAAAAAAATAAAATTCAGAAACCAACAAATTTTTCTATATAGAGCAAAACTGTCATATACAGAATTATGGTCTCATTGGCAATAAATAAATAATAATAATAATAATTGACTTTATTGCTTTATAGTTTATAAAAAGTTTGAACACCTAAGTTACAGAGCTGGAATGTTATCCATAGCACTTTTAATTCTAGAACCAGACACTTTACCATTGACCAAAACACACAGGGTATTATTGACAGTAATAAATTTCTACTTATTTTAAAGACAACAGATCTTTTCTGTTGTAATTTTGAATTAGTGCAGAACAATATATATGTTTTTTTAAAAAAAATACTTCTTCCCAACAATTTCAATTTTTCCTCATAATTAAAGTCAATCTAAAAAGCATTAACATTATATTTTGAATTAATAAATAAAAATAATTCATGAATGATACAGATAAAAAACTTTCCATACAGTAACACCACTCAATGCAAGCCAGAGTAATCAATGGATTTAGGAAGATTTGTGCATAAAATCCCTATCTTGTGCCAACCCATCCATTATCCCCAGACTAGTTTCTAGCTTGTGGCTTTTATCAGTGAGGAACTTTGGATCTGCACAAACCTTCTTGCATCCATTGATTCCTCTGGCTTGAATTGAGTGGCACCATTGTATGGAGAATTTTGTCTCTGTGAAAAATAGCTTAACTAAGCATAAAGAATGGTGATCGTGTGATGTTTGGTGGTTTAATTCACAAATAGTTTGTTGTTTAGGAAGTTGTTTGTCACATGATATTTGAAAACAGAAAATGAGAGACTAGAGTTATGATCCATTGAACTTTAGATTTTAAGTCCACTTTTGTAATACTGCACTAAACTATTCTCTTTCTAGACTGTTATTATAAAATGATTTTTTCTTTATACCATTTCATTTATATATTATACCCTTTTTAATAATTTTAGAAGTAAACTATGAGGATTGTGATTCAAAAGATCAATAACTTTGATGTTTTATATCAATTAGCAGACAATCTATTATGTCCCAAAGAATCTAATTCCATTTATTCAAACAACCTAATGTGTATTATTCTAAGTTTGTATTGAAAATATAAAATATAAATATACTCAAATTATGTTTACCAAAAGCCTTCTTTTAGCCTGGTCTTAAGTCAGTTTGATTAATAATGCTTGAGAAAGAAAATTTAAAAATTATACCATCAGATATTATTTTCATAAACTAATAATGAACTCATTTCTAATCAGTCAAAATGGACCATCCAGATTATTCAACATCATATATAGCAGAGTGTTCAGTTTTTAAATGTATAGATCTTAAAAATACCTTGCTTTTACAAAAACATTATTGTTACAATTTCAATTGTTTGTAGTTCCAGACGTTAATCATTTTTACATTATCTACTTTTGAACTTCATTTCTAACATGTAAAATTAACATTCTAGGACAATAATTCACTTTACCATAAACTCCATTTTATTTCAAAATAATGATTGTACTAATCAAATTTAGTTACAACTATCTCCACTAATTCCATCAAACTTTTACAGAATCTAGATACTATTACACCAAAAATGATAACTAATTACTATTTTTAAAATCAAAGACAGCTTGTACTTGTCAAAATAAGTTCATATCATAAGTAAAATTGATTATTAGTTCAAAGATCACATTCACAGCCCAATTGTTTATTAGTGTTAAAACTTCAAGTAGCTAAAGATCCAAATTCTACGATTAGCAATGTTCACATATTATATGAATAGAGAGATAATATGTCCATTTGGAAAAAAGGGTAACACAGTTTAATAAATTAAAATAAAATAAACCATGCTTAAATCAAAGTATGCAGTTTCAAGTAATGATACATTAAAACTTCAATACCAGGCATTATTATCTTTTAAATATTTGTTTTATTTTTTTTACCAATAGGCTTAATTTAATTTACCTAAAAGTCTCAATAAATTAATCCATTATTTTATTATATATATTTTTGACCATTTGTAATGATTATATTATCAATATATAAAAGTGTATATGTGTGTTTGCAGTTATATATAGATAAAATTTAAGGATAATTTTGAATTTAATTTTAAAAAAACATTTTCGCACATGATTCATGTAATAATTATTATTATTAATTAAAAAAGTAATTATCATTATAATTAAGTCGAAGTCTTAATATCATATCTCCACCCTGTTGAAAACTGCATCATGTTTTCAAACAGTCTACAGTTATTTTATTAAATCAGATTAATTTGTAATCTTCATCATCTGGTTAATAAAAGTTAAATACTCATTAATTAAACAATAATAGGACATATTGCTAGAAATGCTATATACTATCTACCTAAAAACCAATAATAAGTCTGCTTAGAATTTGAAATAAATTATAAGTATCACATAAATTTTAATCTGAGAGCATGCTCATATCAGAGTGATATATTACCCACTATTACGCTACAAGGCCCCTTTGAATAGTTATAATAATGAGGCAAAAACCTGTAACAGGTTATTATTATCTAAAAATGAATTGTTTTTAATAATA
This sequence comes from Epiperipatus broadwayi, assembly GCA_028023455.1. Lineage (NCBI taxonomy): Eukaryota > Metazoa > Onychophora > Udeonychophora > Euonychophora > Peripatidae > Epiperipatus > Epiperipatus broadwayi. Next base: position 185,462 of record JAQFVV010000164.1, read on the forward strand.
TCAAACAATTACATAAAACAAGTTCTTCATAAAATGTATATAAAAAAATTATATATGTAGTAATAAATAAATTTATACAAAAACAATATTATGTATAAAAAATTACTCATTTATTGATATTCGCACAATTTGATTAAAATTACTCTATTTTTTATTTGGGCAATTTTTTAGCTACTTTTGTGTTAAATGTTTACCACTATTATTATCGTTGTTATTGTTATCTTCATTATCATTATTATTATAATCATATTTTATTTTTATAAATTTTATATTATTTTATTTATATTTGGAAATAAAATCTACTGATGTTGAATTAATTAATTATACACATATAGATATAGATTCATAGATAAACATACACACTTAAATATTGCCCTGTGTTGCGTAGCCAAAGACATACAGTAATGTATATAAGAACTTACGATTTCTGGATTGACGCTAAATCTTTTATTGCTTGTGTTCAAAGATCACATCCTTCTAAGTAATTAATAACCATTTGACTTTATTTTATACTTATCGTAGTTAATTAATACGATTCCTACTCAAATACATTTTGTATATGAGTACAGACTTTTCCACGATCCATCACTTTTCTTTCTATCTCATAATACTGATACACTTGAACCCATATATGTTAAAAAGATAAATAATCACCAATATCCATATTTCATGCTAAACCAGAAATTATCAGTTAGTCCAGATTACCATCTTTACACATACATGCTATAAGTGCTCAGATATATATTAAGATAGCCAATTTTCATACTTAATGGACAGGCTTCAATCTACTCCACACTCCAACTCTTCAACCACCCATCCAATTGAAAATCTGATGATGGAATGCTCAAAGGACAACCTGAGGCAGAAATATTTGTCACACCGATGTTGACCTAAGGTTAATCTGACCCTTCATGTACAGGACATAATCCATTTAATACATATACAAGAGATGGGCAGACATCTCTACTATGTAATAACTTAAACACAGGTTTGTTATATATCTGCATCTATATATGTAACATATAGGGTATACCCATCACTCTTTACTCTATCTCATAACACTGATACACTTGAACACATATATGCTGAAAAGATAAATAATAACCAATATACATATTTCATGCTAAACCAGGAATCATCAGTTGGTCCAGATTACCATCTTTACACATATATGCTATAGTGCTCAGATATATATTAAGATAGCCAATCTTCATATTTTAATTGACAGGCTTCAATCTAATCCACACTTCAACTCTTCAATCATTAGTGTTATAAGATAGAGTAAAAAGTGATGGATCGTGTGAAAGTCTGTTCTCATATACCCTATATATTACATATATAGACATAGGTATATAATAAGTCTTGTTTCAATTATTAAATAGTAGAGATGTCTGCCCATCCTTTGTATATGTATTAAATGGATTTTATCCTGTACATGAGGGGTCAAATTGACCTTAGGTCAATGTGGGTGTGACAAGAATCTTGGTCTCAGGGTGGCCTTTGAGTATTTCCATCATCAGATTTCAATTGCATGGATGGTTGAAGAGTTGGAGTGTGGAGTAGACCGAAGCCTATCCATTAAAGTATGAAGAGTGGCTATCTTAATATATATCTGAGCGCTTATGGCATATATGTGTAGAGATAGTAATCTGGACCAACTGATGATTGCTGGTTTAGCATGAAATATGTATATTGGTGATTATTTATCTTTTCAACATATAAGTGTTCAAGTGTATCAGTGTTATGAAATAGAGTAAAGAGTGATGGATCATGTGAAAGTCTGTGCTCATATAACTTATAGACACAAGTATATAATAAGCCTGTGTTTCAGTTATTACATAGTAAAGATGTCTGCCCATCCCTTCATATGTATTAAATGGGTTATGTCATGTACATGAGGGGTCAGATTGACCTTAGGTCAACATGGGTGCCCAAGAATCTCAGCCTCAGGGTGGCTTTTGAGCATTCCATCATCAGACTTTCAATTGGATGGATGGTTGAAGAGTTGGAGTGTGGAGTAGATTGAAGCCTTTCCATTAAATTATGAAGGTTGGCTATCTTAATATATATCTGAGCACTTATAGCATATATGTGTGGAGATGGTAATCTGAATCACCTGATGATTGCTGATTTAGCATGAAATACTACTATCGATGATTATTTATCTTTTCAACATATATGTGTTCAAGTGTATCAGTGCTCTAAGATAGAGTGATGGATCGTGTGAAAGTCTGTGCTCATATACCCTATATATTACATATATAGACACAGGTGTATAATAAGCCCGTGTTTCAGTTATCAAATACATTTTATAAATTTTAATATTTAACTCGGAATATTGTTTGTTAAATCTTATTCAATATTGTAAAACAAATTAAATGCTAAGTAGAATAAGTATATGTCTTTAATTAAATTTAAAAAGATATACAAAATAATTGAAATAATTCCAAATATTCCGACTATAAAAAAAAACACACACACACATTAAAGAACACATTAAATCTTTAACGTTTAATTAAATAAATATTAATTGTGGTACACGTGTGTAAACTATTGATTTTAAATGTAGTTTAATGAAGCACGAATTTAATTTGTTCTTTGTCTTTATTTTTTATTTTTTAATCCACAAACCTTTCATCAAAGCATATCGCTTTTTCTTAGGATGTAATGCAGACTGCCAACAAAATAGTTCGATGAGGAAAATAAAAATAATTTTCTCAAAGTTTTATATTTAAAGTATGTTTCAAAATTTTCAAATATAAAATATGTAAATGATATTATTTTTTATTAGTGGTATTTATAAATAATAATAACGCTAATATCTATTAATTAAGTTATTATGTTAAGTAACCAGAATAACATAATTATTATTAATTGATTTGAAGTTATTTGAAATACTCTGATCATAGGAATTAATGATGTAACTCTAATTATAAAATTCTAGAATGAATTATTAAGAAAAAAATAGTAATCGACGATAAAATGATACCCGTTTGATCATACCCAAGTTATTTCCATAAGTTTTCAGACAACGAACTTAGCATATGGTCGCAGATGCACATTAAACGCAATTAGAGAGTTGGGCTTTTATCTTTATTTTCAGAGAGCTTAGCTGAAATTTCTTAACGTTTGAAAAGTACATATATATTGATTGTCACTTAATTATAATCAATATTTGATATATCATTATCATCATCATCAACCATTATCAATCCACTGCAGGATGAAGGTCTCTCCACGTTTAATCCATCTCCGATCTTTAGCTTCTCTTCTCCCCATCATCCCTGCACACTTTCTTATTTCATCCATCCATCTCACATGTGATATCTTTCTGGGTCTTTTGCAATCTCTTGGAATTCAATTTAAAATTTCAATTGTCCATCTAATATCTCTTCTAACAATATGTCCAGCCGAACTCCACATCAATCTTTTAATTTTTTCAATGAGGTCAGGAACACCTGTTTGTTCTCTTACCCATACATTGCATTTTTAATCTCTTCTTCATACTCCCAACAAACATCTCTGCAAACATCTTTGAGTGGTCTGAAGTCTCTGTATTGCTCTTCTATTAAGTGTCCAAGTCTCAGATCCATAAGTAAGAACTGGTAAAACACATTTGTTAAAAACCTTCCTTTTCAAACACCTAGGCATATTTCATTTTAGTATCAAGTTATTTCCACCAAAAGCATTCCAAACAAGTTTAATTCTATAATTAATTTCCTCCATTATGTTTCCATCTGTATTAATAATCTGACCAAGGTATTTGTAACTGTTAACTTCTTCTAAGTTATCATAATCAATCTTTATTTTCATATTTTGAGCAAATCGATTAAACATTACTTTAGTCTTTTTAACATTTATCTTTAGTCATACTTTCCCACCTTCATCTGATAACTCCTGCAACATTTCCTGAAGCTCTGAAGCATTATTTGCAAAAACAACTACATCATCTGCAAAATCCAAATGACTTAAATAATCTCCATTTACTTTCACTCCTTTAGCTTCCCATTTTAATCCGAAAATACTTCTTGCAGCACTGCTGTAAAACGTTTTAGAGATATAGAGTCATCTTGTCTTACATCTTTCTCAATGTTGACTTTCCCAGTATCATTATGTAATCTAATTGTTGCTGTTGCATTTTTATAAATATTCTTTAAAATATGACAATATCCTGGATCTATACCTTGATGATTCAATGCTTTAATCACTGAAGAAATGTTTATAGAATCAAATGCCTTTTCATAATCTACAAATCCAAAACATAATAAAACTCATATTCATTTGTCTTTTCTATAACTTTTCTCAATACCTGGATATGATCTACTGTACTAAAACCACTTTTAAATCCAGCTTGTTCTCTTAGTTGGTGGAAATCCAAAGTTCTCTGTAGACGAGTTGTAATTATCTTGGTAAAAATTTTATACAAAACTGATAAAAGGCTGATAGGTCTGTAACTTCTAATATCTTTTTTATCACCTTTTTTAAATATTAATATTATTACTGCATTCTTCCAATCATCTGGTACATCTTTATCATTTTGACATTTGGTATATAACTTTGCTAAAAAAAATTCTATTTCTTTTAATACATCAATTATAATTACATCATTACCTGAAGCCTTTCCTTTCTTTATACATTTAATTGCATATCTCACTTCTTCATTTAAAATTCTGAGCAATTCGAAAGATGTCATAGATATAGGAGGTACTTGTTCTTTATTACTATATAATTCTTGATAAAAATCTTCTACCAATTTCATGATGTCATCTCTTTTTTTAGTAATAATTCCATCTTTTTTTCTTATTGCAGATATAAATTTCCTACCAATACCAAAATGTTGTTTAACATTTTTGAGACTTTTATTTTCTTCTACAGCTTTCCATGCTAGTTCACAGTTATACTTTCTTATATCATTTTCAACTCTTTTCCACATCATTTTACAAAATTTGGGATATTCAATCCTTTTTAATGCATCATTTTTATATATCTTCATATTCTTTCTTTTCTTCATAAATTCTCTAGTCTCAGTAGAAATTTTATTGGTCAATTGCTGCTTTTTTCTACCAGCTATCTTTGTTGCAGTTTTTAAAAGTCTGTCAGTTATTTTCATATTAATTTCATTCAAATCTGAATCATGTTCAAAATCTAGTAATACTTGAGACCAATTTGTAAGTTCTAATTTAAATTCATTAGAATGTTTCTGAAGATCAACTGTAAATATTGTTTTTCTTAATAATTTTTGTCTCTCTAGTTTTACATTAACATATATCTTACACCTTACTAATCAATGATCATTTCCTATGTTAAATTTATTAAGAAAATTTATTAAGAACATTACAATCTTGAAATATGTATTTCCTGTTAGTTAAAATATAATCCAATTCTGCTGTACCTTCATTTGGATGCTTCCATATCCATTTTCTTTTAACATTTTTCTCAAAAAAAGAATTCATAATATAAAGTTTTTCTTTTTCTGCAAACTCCACAAGTCTATGTCCTCCTCATTTTTATTACCATAACCAAAATTACGTACAGCACTTTCATCTTTCATTTGTTTACCAATTCTAGCATTAAAGTCTCCATAACAATTTTAAAATGTTGTTTACTCTGATCAAAAGCATTTTGTACATCCATATAAAAATCTTCTACTATTTCATCACTATGAGAACTTGTTGGGGCATAAACCTGAATTATCTGCAGAAAGGAGTTTTCTATTAACTGAAAGGAGACCCTTTTATTCCTCTTGGAGGCCATAAAAGAACCAAGCAGACAAATTCCTAATGTCCACTCTCTATGTTCTTGTTGTTGCAGCTGTTATTACTATGTTATTATTTATATAGTATATGAACATGGATGGGCTGCTCACCAACATGCATTAGCCAGCATGGTGAGTTTATTGGCTTTTTACCTCTGAGTTTAAGATCAAGAAACACCATGGTCTTTCTTCTCAGTGCCTGATAAGGCAGAATGAATGTTTATGTAAATGATAAATATTTTTCCAATACATATATACAATTATGACAGACAAAAATAAAGCATGGCCCTTATTCCCAGGAGGCTGTAAAGTCACCAACCAAGGCAGCAGTTGATGGCCGAAGGCGAAAGGTGCTAAGAATCCCCTGATTGTGGACCCAGGCTGCCATTTGATGATGACTTTTTTATTTAGGTACTTACAACTGCAGATTACTTTCAAGTGAAGGAAGATTGCAAGAATTAAAAGAAAAACTGTCTTATATTAAATGAGACATTATTGAACTTTGTGAAGTTATAAGAAAAAGTGAAGAAACAATTGATTTAAAAAGTGGACATATACTCTATTATAAAGGCACAAATATTGGAAATATAAGTGAAGTAGGATTCATTATAAATAAAATGTGGAAGAACAATATTGTGGAGATTGATGGTATATCGGACAGAGTGGCAAGATTAGTTATACAACTTAATAGCAGATACTCAATGTAGATTTGATATATATGAACATTTTTTTGATACTTCCCTATTTGACATTTTTTGTTTTAATAAGACATAAATAATATCAAATATATATTCTAAACCAAATAAATTTAATTTAAACCTAAAATATAGGTATTTATTATATATACACACTCCTATAATACTATACAATTTCCAAAATGTACGTATTTAGATATCAACAAAAATAATGAACAAAAAATAGAATAATACAATTATATAAAAAATATGACAATAAATTTTGAGTGAATAAGAAAGAACAATAGCTTACTGAAACATAATTCATGATGAGCTCATACAGGTAGGTATGAATATGAAATTTATCAAATTTAAATTTTTTTGGATTTTTGGTTAATATTTTTCACACTATGGATTAGTAAAATAATGGATAATGATTTAATGTATACTGAAAGACTAATGTTAACTATGTGTTTTGGTTTATAATAATCTAATGCTTGAAAAATGTTACTTTGTACCAATCACTTGCCAAGTACAAACTTGTGTCATTTTATGATCTATAATGAATTTGTAGTTTAGGTTTTTGTTATTGATTCTAGATGGCAGATATAAATGGGGATAGTTCTAAAGGCAATCACTCTTTCTATAATAAGACACACTTTCGAAAATTATATTCTCTGAGGTAGAAGACATGTTTTTATTAATTTTGAGAGCTTTTTTTATTTTAATTATGATTCTATGTTTTAACTCTTTGGTTGCACAATCTTTTTTAAGAATTCATTCACATCAGGTTTGAATAAATTTTTACCTTTTATTTCATCAAATTTACTTTTAATTTTAATTATATTTTCAAAAATTTTAAATTATTTATTAGAAATAAATATTTACAAATAAAAATTATGCTAAAAATATTATTTCAATTTTGTAAATTTAGAAAAAAGTTGTAATAACCTGTTTCCAACTAGAAGTGACTAAATCATTCATTTTGAGTTGTTATGATGGGTGTGCTATTATTTTGAGTTTTCTTTATTGTTTTGTAGCCTATCTATAACATTACATTACTGATTCATATTTATTAATTAAAATTGAAATTATTAATTTAAAAATCTAGAGATGACAGTATCATACAGACATCATACAAAATTTCAAATTCAAAAACAGCTGCTAACATCCTGATTGATTGTATCATAATAGAAAAAATTAACAGAGTCACTGATTAGTAGATTTTTGGCTTGAGGCTTTGAGAGAGTTTTTAAGAATTTTATAAGAATCATTTTAATAATGTGAAAGGTTGAAACCTTTGCAGAAGTGCCTTAAAATGCTTATATGACAGGCAATCGGATGTAATAATGACTGCATAAGAAACTCTCAAGTCAAAATACAAGGCAGAGATTTCATGAGAAAAAGATGGTTCCCACCATTTCTTTACTTGAACATTTTAAAAACATTTTAGTAATTTATTCATACCCTTACACTCATGAATGCAATAGATTCCTAAAATATTTATTTTAAACTAAAAAATTGTGATTACAATTGCATATTGTTTTTTTTTTTAAAAAAAAGTTGTTAAAACTTCAATTATGCTAAAATGGAATTTGTGATTATTTGCTTTGTGAAATTTTAATAATAACTGTAATTTTAAATTTTACAAAAGATGTTTGAGCTAAAATTTGTTTCCATTTTAAAGATAGAATTTAAATAAAAAATATTTTATTCAATACTTTTTATAAATAGGTGAAGGCTTATGATCTAATATAAAAAGAATCATTATTATCATTGTATATTCAATTTGCTACTTTATTTTTCTATTTTGAAAAGTTCAAATATTGTTTTTTAGAATGCCTTTAATTTGTAAATGTTTGTAATTAATAATGTAAATGTTATCAAAATATCATAAACAATAAAGATTTAATTGTAAAACTAAAATGTTGCAAATATGACCACAACTACCACTAAATCTTTTATAAAAGTAAGGGAAGGAATTGGATTTATAAAACGTTAAGGTGAAAAATGATATTAGTAAGAACAATAAGTTTTTTTTCTTATTGGATAGTTACTACAATTACTAGTAATAACATTAAACTTTAAAAATTAAATTTATTTGTAATTTAGCTTAAAAGTGTGAATAGACTATTATTCAGATTATTTAAAGTTAACACAATTCTATTTAAAACTTAATATATTATTTAAAATTTTAGAAAAATGACAAAAATTATTTGGCCATAATAAAAATGAAAGTGTTAATTTTCAGTCAAATACAAGTTACAGCTTAACATCATTGATTTCTTTTAACTTGTCTTTTTTTAAAAGTAAATATTTTCAATAAAAATTCAAAATAATTATATTATTTTTAAAATAAAATTTTTTTGAAGAAATAATCATAGATATGTAAATAAATTGTAAAAATTTTATGTTTTCATTTTAAAACCCCAACAAAAAAATAAATACACTCAAAATACTTCACTAGCATTTTTGTGCAGAAAGAATTAGAAACTACCAATCAGTAACATTAGAATATTTCACCAGTACCATTCAGAATTTAAAAAATTATAAAATGCTGACATCTTCAGATTTTTTACTTGTTTTATATTGTCATCAGATGACCACAAATATAAAAAACAATGCTAAACATAGCTATGAGAGAATGATTAAAAGCTGAAGCACAATAATACAGTATTATTCTCCAGAGTAAGTATATAATAAGAAAATAAAAGATTAATGATAATTTTAATAATAAATATAAAATATATTTTATATTTATAATTACTAGAACAAAGTTTTAACCAAGTGGTGTTTCTGGATTAAATGCTTTATTTTTTCACCATTTTGCCTTCTAGTAAAAATTTCCACAAGCATTATATTGTAATATGCATATTTTCCTATATATGTTATAATATAAAATTTTAATTCAAAAAAATTTGTTTTCTGAATAAAAACTATTATTTTACATATCATATTGTTTTCAGTTTGTTTTTGTTCTTTTTTACCAATTACAAAACAATAATATTTTTTACATCAAACAAAAATGCAATCTTTACAATGTTTTTTTTTTTATTCTTTTACCAAAAAGTTTAAATTATCAATATAGTTATTTGTTAAATAATTGTTGTCGTTCTTTTAAATAAATTAATATTATTCCAAAATATATTATTTTCTTGATTTGGGCTTCTGTATTAGTAAATTAAAGAATAATATGCAAATTTTATTTTTTTATTAATTAGTTTTTCTTTCATTCAATATTCAGTTTCATTGTACAAGAGGTATCCAATAATTATTATATTTTTTTAATATTCATTTAAGTAATAGTGAAATGTTTTCAAAAATCATTTTATTTATTCTCCAAAATTACTTATTATTATACATTATTATTCATATTTGTATGAAGCCTATGAATATATACTTGTGTGAAACCTATGAATATATATTTGTGTGAATAATATACATGTGTTTGCACATATGTGTATCTATATGCATTTCTACTATTTTATTTACATCTGAAAATGCAGAGTTATAATATATTAATGTTATTATTATATAAACACTAGACATTAAATTATTACATAATGTAATATTTGTTTTCTTTGAAAATAAATCTTCTTTAATCATAATTTTCTTTAGATGGGTCATGACTTAAAAATAAAATCACAAAATTCTGCTATTATCACAAAAAGATTAGCAGTAAAAATAATGATGAATACTATTATAGATCATTTTAATAAAAAAATTTAAGATTTTATTAAACTTATTTTAAAATTTCCTACTTTACACTTTAAATATTAAAATTAACAATTTATGATTAAATTCAAAATTAATAACTTCCAACCACATTTCAATGTTTTTGACCATTTCCTAGTGACATTTTGTATTAATGCTCAACATTTAAATTTGTATTTAAACCTTTATTCTATATTGCAATTCTATAAATTGAACTTGGTTTGTTAAAATTATAAGTTTACAAATGAAAAACATTCTAAAAAGTTATATTTGAATTTTTCAAATATACAAAAAAATAGTTATAAAATAAAATACATATTAAGAACAATTACTTTTTTCTAATTGGATTATTACCATAATACCAGTGAAAAATATTAAGAAAATTTCTGTTGATTAAACTTCATTCATAATTTCAGAATAAATTATTATTCAATCATCATAAATTTATAAAATTCTCTTCTAAAATTTAACATTATATTTATAATTATTAAAATAACACAAAACCTCTGTACAACAGTGTTTAATGATCATAGTTTTTGTATAATAATTGCTATAAATATCTTAAGCCTTTCATCATCCTTTAACATTCTTACAGTTTTCTTTGCTTTCATTTGTTGTAAACATTAAACATTATGTTTAAAGTTAAACCATTATTACTTATCAGAATATAATAAATTTGACTTCAATTGATAAATATTTTTGTTTAGAAATGAATTCTAAATATTCACATTTTATTTTTGAAAATATTAAAAAAATAAAATTATAATTAAAACAAAATACTTGTACAATACATTGCTGAAAAGATTGCCCTCATTTTTAAAAATCAATGAAATCTTTCTTATAGAACATTTGTTTCTAAAATATGAATGAATAAATATGTATTTCTCTTAAAGATGTCAAATTATGCTTTAAAAGTTTAAAAAATTTAATATTTTTTACAATATTACAATATTTTCACACATGCTGTGACTAATTGCATTGATTACATATTGGCTAAAGTTGTAAATATCTTCAGAGTTAATTTGCATTGTTCAAAAATATAATGCTCTTTTTTAAAAAAATAAAATATTTCCATTTTAAATAAATTATTAATATTTTATACTTTTAATTTGGAATAATTATTGCATAATTATTGTACAAAAATAATCCTGAATTGTGTTTTTTGTCATTCCAACTATTTTCTTCAAATAATGTCATAAAAATTAGTAATATCAAAAACACAAAAGAACATTGATCAAGGCTAATCTAAAGCCTTTCTTATCAAAACAAATTTTTACATATCTGGCCATCTATGGAATTTCTTCCAAATTAAAAATTTGCTATAATATATATGATTTCATGCATATTTAAAAATAAAGCTTATAAAAACTCTCAATAGATGGCAAATAATTTTAAAATCAAATTACTTCAGGTATAGTTGTCAAAACATTCATTTCTCTTTTTGAAATAAAATGTATTTTAAAAAACTATACTATTTTAATAATTACTATACAAATATTTTGTAAAAATAATGTGAAGTGTTTAAATCAACTACAAAAATATACATTTTTTGCTCATTGTTAATGACAATTAAAGAGGAATTTACAAGTTTCTACATGTCCAAGATTAAAAAATCTATTCCAGACTTTTCTTGACTCATTTGTAGTATTTTTCTGTGGACTTCTGACATCTTCAGATTTTTTAAACTAATAAATCAATATTTACTTCAATTCTAGTTTATCTACCAAATAAACATAAAACTGGCAAAATAATACCAAATGTATTTACAAAAGAGTGTTTTAAAACTAAATCATATCAACAACACCATAGTACTCAATAAAGCTAAAAATCATTCTGCAATTTTTTTTCTTCTTTTTTTTTTTGCTTTAGTTTATAATAATTATTATATTTTCTCAGCTTTATTGTATTCTGTGCTGTTTTAGCTCTATGGAACATGTAATATTTTTGTGCTAACATTTTGTAAAGTTATTATGAAAATTACAACATCTATCAAGTTTATAAACAGTCAATATAAGCAAATAGCAATGTAAAAAAAGGCTCAACTTTTTTCTACTTTATTTTGTTTACTTGTTATAAAAAAATTAGATTCTGTATGTTTTCACTTATTGATAAGAGTGGTAATCTTGAGTGATAAAGATTATAGATTGATTACATCATGTAAAAGTAAATAGTTTGTTCCATTAATAAATCTTGCATGCCCAGACCCATTACAATGGTCCTTCTCGGTCACACCACTTAATTATTTTTTACACATTCTAGTCACTTTTATTATATATTTCTTTTTATTAAGATATTTTCCCAATCAGATAATTATCAGAGTAGATATATAAAAAAATCTAGAATCTTTTCCTTTCAGAAATGTAATAGTATTAATCTTCTAATATTCTTATAAAACTCATTATAATCAAATATTATTAATATTACTAAAAGGTAAAAGTTGAAATTCAAGACTTTCAAATGCACTAAGCCTGCCATTCTTCAGGACACTCCAGAATCATAGTGCTGTATTAAATTAGCAGTTGAAAATTATGCCTATATATATGGATGTAATTTATTATGTAAATGAGGTGTAATATGTAAATGCGGCATTTAAATGTTCCATTTTTTGACAATGGAATGCATGAATTCTTTCTGTTGATTGCATTTGAATGCTATGCAATTGCCCAGGTCTTCTTATATTTTTATTTTCTATCATCTATTTTGGCACAAATCGCCCTCACATTAGTGAATCGTGATCGAGGAAAATTGATTTATATTATTATTGTTGTGTTCTGTTGTACATGTGTGTATGTTGGGCATCTTTTTTAATTATTTTTATGCCACTTTTAAATATTCAGCAACAGATTCTTATTACTTATCATTTTATGGGTTATTTTCTAATTTATACATATTTGAGAAAAAAGCAATCAATAGCCATTCATTATTCCATATCGATAATTTTACGAATAACAAGAGGACTTATTAGTATTAAATAAAAGTAATTTGTAATCATTTTATTTTATATGTTGCATATAATAATATAGTGTAAAATTTGACAATTAGTTTATATGTTTATATTGCTTCAAAATTAATTTTATTTCTAACAATAAAACTATTAACTGCTTAAAATATATAAAGATATAATGTTTTGAATAGTTGTTTATAATAATATAATTATTAGCAATGATTTAATACTTTTTAGTAACATGATTTTCATGATATTTTCAATAAATATTCAAATAAAAACTACAATATATATATATTGTGACAGTTCAAAACGACAAATAATTAAGAGGGGGAAAGCTATATATAAAAAAGAGAGAAAAGCAAAATATAATTTTCTTTTATTTTTAGATAAATAATTTGTCATAAAAGTGTGTAGATGTGCAAATCTGTGCGTGTGAAAATAAATGTAGACAAGCCCATACATATTAACATTTAATTAGTTTATTATAAAAAATATATTAATATTATAGATAAGTAATATTTTTAATAACTAATAATTAAGGTAAAGAAATAAAATATTAACTTAATTATTATTATTAAGAACAAAATATTAGCGTATACATTTTTTTTTTGTTTATTCTAGGTTTCGTTGAATCAGGAAAAAAGAATTTCTTGAATTATATCGTCTGATAGCGAGAGAGCGGGAAAAGAAAATGTATATGATATTTAAGCTGGAACTGAACGATATAGTTGAAAAAAATTGTCTCCAAACTTTATACTAAAACAGCGATTTTAATAAATTACTTACTGTTTTGAGACCTTGTTGATAAAATGCAGTGTTAAGCAAAGAAAAGATAAGGGAGAGTTCTGTTGCTCTCTGTCCTATTTCCAACAAGCCTTAATGGTTAATGTAATAATGGATTTGTTCAAGCTATGTATTTCATATCTTATAATTTGTTAAATGGTGATTACAGTCTGAAACCAAGAATAAAATACATGGGTGTACTAATAGGAATAACAAATCTGTCTTGTCATAGGGTTTTATCATTAAGACCTTCAATCTTGGATTACATTGGGCTCAAGAATCATCACAATTTGTACGACCGATTAAATAAATAAGTGGTTCTAAATGTTGCTCTTTAAATTCAAATTAAGGATTAAAATGTTATATTATTGTTTTATTACTGAATTTATTTTGTTCTATTTTAAAGTTTAAATGATGGATTAAAAGCGTTCTTAAATAAGAGCTTATTTAATAATTTTCAATCTTTTATTTTTATTCATTTTAAAATATAGTATATATAGAATTTTAAAAATATATATATTTAAAAAAGAAAATATTGAGAGGAAAATATTTTTAATTAATTATTTATATACACATTTAAATGTATATGAATGTCAAAACAAACAAGAAAAAAAAACATACATAAATACGTAATTAAATGTCAAACAAACCAACATACTTTATAAATGTTAATCTTTAATAATAATATAGATTTCAATTTTGAAACAGAGCAAATCTTATGCTATATTTGATTTTAATTTCATACTGTTGAAGTAAAATTTATGTTGAAAAAATTTATGTTAAATGAACGTATGTTTAGCAAATGTTTATTATGTACACAGTATGCTTACGAAATGAATAGTTAATTTATGGTGATAATGAACTAGATATAACAATATAATCAAGAAGTGCAGTAGTATTTTATATGATATTGATATAAATTTTGCTCAGATTCATGATTGTAATATTTAATGAACTAACTTATGCATATTCTAGATGTTAAAAAAACGCACGTGATCACAGTGATTGGCATGCGTGATAAAATGATGTGGTTTTCTTTTACAAATAATATAGTTATTTTGTATTTGTGTGTAAATTTTAAGATTATGATCATAAATTTATTTTAATTTAAATAAATGAATAAATCGTATTTTACTTTTTTAAAATAATGTTTATTTTCTTCTACAAAAGATAGTAGAATTGTGGGTAGTCAATTATAAAAAAGTAAAATAAAAATATATAGTACACATCAGGTATTTATTTGTTTGTTTAATTATTTATTTATTTATTTATTGGCTGTTTTAATGTCATTTTAATTTTGATGTTTTATTTTGTTCATATATTTTGCAATAAAATTTATATTGTAGGTATCTGTTGCTATGATGTTTAATCTCAATTTAATTTACACATTTACTTATTTTAAATTAATGTATGTCTATCAATGATAGATATTATTACATTGGCTTGTCATGTTATGTCATTATATGTATGTGACACAATGAATGTGTGTCTCTTAATTTATAATATCATTAAGCTGACTATAAAGTAAATGTAACGAGGTAATAGATGGGATATAAATATCATAATGAATAGTAATCTAACTTACATGGAAGTTGTAGTTATATATAATTGAAGGTTAAAATAAATCAAAAATAAAATTTTATATTCTTGTAGCAATATTGACTTTTTAAAGCTATAATTTTGACTTCATAACTGAGCTAGCAAGGAGTGCTTCTATTACCGACCATTACAATATATATATATATATATATATATATATATATATATATATATATATATATATAATATCATAATATCAAACGATATAGGAATAATAAACAAAATCCACTAGAATAATTCTACCAAAATTAAAAAAATCCTATATAAAATTAAAGATTATTTTTTTTTGCTATAGTCAGCCCTCGGCATATTCTGCCATCTTGAGTAGCAATACGTTAATATTTAAAGCTCATTAAACTCACACAACAGTGACGTACACACGTGAGTGGTCTACTTTCCATAAATTGTGAATACTAACACAATTACATTGTTTATTCAACACATTATCTGAACTATTTATAAAATATGATTTCTTAATTATTGTTTTCTTCAAATTATATATATATGCAATAACTAATTAATAAAGCATAAAGACAGTATAGTGTCAACAGAAAAAAAGTGCACTATTTCATATTTTTTATCTTAACAAAAGCTTAATAATTTAAATATCTAAATAAAATTTAGTATGTAAAGATAGTGGGAAAAATAAATAAAAGAATACTTGTCCTAAATAGTGATATGCATAGAAATATTTAATAAATGAAAACAAAATGATCAAAGTATTCAGAATAACTTGTAAGATTATAAGACTACAAAAACATATTTATTAAATATATTAAAGAATAATAGAAAGAATAAAGTATTACACTAGTGTTCATTTTTGCATAACATCATTTATAAGATACATGCTTACAAGTCTTCCAAGGAAGTGATGTCACTTCCTGTTTTCATTATTTTTAAGGCTTCAAACTAGTTTAAAAATTACCATTTGGATAAATGGTAATTTATCCAAGATAATGTGTGAGATAAAATACTTTTTTACAATTTTATTAACTGGCTATAATATTCTTATTAAATTGTATTCAATTTTAAAATTGTTAACACTGCTATTAATAATCACAAAGTATTTCATTGGAAGATCTTTGAAATTGGTTCTGATGGACCTTCAATTTTCTTTCATTTTCTGTGACTAACTGTAGTACTATTTTGCTAGTTTTGTATTTATTTTGACATCAAAAACTGTATTGATTTATTATTCAAAAAAATCTAACAGAAGTCTCCAGCCAAAATAAGCTTCAAAAATCTGAACCATGCCTACAAGGGCACTGATTAGTAAAGAGCCATTATGAGGATAAATGTGCATTCAATTATTTTGTTGTTAGTGATCAGTAAAAAATAATTTTGTGTTTTTATAGAGTATTTAAAACTCATGATTATTTTTACACAATATTTGTATAATAATTATTTTACAACAAAAATATACATTATTACAATTTTATTTTACTAGAATTTATTTTATTTTAAAAAATATAAATTCACCCTTTAGGAAAATATTTTTATTTCTTACACTTAATGGAAGTTTCTAGAAATACTCAAACTTTCATTTCTGTACAAAATCTTTATTTTATACTAAAACTCCATAAATTGGACTTGATTTATTTTTAATTTAATCTTATAAATAAAAAATATTCTAAAAAATTATATGTGAACTTTGAAAATACTGAAAAAATGAGTTGTAAATAAAAGCCAATAACATAATGTTTTACCACAATGTGAAATTAAACATTCTTCAGAAATTAAATGATTTTTTTTAAATTTTTCTTAATGCAAACTAATGAATATGGATATATGATAAATGTATTAAATTCTATTTTAAAATCTGATATTTGTTTTATAATTTTTACAACAGTTGACAACACTCTAACTCAGTGCTATTTCTGGCAAGTAATGGTGTTGTCATCAGTTTCTTATAAACATTAACAAATCTACTCCATGATATTCTTTATTAATATTAGTGTTATTAACTTTTATTTTAAAAACTAAAACTATATAAATAAAATCAATGTGTATGTGTTTATTTTCTTTGTTTTAAATAATTATCAACCAATTAGTATGTAAAAATAATCACTAATATTTAATCAACAAGCAAAAAATCATATTTCTATTTCAAAATTGCATGAAAATGAGCCTACAAACAAGGAAATTATTGCTGCCCTAGGAGAAGTTGTTTCTTTCATTAACCCTTAAACCGCTAATTAAATCATTGGTTGTATGAGATAAAAATCAAATCTTTTAATTGGCCAACTCACAAACTGAAGACAAAGCCTATTGTTAAAACATATTCGCCTATAATATTAAATTCAACTCAGATACGTTTATAAAAAGTATATAATTAATTTTTCAGGTCATGAAGAAAACGAAAGTTCTTTCAAAAATAAATTGCTATTTATTTATTCTAAGATATTCTATATCGGCAACATAAAAGTTATAATGTAAACAAAAAGATCGACTTTTACGTTATAGAAAAGTAAATATTTCTTTTTACTACATCTTCAATATATTTACTTAAATCTTCAATATTTTTCGAAAATAATTTTGTTTTTTTATTATTCTCTCTGAAAATTATGTTTAATTTCCATAAATATTATTTAATAATAATTTAAATCGTATTCGAAATGAAAATCTCAGCGTTTTTCTTTATTTTCTTTGATCAGGCAGTTTCTTTGTTCTTTCCAGCCAATCAGAATGTCTTTTTCGGCTGAGAGCATGCTAAGAACCAATCACAAATAATGTTCCTTCTTTGTTTAGGTTTAAATGCGTTTTTTTTTATTTTTTACTTCTAAAATAAATCGGAAGATGTCACCATCGTACAGAACTTTTAAAAACGAATTAAATACGTATTTAACGAATTTTATCGTATAAAAACGAACTGAGTTAGAGTGATTTTAGATGTCGACGAGGAGTCTCGTCGAGCGCGGGAAAAGGGTTAACAATAAAGTTATCTGATATTTTCTAAATGTTCATAAAATGCTAACTTCTTTATTTGTTTTTAACTAATAAATCAATAAAAGAAGCATCACAGAAATAGTCTTATAAAAGAAACCTTACATTAACCCTTTGATAGAAGTCTCCAGTCACAGATGGACACAGCTTCAAATTGCTCAAAAACTGTCAGTTTTTACATTACCATAGTGAATTTATGGTCATTTTAAAGCTTTAAAAAAGTACCATATGATGCTGCCCTCTCTAGAATTATTTTACAAGTAAAAAATCAATAATATTCAAATTTAAGTTTTAACAATGGAAGAAGGTGGTCTTTCCTAGATGCTGATTGGTTGTTGATCATATTGGACAAAGGAGACCGTTTATCAATAATTTTCACCACTCAAACTTTTTTGTTTTCATTTTGAAAATGAAAACGAAAGTTTTAAAGCATTTTTAAAGTATTTTTTGACATATTATAAATCATTTATATAAAATATGCTGAAAATAAAATTATTTTAGAAAAATAGTTAAGATTTTAGTAAAAATGATTTACTTTTACACAATGTAAAATTGAGAAAAAAATCAGTGATGTTTGCAGCACTTTCTAATTTGTTACAAACTTTCTTTTTAGGTTTTCCACTACCAAATATTTTTATAATTATAAATAGAAATTTATTTTTGAAAAAATTTTTGTTTATTTTCATAATCTGACAAATTATTAATATACTTTTTTACAAATAAAACTAAAACAAATATATTATTAAAAGATTAATATATTTTTACTGCTAATTCTGTAATTGACCAATCAAAAGTTTAGAGTTTTAACTCACTCATCCAACTGAAGATTTTACACTGAAAAAGTTAATATTAGTTAAGATAATAGTAAAGCAGTGATATAAAGCAGATACTATTTCTAACATTATTTTCCTACATATAGCTATTGTTGAAAACATTATTGATCACTGAAAATTAACAAATTAGTAAACAGAATGACTTTTTAAATACTTTTTAACATGGGTACTTCAAAATGTTTGTAATATTTTAAAAATTATAAATGCAATATTAAATTTTAAAATAGAATTTGATAAATTTATATTTTCACATTTATTCATTCACATTTTTAAAAAGTTTAGTTAATAAAGGTTTTGACTAATTTTCTGTTTTCACTGGCTAAGCTGAGATTCCTTTACACTATCCAATCACAAACAGATCATTGATTTTATTATGTATTATTATATTTTTTTCTATATTTGCAAAGTTCAAATATGGTTTTTTAGTTGTTTTTTGTTTGTAATTTTATATTTTAAATAATTTATTTATTTCTTATATAGAATATTGGTTTAACCTCTAATGACTGTAGTACATTTTTATAACATAAATGCTACAAGGAAAATCTCATATTGCTCCCAATTATAAGCATTACTACAATAAGTTTTATACTATTTGTATAAAAAAAAAATATAAAAAAAATTGCAAAATATGGAAAAATAAAATTTATTTAGTTTAATTACAAATACTTGATTGATTTTTTTAATGATCAGTTTCATTTTTAAAAATATAAATTATGAAATTTGAAGTATCAATATAAAGGAAATTATGATCATTGTGTTTTGTCAAACACTATAATACTAAATTTTTATGATAATTTATTAAATATAAATACAATTTTAAATATTCAAACAGAATTTTATAGATTTATGATGACTTTAAAAATGTTCATCCATTTTTAAAAAATAAAATTTATTCAATAAATATTACATTAATTCCCTTAGTGTTACAACAATTGGCCAATAAAAAAATAATTAGTTCTTATTATATATTTCACTTTATAATTTTTTGTATATATTTATAAAATTCTTATGATTTTTAAGATGATGTTTGTTTGTAAATTTATATTTCTAACAAATAAATCCCAATTTATTAACTCGTAATATTGAATAAAGATTTTAATGTTAAGAATAAAATGCTGAACTATAAACTCAAATTTCCACTAGAGGATGGTAGAAAAACATTAAAATGTGGAACAGTTAATATATTAAAACTATGCATTTCAGAACAAATAAATCATTTATTTATAAATAAGTTAGCTATGATACTAGATAAAATTCTAAAAAAATATGACATTTCAAATTTAATTTTCACCAAGATTAATGTTATTTTTAATAGATATCCATATTTTTTATCTGATGCCTAGCTAAAAGGATAACTTGTGAAAAAAATTATTATTTTTTTTTAAAAAATATTTGTTAGAGTTGGAATGAAGAAGTTATATTATAATTAGGCTTCAGATAAAATACAATATTTATTTCATAGGTTTGGGATATTTTAACATATAGAATTTAACATGTTAGCAAAGTTATATTTGTACAATGGGTTTCACTGTTTATATAATAGGATCTATTGTAAAAGATTAAATTGTTAGAGAATATTATTTGTTATATCATCTCTGTTCACTGTAGCTTATATTAAAATATATAAATCTTCATTCATATCAAGTTTACAACTTAGAACAAGATACCCATTAAAAACAACTATGTTCCAAAAAAAATAATACAAAATCAAAAATATAAATACAAAAGTACATATGATATTAAATTCTATGCAGTTTGATTTTAATGAAAACTAAAAAATTTTTTTTTAGAAATGTAAAATAAAAATGTAAACAAACTTACCACAATAAAAATTTATAAATTATTGATTTACATATATCATACATAGAACACATACTTTTTATGTTTGAAAATTATTTTTGATGCTACAATTTAACTCTATTTTCAATCTTATAATATAAAATAAAATTATTTTTTTTCAGCAAAAAAAAATTATTCTAATAAAAAAAAAATCATTTTATTTGTGCTTCCTTGCTTAAATTTTTATGGTGTCAATCAGTTTTTAATTCTTATTTCAGAAAATCACTGAAACATTGTGTGCATACATGTCTTATGTCAACCAAAGACATTCATTATAGCATTTTTATTTGTCAATAGTTTTATAGCTTGGGGGGGGGGGTTAAATCCTACATGTTATCCTTGTTTATTTTCTCATTGTGATAATTAAAATTGATATTCTAAAACAAAAAATCTATTTCTAGTAAAAATCAGCTTACTTCCATTTGCTCATGAAAATTATTTCAGCTTTTTATCTGCGCTTTGCAGAAATGCCTTATCCTATATCAGTCAATGAATTATTATATTATTTTCAGTATTTTACAGCTTTATTGCTTCTTCATATGGAAAAAATAGCATGACAATGTTGATAAGTTTTCTAATTCAGATTTTGAGATTTATGGCTAAATCTATTATATGTATGTAACAGAATAATTAAAAAATAATAAGTACATTATAAACAGAAAAACAAACTGAACTGATAACTTTCATTGTGGCTTTTACTTTTCTTGTGTAAGAGAAAAAGAAGGACCTCATTATAATTGAAATTATATTAATTAACCCTCAAGAACTAAATATTAAAGAACATCTTGAAAAATTAATTTATAATGATTTTAAATCAAATTTATTAATTTTTCTGCAGTCTAACTTGCAGTGATTTGTATAGAGATGCAATTGTCATGATCACCATCAAAAGGCCACAGTTGTCAGTCCTGTAACAGTTAATTTTGTTACTACTGCCACTTTGATATATTAAACAACTATAATCAAATATATGGCATTACTTTAGTTTTATTACTTTTTCTAGATGGTATATGTAGTAATGACAAGTACAAGTAATAAGAAAAACACTTTAGATAATTTTTATAATCATATCAAAGTAAGTTTTTTTTATTCTAACATTCTTTTATTTTAACCTTATTTTAAATATAAAAAAAAAATATTTTCTATTTTATTTTTACATTTTTTTACAAATTTCATTAAAAGCATACATTCAATAAATGAAATTATCCTAAAATATAAAATATCAGTTTTGTAAGTAAATGAAAATATAATAAACAAAAAATAAGTCATCAATATAAAAGTCTATATTTAAGTTTTTAGACTAAATAAATAAATTTAATGGGGAAAAATTATTCACTGAAAAATCTGTAAATTTTAAGACAAATTTTATTAAAACATAAATTAAAATAATAAAAGCATTTTTTAGAAATATTACAGTTTAATTTTAAATTGCAAAAAAATATCAAAGAATAACAAAAAAAAAGGATTTGAAATTAACTGTTTTCTATTTAATATTAGTAAATTTTCAGTTGACTATTTTTTTTATTAAAAAACTGATATATTCAAATAAAATATAAATATAAATGACTCATATTTATTAAGTAAAAATATTTCATAATTTTATAAATAATAAGCAAAGTAAATGTAACCTTAATTTTTTATGTAAGCAAATAGAACTTTTACTTCTGACATATGATTGTACTCTTTCTATATTTTTGTATCACAAATAACTGTGAACATCTAGATATTTTAATTAGAATTAAAATTTTATAATTGAGAATTGTTTAATTTATTAAGTCTTTTCAATTTAAAGTTTATATCATTAACCAATTAAAACTGAATTTCTACTATTGAAATAAATGACAATCATTTGCAACAATAACAATAATAATTAAATGAATATACCTTAAGGAGTTAAGTTTTAAAACATTTTAATAATGTTTATATTTACTTTTTATAAGAACAGTATATTTTTTGAAGTGTCATAAACTTATGGAATGAAAAACAAGAAATATGTTATATGATTATTAAAAGCTTTTGAATTTTTTTATTTCTAAAATACTATTAATAAAAATTATGATAAAAATATTTTTATTACATAAAAAGGCAATTTGTCATCATTAAATCTCAATGTAGAATAATTAATTACTAGTAGAAAAGTTAAACTACAATATAAGTATCTGAATATTTTAAATAATCTGTGGGAAAACAATAAATTTTTACTTTATATTTATTTTTATTTCAAAAAGTTAAATACTTCTCATAATCGACTATTAAAAAATTGAAATGAATAAAAGTATATGGGACTATGTTTTAAAGGGATTAGTTATTTTGCAGTTTTTCAAAGACTTAAATAAAATTCTTTATAATTCAGAATAAATTGTGTCAATATGTGTTTGTGCATGCAGTAAAATAAAGCCATCTTTTACTTTTATGCATGAAAATATTATAAACTTATTTGTTTTATATATAATAATTTTTTTATTAATTTTGATAAATAAATGCAATTTTCTGCTTTAAAAAACATAAAAATATATATTTATATACGATTCATTTATAATTTGCTTCAAATAGGATGATTAATCCATTTTAGATACTATTTTAATTCATGCCAATAATTCAAATACAAATTCATAAATTGTATTTACTCATGGCTAAATAGTCTATATATTTACTATATCTAACAAGTATTTCTATAAATAATTTTTTATTTATTGCATATTTTACATCAAAAAACCCATACATATATATGTCTGTGTATTTATACATATCACTAATAATTTGAAAAAGATGAGATTTAAAAGTTACAACCTTAAAATTCTATTGTATTTACTCTCATTTATTCTCTAATCTGTTACATGTATTCTTTTGGATAATTGTCATAAAAAATTGTTGTTTTTTTTTTTTCAGTTGTATTTTAATGAAAAGAATTTTTTTTTTTTTCAAATATTTTTATTTTAATTAAATGTAATTAACATATTCAAATAATAAAATTAATTTTAAAAATAAAATATCAACATTACATATTAAAAAAGAAAAAACAATAAATTTATCAACACAAAGAATTTCATTTTAGTCTTAACCCTCATGTACTCTGACAGATTTCTTTGTTCTCATTAGATTTAAGCTTTCAACTTTCACATTAATATTAAACCATTATTATTTATCAGAATATAAAAAAAATTGATTTCATTTGATATTTTTGTTTAGAAATTAATTAAATTTTAAAAAATCACATTTGATTTTCAAAATTATTTTAAAAATTAGATTTTAATCAAAACAAAGCACTGTCATCACCAATTTCATGTGGAGAAGATTTAATTTGCAAAATGAATGATATCTTCTTTATTTGATGTTAGTTTTAAAAATCTGAACAAACTATTTTTAATATTTAGTAAATCTATCAATTTATGTTTTAAAAGTTTAAAAAAAATTGTAATTTTTACAATATTTCTAAATTTTATAACAGACTGTTTAGTGATAACATTTCTATATAATTGTATTTCGTGCAATCTTAATCTCTATCCTAACATTATACAGAATATATTCTTTTATATTAAAAAATTAAATTTTTCTGTAAAAAATAAAAGTGTAATATTATATATTTTGATTTCTAATAATTATTACATAATTATGATACAAAAACAATCATAAGCTTTCCAAAAAATTAAGTTTTTAGACTATTGTAATATTTTCTCAATATAATCTTGCAAAGTTTGAGATCACCAAATATATAATGACTAGTTATCAATGTGTGGTTTCAGAAACTTTGAAATTTTCACTTATTTGATTATCCTGACATCTTTTGAATTTTTGGAAATTAAAATATTAGAAAAAATATATATATGAATTTTAAAGCTAATTTATGGCCAAAACCTTTTCTATATGAAATAACACAATTTTGATAAGCTAGTTTTTTCCTAATAATCAAATATATACAAACAAAACTACATATAAATATAGCATACTTATTAAACATGAAGAATGAATAATTTTACAGAAAGAGAATTTATAAATAAATAAATGACCTTTTTGTTAATATGGAATGTGAGTGAAGCAGTATGAGTTTTCTTTTTAAAAAATTAATACCTTCTCTCTTGCTATACTGATTTCTCATGATAACTAAACACAACTGTTACAGCTAAAATATTAAACCATTACAAGTAAATTTACAAGAGTTCAATTTATTACATTTCCAACTTTCACTTCTGCTACTTTAAATAAAGACACTAATAATATTACAAATCATTTATTAATTTGTTAACTTTTAGATTTTTTAGAAAACATGGCTTGTTTTCTTCTAAAAAGTATGGTAGTTCTGTCAATTTAGAGTTCTAGCACTTTCTCTTGGACTGCTTTTATAGACTTTTTAACTTTAAAAAAATTTGAAGAAGTCAGTATGTTATGAATTGTCAGTTTAGATATAAGGCATTACTCTGTTTTTACAAGAGAAAAACACCCAAAATGGACTTACTTTCTTTTCCTTGTTTTCATGCAAAGTTTTTGAAATAAAAAATATAATTTTTTGCTTGTTTATATAATATTTTTAATTATTTTTACACACTAATTGATTGATAATTACTTAAAACAAAGGTATACTTTCAATTTATCCATTATCTTTTATTTTTAAAAATAGAAGTTAATAAACTTGTCTGTAATGTAAACAAAGAAAATCATAACATCTATTAACATCATTATCTGTCAGAAATAGCAAGTGTTCAAATCTTTTCAATTATTGTAATAATTATAAAGCAAATATCAGATTTTAAAGCAGAATTTGGTAGTTCACAATAAGAACATATTAATTCATTTACATTTTTTTAAATCTTAAAATAAAAAAGAATTTGTTTATTTTCTAAAAGAGTGCTTACATTAACTTAGTTCATGTCATTTATAATATATTAATTTTATTTTCAAGTTAGTTTTTAAATATTTAAAAATTAAAGGTGATTTTTTTTAAATATTATGTATTTACAAAATTAAAAAGAAATTAAGTCCAACTTATTGAGTTTTCATATAAAATAATGATTTTATACAGAAATGAAAAGATGAGCATTTTTAAAAACTCTCACCAAATGGAACAAAAGAAAATGTCAGAATTCAATAGGATTACTATTAGCTTATATATAACTTTAACTCTTTAAAAACTAATATCTTTAACTTGATATTCATTAAAAGATTAATTTTTATTGATCTAAATGAATTTTGATCATTGATGATTTTAATACATATTAGAGATCTAATGTGTGCCTAGTAAGAGGCTGCACCTTAAAATTAAATAAACAGAGGGATTACTATAAGATTCTTATTTATTATTAAATTATTTTTATTTAAATTACTTTTTTATTAACATGATATCAGTAATACTAAACAAAAAAAATTATGTTTAAATTACTAAGTATGATATAAAATTTGAAAATTCTTATTACCATGATTAAAAAGAAAAATTTAAATTGATAGAAGTTATTTATAAAAGTATGTAATTTATTTTGTTCACCTATAATTTTTAACTTTATTGTATAATAGCATATCTAAAGAAATAAATCATTTTGTTATTACCTATCTATCTAATGTTACTCTTATAATATGTTTATTTGAATTTCTGTAAAACAATATAAATGCAAAGAATTTTTAGATGAAATTCTATAATTATCTGGGCACATATATGTAAGAAAAAATTATGTTAAAGATTTCTATCAAATAAAAGTTTTATTATCTTTATTTTAGGCAATGCAAAAATTTAACGATTTAACAGTCAGAATTTTTTTAAATGTTTAACCTTCACTACTGTATAAAATCTTCATTTTACACTAAAGCTTAATAAGTTGAACTTGATTTCTTTTTGGTTAAATTTAATAAATGAATAATATTTTAAAGAATCACATTTGATGTTTTTAAATATTTAAAAGCTGGCACACATGTAATCAACCAAATTAGTTAAAATGAACAAAATGTTTTTTAGTTTTTGTTTTTTTTTAATGTCAATGAATGTAGATTTATGATAGATATATCATGTTCTGCTTTAAAATCTGATATTTTTACAATAATTACAATATTTGATAAGAATCTAGTGCTGTGTTAATTTGTATAGATAAAAATATTACACACCCTGTGGATTTTTTTGTTTATATTATAGTTAGGTTTATTAACTTTTATTTATAAAAATAAAAGATTAATGAATTGAAAGTGTACACATGTATTCTTTTTATTTTACATAATATTTTACCAATTAGTGTGTAAAAATAATCAAAAAAGTTTATAAACATGCAAAAATCATATTTCATTTATTCCAAAATCTTTGCATGAAAATAAGCTCAAAAAGAAGTATACATACAGAAGATGTTTTCTTCTATGTCAAGCAATAGCTGTATTTCCTTAGATCTAAACTGACTGTCCCTTAGATATAAGCCAACTGCCCATAACATATTCAACTCTTCATATTTTTTTCAAATAAACTGTCAATAAAAGCATTATATGAAATTGTATATTATAAAATAATTGAGGTCATTATTATTTACAATAATGTTAATCTGGGATTTTAAAATTTGGATACAATACTTTTTTAAAATTATCAAGAAGCATTTTAATGACAAGAGGAGTACAATTGAAGTTTTTTTTGACATAGTTCTAAATATAATATTTTAAAATATGTTGTAACTTTTTGCAGTTTTATATCTTCCCCTATTGCTTATTTAAATTAAATTTCTATTTTTTTATTTTGATAAATTAATTTTTATTTCTTATTCATTTCCAACAAATTTTAAACTATTTTGTAAAATATAAATTTACAATGAAAATTATTTTAAAAAACAATATTTTATTTTTACAAATATAAAAAAAAAACTAATGAACTAAAATATATAATCTGGTGATTGCAAAAATTGCTAGGAAAAATATTTTTGAAGGAAATATGATTTGTTTTAACTTCATTTCTAAAAACCAAATGAATTATTAAGATATCATAAAACAATGAAATTATATTTAAGAATTTAAAATTTTACTTATAATTATTTTAAAATTGACATAAAATAATTACTACTGTGATTACAGAGGCAATTATTTTTCAGCCAATGACAAACTTCCTGCATTTTATTATTACTTTTTCTTGACATATGTTCTTTTATAAGAAAATACATTTAAATGAAATTCTAAATATAAATATCATATGTTTATACTTCAAAATATTTTGTAAAAATAATCTTAAGTATATAAACAAACTAAGAATATACAAACAGTGAGGATTGCCAATTCCTCTACAAGCTTTATGATAAATGCTTAGCCAGAGCCAGCACTTAAAATATCTCTGACAGGAACCCCTCCCCAAACCCCTGACCATGGTTTTGTGCTTTGGCAATCCTCAGAGAGGTGTCAAGGTAGGTTCAGACTATTTATAGGCTCTGCCAAAAAGTCTTATGCAATTTTATATTGCTATGACTACTACTATATGGCATGGCTGAAGATCTATCAGCCCCATATAGCTATTTGAGTTGGATAGCTGGGTTTGAAGACATGTACATGTCTGAAAATTTCAGATTTTCCACTCAGTAGATAACTTTTAGCTAAGTGCTTAGCTTTGGGTTGGTATTTTTAGATCTAGTGTCTGAACCTACCTTGACACCTCTCTGAGGAGTGCCAAAGCACAAAACCATGGTCAGGGGTTTGGGGAGGGGTTCCTGACAGAGATATTTTAAGTGCTGGCTCTGGCTAAGCATTTATCATAAAGCTTGTAGAGGAATTGGCAATCCTCACTGTTTATAACTTACAAGCTTAAGAGATAGGGTCATGTGATCTATGAATTGATCTATGACTTTTATTTTGACTATTTAAGAATATACATTTTAATTTTTGAAGTATAAAGAAAAAATGAGCTCTCACAAAAACATGAATTTATCAGCCACCAATATTGTTTGATAATTTGTATTAGATTCTCTGTTCAATACCCCTTTTTCAGATATTTTTAAATTAAAACATCATTATATATTTTAGTTCTAGTTTTTGATAATCAGATGATTACAAGACCAGAAAAGTAATACTAAAGATACCATATGATATATAATTTAAATAAATGTGACTAACGTGCTACTCATTGCATTGCATAATTATGGTCAGAAATGTAAAAATGTTAAAAGATTAATTCTTTTATAAATAATTACAAAGTATTTTATTTGTAGATCTTTGGAGAGAGTATTAATGGCTATCAACCTTCATTTGCTTAATGTTATTTTGCAGATTGTGCATTTATTTAATAGTAGAAAGTAAAATTAAAATAACATTAATTTATTATTTTAAATAAATTTGAAGAAGTCATTATTTTCTAGCGATTGGAAATGTAAAAGTAATTTAGTCTGCCTACTACATTGATGACTGCTAGGTTTTTTGTTCTCTAGCTTTGAGATCATTTATGATACTACTTCAAGACTACTTTATATCAAATATAGGAATTGCAAATAATGGATTTTTTTCTAATTTATTTAAATATGTATAATATTTTTACACAATATTTGTCTAATAATTATTTAAAACAAAAATGTACATCATTACACTTTGATTTTATTTAAATATGTTTTATTTTAAAGAAATATGTTAACAAATTTAATATAATAATAAACAGAAACATTGTTTAACCTGGTAGTCTGCAATATATGTGATATTTTAAAAATAATAAATATAATTTTAAATTTTAGAAGAGAATTTAATAAATTTATGATTACACTTCAATTTATTCATTTTTAAAAATTAACCAGGTCATATTTTGAGACAAAAGAACTTCATCTAAAAGTAAACTTTTCATTTTTTCTCACTGGTGAAAATTTTGCAAAACTTTTTTTTATGGCTTTAAAATTCATGTATATTTCTTTTCTAATATTTTAATTACAAAAAAAGTCAAAAAATGGCAGATAAAATTGAATAGTCAGTATTACAAAGGCATTGAAACCATGGTTTGATGAGTAGATAGTGTTTTTTCAGTGATCACAAATTTTGCCAAGTATATTTTGCTGAAATATTATGATTGTCAAAACATATTACAGTAGTCTAAAAACTTGATTTTTTGGAAAGTTTATGATTATATTTATTCTGCAATTGTTCAATAATTATTAAAAACCGAAAATAAATATTATTACATATTTATTTTTTTTACAGAAATGTTTTATTTTTAAATATAAAATAATATTTTCTTCTGAATATTGTTACTATAGAGATTACAGTCACAGCTTTTTAGAAATGATGTCATTCAACACACTGTTATAATATTTAGCAATATTATAAAAAATTATGAAAAAATTTTAAACTTTTAAAGCATAAATTGATAGATTTAGTAGTTATTAAAAATAGTTTATTCAGATTTTTAAAACAAATATCAAACTGAGAAGATTTGTTCATTTTATAAATTGAATCAACTCCACCTGAAATTTGATGTCAATTCTGAAAATCAAATGTGATTTTTTAAAATTTATTAAATTTCTAAACAAAAATATCTATTGAATGAGGTCAAATTTATTATAGTCTGATAAATAATAATGGTTTAATATCAAAATGAAAGATGAAAGCTTAAATCTAGTGGGAACAAAGAAATCTATCAGAATACAAGAGAGTTAAGTCCAATCAACAGAAATTTCATTAATTTTTCTCTCCACTGGCTATGCTAGTTTCTCTTTACACCAATCAATCAAAAAAAATTTTCATTGTCTTCATTATGTATTTTACTATTATTTTTTCTATATTTTCAGAATTAAATATATTTTTAAAATGTCTTCCATTTATAATCTTATATTTATAACAAATCAGATCTAATTTATTAATTCTAATACAAATGAAAGGGTTAGTATTAAATAAAATGTTAAATGATTATAAAACATTGCTACCAAAGAGAACAATGGAAATATCAGTTTGATGACTTAAAAGTAATAGTAAACAAATCAATATAAGGATATCACTGATCATATTATTCTGATGACTAAGAACTTCAATCTTCCTTCAATTAGAAAAAATAACTCAGAATGTAAACACTCTTTCTTTTATCTAGCTTTTGTATTTATTATTTGATTTTCTTAAAGATAAAATGCCATTATTCCAGTAGTCATAGTCTCTTAGTCTTTCTGGATGAACATTTATTTAAAAAAACTAATAATTTACCAATATTCCCTTCTACTTATAAATCTGCTGATTCTTTAAAGCATTAATGGGCTGCTAAAACCTTAAACATGCATTAAATGATGTGTGTGTGTGTAATAATATTCAATTCACTTAAATTTATATGTAATTCAATTCTAACCTGAAAAGTTTATCAGTAAACAAGCTCAATAATATTGAAATTAACAAATACTGGGCTTTCTGACTTGTATTTTGTAAAGATAATTAAATTTATGTTTAAAAGTTAAATATAACATTTATGATAAACATTGTTCTTAACTAATGAAGTATAATTCAGTAAGTGCACATTATATATATGCATATACATATATGTAAATAAAGTAGTTTTTTTTTTTTTGGATTAAACCATGTGTTATTTTGTTTAAATTTCTGATGTTTTGATTAAATATAATTCATTATTGTCAAGGTTAAGATCTTAAAGTAATAATAAGATTGAACGTGAAATAAAGAATAATCATTCTTATTTATATATATATATATATATATATAAGAATGATTATTCTTCATCTATTCTGAATATATCATATATATATATATATATATATATATATATATCTGATTATTCAGAATAGATGAATTAACTTTTTTTTCATTTCTTAATTTTGATAATGATGAATGATACTTCATCTTCATAATATATTTTATTTACATCACATAATCATAAAACTATTAAGTATAGTTCATATCATGTAAGTGTATGAAATAATTGAATATACCAACAGTAAATATATTAGTTGCAATATACACAAACATAAGTTTTTTATATAATAATCTCAATAAATAAAAATTACAAAATAGTTATGTTTTTTTTTTACCAAAATCTATTTGTAAAACTGTTATTAAATTCATGTCAGTTGATTTAAAAATAGTTTTTTCCTCTTTCAATATGTGCTGTATGTTTGCTTGCTTTATCCTTGAAAATCTCTACACTTGCTATATATTCTCATAAATGAATTTTTTTTTGTCACTTCTTATAAAAATAAAATTGATAATATATATATAATTATAGTACTGTACTCAGATCAATTAAATTTATTAATTAGATTTTTTATTTAAATGTATTTTTTTTTTCTAATGTGTACCTATAATAGATTGCTTACTTACTGCATTATTTTTTATTTGTATATGTATTCATGATTAATACTCTCAGACCTACTTAATATAGTACTATCTAGTGGTGATGTGATTGTCTTCAACTTATATTTTCTTCTGTAGTATTTGTTGTTGGTTTTACATTTATTTGATGGCAGAATCTAGAACTATATATATATATATATACATAATATAAATATACATTTATTTGATGGCAGAATCTAGAACTATATATATATATATATACAAAGCAAAACTCTCCATACAGTAATGCCACCCTGTGCCAACCAGAGTAATCAATAAATGCCAGAAGGCTTGTGCATAAAATCCCTATCTAATGCCTACTCATCCAATATCCTCAGACTAGTTTCTGGCTTGTGGCCATCATCAGTGAGGAGCTTTGGATCTGAGAGCACTGCACCTAGATCTTAGGATCTAATGCAACCCTCCAGACTAGTCTGGGGATATTGGATGAGTAGGCATTAGATAGGGATTTTATACACAAGCCTTCTGGCATTCATTGATTACTCTGGTTGGCACAGGGTGGCAATACTGTATGGAGAGTTTTGCTTTGTTTATAAACAAATATGTGCTAGTATAAGAGATAGTGATCATGTGAAACTATATATATATAGTTCTAGATTTTGTCATTAAATAAATGTAAAACCAGCAACAAATACTATACAAGAGAATATAAGCTGGAGACAACCACAACACCATTAGATAGTGCTGTATTAAGTAGATCTGAGTGATTAATCATAAATAAACATACAAATAAAAAATAATTAATGCAGTAAGTAAGCAAGATAATATAGGTACACATTAGAAAAAATACATTTAAGTAAAAAATCCCCTAATTAATAAAAATATATTATTTTAACAAAAAATCTGAAGTCATGCAAAGAACTTTATGCAAATGGCCAGCAATAGCACTGAGCAATCTCAGGCCTTAAAAGTGCTTGCAAGAGTTATTGGGAGCATCACTTTTTATATTATTTTAAAAATAAAACTGCATATTTTTTGTATTTTATTTTTTAATTTATGATTATTTTTGCAAAATAGTTATAGTTTATTTATTTAACTCATTCATTACCAACTCCATTTTGATCATTTCCTTGTAGTGCAAATTTTATTTTTACAATTAAATCTTTATTTTATATCATATTTTGATATTCTATATCTTATTTATTACAAATATAAGTTTACAAATAAAAAATTGTAAAAGATAATATTTGAACTTTGGCAATATAGAAAGAAAACGGATTAAAGTTGAATATATAATAAGATCAATAACATTTTTATCCTATTATTGACAAATTGTTGATTCAAAAATATATTGAATGAATTATTTTTTTATTTGCGTTCTATTTTTAATATTTTTGAAAACAGCTATGATTTTGACTACGTGTTGGTGAGTTTTGAATAGAATTTTTTTAATCAATCTCTTTCAGTCATTTTTAATGTTACCTTTTCCCTTTCAATTGTTAGTAAAAACATGACAACATAAATGTTAAACCATTTATCCAAAAATAAATCCGAAGATGTCAATAATTCACAGAGCAAACTCCAAAAAAAATGCCATTATTTATTTCCTGTTTATTTATTTTCTGATTGGTCCATTTGCTGATTTTAGGGATGTAAACCGACTTGGATTTGCTCTTCTTATTATTCTAATAAATCTTTCCCACTTTTTAGTAATATGGGAAGTCTGTATAGCCACTTTTTCACAAACTATTCATAGCTTATGTTGAAATCCTCTAGAAGTAGGCATTAATAAGAAAAAAACTGCAAAAAAGTTTAGTGTTAATATTAGTCTATTTATTATAATTAGCCGTGGAGATATATATAAACACTACATTTAAAACTATTGCTTGATGATTAGGTGTAATAATTAATATATGAGAGCCAAGATATATTTGAAAGATCTAGTGATAATTGCATCTCTGACTGCTCATGAAATAACAGATGTTCCGAAAAATATATTGAAAGAGTACAATTGTACAGATAAGTGAAGTGATATAGATTGTTGTCTCTAATAAACTGAGCGCATGAGATTAAGTAATATTAAGTCATTTTTCTAATTGTAAAACCTTTTGCAGATAAGTTATTCCTCTTATGTTAATCATACATATTTTTACCCACATATTTAAAAATAAAAGTTAGAAAAATTATAGTGCACAAAATAATATCTATATACATATATATATTATATTATATTTATTACATATATACAATAAATTGTAAGCAAATAGTAATTTAAACTTGGGTAATTAATATTTGCATCATTAAAATGATAGAATTACCCTCCCCCCCTCGAGCCATCCATCCCTTGATTATAATATGATATTAATTAAACCATTTACATCATTGATTCTGAAATGATCATCTGTTGAGTCCACAGGTCTATATTAACCAAAAAAAATTTCACTTTTTTTTTTGTTTTCATCTGCATTTATAGAATCGTCCTCATTACTTATATCTGGAACTAGAACTTTCTCTCTTATGCCTTGTCTATGGTGGTCTTCCCAGTTTCTGTTTAACAATGACATTCTTATAATTTATAAAATTTGGCATTTTTATAGGAGGTTGTTGTGGAGTCCATTATATCCATTGAAGTTTTATTTATTGCATGCAGAATTGTATTTATATTTTTTTGTTAAATCCATATCATGCATTTAGATTTATTTGAAAGAGCTTGTCAGCATTCAATTTTTTGTTGTTTTTATTATATATTGATGATCTCATATTGTTCACTCACTTTATGATGCAGATTAACATTATTCTTACTCGTTGCTGGATATCTATACTATCTAAAGAATCAGTAATGTTATTGTGTAAATTATAATATTGGTGTGATTTTGTGGCAATCCAATCACAGCATAGACAAAGGTGCAGAAATTAACAATATGTACACATCCCTTGCAATAGAAACCTTGTGATTTAAAACCATGGATCATCAATAATAGCATTGTTTTTTTATTCATAACTTATGTTAATGTGTCTTCTGGGTTATTGTTTTTATATAGTCTAAAGGTGAATTTATAGTTGTTTTCATAATCTGGAAGAGACCCTTTTTTGTAGTAATCATCTATACTATAATTTAGATATGCATTTTTTAGTAATCCAGAAATAAATCTTTCTCTGTGTGGATTTATTGTAATAAGAGCTTAATATCTAGTATTTTTATATTTATTTAAAATACTTGTTTTTGCTTCTCATTATAAAATTCTAAGATAGCATACCTAAGACTGGAATGGTAGTTAGTTAGTTAGGTTGTATTTATTTGGCAAGTCAAATAGTTGTCCTTTAGAAAAATGAAACAAAGAACAATTTGTATTTATGATAGCAAGAATGATAGAATGCTCTGATGACAAAATGTTTAAATGAGTTAAATAATCGGATGGATGTGGTAGAGTTAAATTTTTCCACAATCTTGCACAAGCCTTCATCTGCTGGAGTTTCTTAAGTAACATTATTGGATATATTTGAGCTTGTGACAATATGTTGATCTTCAAGTAATCATTAATCATTAATCATGCATCGATAAAATCTTACTTCAATTGATGTCTTATTTGCAGTATTCATGCCCAAATTTCTTATATTTTTATTTATCTCTTATCTTTCATTGTTCTTACATGATAGTTACCTTAGTAACATTAGCTTTAAATACGTTTGAATTATTATACATGGCATCATTAAACACTGACCTTTTTTCTGCTTTGATCTTTAGTTTGTAAGTCGAATGCATTTCGATCAAAATATCCAAATTCTACTTATATAACTTGTATCAGCCATTTCTCACAAAACAAATAGTGATTTTTATATATTGCTCTTTTTGGAAATATTAGAAATATTTAAAATTATTATTATTATTATTATTATTATTATTATTATTATTATTATTATTATTATTATCATCATCATTACATCAATTGCAGATTAACGGAGATATTTTTGTAGTCATTGCGAAATAATTTGCCAATTAACTTTACAATTAGAACCAATAGAATAATGTTCATTATACTAATTTTTGAATACTTTCATTATACTACTTTATGAATGCTTAATCCATTAATATACATGCATATTGAAACTCATTTTGCTTAAAACTAGATCGTTTTATACTTAATTTTGCATTAAACTAGATCATTTTACAAATATAATCACATGATAATAATCCAAGATTAGCTAAACTAAGAATCTTCAATTATTGTCAAGACAATTTCTATAAATAAAAGCCTAAACTTGAACTGTTATTATGTGATTACATATACATGTCTCAGTTTTTATAAATTTGTCTAGATGCTATCTCATAAATTACGATTCTTTTTGTTTTATAAATTTGTATTGTGATATTTGTTTATATAATTACAATTCAGTTCTATATTTACATTTGAATTTTATATATATATATATATATTAATTTGAATTTTATATATATATATATATATTAAAAGGGATTTGAACTCAGATTTTCAAGCTCCCTGCAGTGACCCACTCAATCTTATACAACTGGTGCACATGACCACATAATGTGGAAAAGACAAATGATCTCCTATGTATGTCTTTTATGCTGAACCAGCATTCATTAAGTAATTCAGATCATAATCTCTCATACATACATATAATGAGTGTTCAGTTTATAATAAGGTATCAAATCTTCAAACTTTAATGGACAGGCATCAATCTTCTTCACCCTCCAACTCTTTAGTCATCCTTATCATTGAAAATCTGATGATGAAATACTCACAACCCTTGTTGATGCCAATATTATTGTCATACCCATATTGACTTCAAGTAACTCTGGACCCTCATGTATAGAACTTTAATATGTCCACTCAAATACACAGAAGAGGAATGGTCAGAATATAGACTGAATATGTAATGTTTAAATACAAGCATATTATCTATACTAAACTTAATGTAATTGGAAAGATTTGAACTCAGGCTTTCAAACTTGATACAGTGATTCACTCCATCCCAAAGATAAATGATTTTCAATATACATATTTTGTCCTGTATTAGCATTCATCAGTTGGTTCAGATTATAAGCTTTCACATATATATGTAATCAGTGCTCAGTTTATTTTAAGATAGCAAACTTTCAAACTTTAATGAACAGGTTTCAATCTTCAACTGGCTGAAGAGTTGGAGGATGGAAAAGATTGAAATATGTCCACTCAAGTTTGAATATTTGCTATCTTAATATAAACTGAGCACTGATTATATATATATATATATAAATATATGTGTGTGTGTGTGTGATTTTGATCTGAACCACTGAGGAGTGTTGGTTCAGCACAAAATATGTATATTGAAAATCATTTATCTTTTTTACATGTGTGTGGTCATGTATATCATTTGTATAGGATGGAGTGGATTGCTGTAGAAAGTGAAAATGTCTCAGTTAAAATCTCTTCTAATTATATCAACTTCAGTATAAACAATAAGCTTGTATTTAAATATTACATATTCAGCCTGTATTCTGCCCATCCCTCTTTTGTGTATTTGAGTGGATATATTAAGGTCCGATACGTGAAGGGTCAAAGAGACTTAAAATCAACATGAATATGAAAATAATTTTGGCATCAACAAGGGCTTTGAGCATTCCATCGTCACATTTTCAATAATATGGATAGCCAAAGAGTTAGATGGTAGAGAAAATTAAAGCCTATCCATTAATGTTTGAAGATTTGCTATTTTTAATATTTTAATATAAGCTGAGCATTGATTGTATATATGTGTGTGTGCGTTGGAGATTATCATTTGGACCAACTGATAAGTGTTGGTTCAGCACAAAATACTTACATTGGAGTTCATTTATTTTTTTCACATATATGTAGTCATATGTATCTGTTGTATAGGATGGAGTGGATCACAGTAAGGAACTTGAAAGTCTGTGTTCAAATCCGTTCTAATTACATTAAAGTTCAGTACAGACAATATGCTTGCATTTGAATATTATATATATATGCAAGCGTGTGTGTGCATGCATTATGACTATTCTGAATAAAATAATCCAGCTGTCTATTTTAATTACAGACTTTTTTCTATCTTATATTAAACAGTAGTGGTATTTATTTATATAATTCCACTTTATTATTATGTATACTTTTTCATACGATATTGAGTAGTAATTGTATTATTATTAAATGATTGTCATATATGTTGTTATAAAAAATGGATTTACGTTTCAACACATATATAGCCAATCCCAAAAATTATATTATAGTATGGTATGATACTTTATTTATGTTGTAATCATGTAATTCTCAAGATGTATATATTTTTAAATTAATATTCTGATAGCTCTTTAAGTTTTAATTCCTTTTAATGTAAATAATGTATTTTATCTTTCCTTCCCATTGTTTTTATTCTCATTGTTTTATTAGTGGTTTCTAAAAAACCAATATATCTTTTTTCTTAATTGTCTTATATAATTTTTTTTTTTGTCTCGTGGTCGTATACACGTAAACATTTGATAAAAAATCAATAAACCTTTTGCTTTTGCAGGATATATGTTTCTGTCAATCAAACCTATCATTATCAGTTGTGTGGAAGGTGAGTTATGATCACCTCAGACATAACACCTTAGTTTCTAATTTAGTAATTCAAAATGCTCAACTTGTTAATAAAGTTTAAACATAAATTTAATGGTAATTTAGTCTTCGTTTATTGGCTTAATGTTTTTTTTTTATTGGCTCAATGTTAATTAACAAGAAAGAGCCTACAATCAAATTCATTTTAAATAATTTTACTTACAATTAATATATAATACTAGATATTAAAATATGTGATTGCTAATCCATTTGAATTTATGTATCTATTAAATAAGTAAATTGGTTTGATTTCAAATCCTTAGAATGTTAAAAGTTTTCACATCATTAGCTTGAATAATTCAAAAGTAAAAATATTACCGAATAAATATATACAAATTGATTTTCTTAACTTTTTTATTGTTGATTCTGGAAGTTAACTAGAGTCACTCAGCATAACCCATTTTGTTCACTTCAGCATTATTGGAGTGATGTTCATTTTTGTTTTAATTATTTGTTAGTTTACTTTTTTTCTCGATATTAATTTATTTATAAAAATAATAAATTGTAACAAATTATAGAAAGTAATTATCCTTTCCTCATAAGCATCGTTAAACAGTGGTGTTCAATCTGCAAGAATACTCTGGTCCCAGCTACAAGATAGAGACTTAAAGAAAACAAGAGCGGTAGGGTGTCTTATTTCTGAACTCAAATGTAATTATATGAGCCCAACTTGTATTTAATTAAAGTTCAACTCTTCCCATTCTTATTTTAAAGACTCTAGTGACAATTTTGATCATACTTGTTTTTCTCATATTAGATTGTAACTTAACCAGTTTATAAAAGTTACTGAATAAAATATTTCTTTTTGAATTCCATTTTAAAAAATAGACACAAATTTTAATTGACATAATAAAAAAACGAAAATATGTCTTGAATTAAAAATTAAACTTATTATTAAAATTTCACAAAATGTTTTTTTTTTTACTAGCATGTATAAAGGATATATGTGCTAACCATTCAAAACAGTTTCTCTTTATAGTAACTACATTTTTATGTACTTCTTGAAAACAAATATTTTCAAATATAATCTAATTGTAATCACATAATTTTTGGTTTAAAATAAATATTTTGCAAATATGTTTTATAAATAAGATTAAATATGTAAATAAATTACTGAAAATAATTCTTTATGAAAATACTAAAAGAATAAAGATACTCTGAAATGTCTGGGTCAAATAATCCACCAGTTAGTAATGCTATCTGCCTTATTAATAATTTTTATTAGTCATTCATTAGACTAGAAAGTATCCAATAAAAATAATATATCTATAATTTAATTTTCACTATACTACTCTCACCCAAGTCAGTGAGACTGATTTCTATCTACTTTTAATACCTTATTGAGGGATGTATATGACCAAAGATGAAGATTTTTCATGCAGAAATAAATCATAATAAAAGAAAAAATAAGGAGATAATTTTATAAAGTAAAAATAATAATGATTTGATGACTGCTTCAGTTTTTTTGGATCATGAAAAGACATGTAAATATAAATTTAAGTTTGATATTGAGCGTTAAGATTCTTTATGAAAAGAGAAACCATAATAAAAGAAAAATTAAGGAGGCAATTTTAATAAATAGAAATAAAATGAATATAATTAATAGACAAGCTGCTAACATTAAAATTCAGGATTTATGGAATTTGAGTTGATGATGTTTGCTTCAGTTGTGCCTTTTGCATTCAACAGGCAGTTGAGGAGAGTTACGGAATTAACCAAAAGTATTTCTGTGAATTGAATGATTATATATATAATGTTAATTACCACTATATTTAGTTTTACTATTATTACAATAGTTTTAATTAATGGGCATTTTATTTGTATTTCATATATGTATTAAGCAATTAT
This sequence comes from Epiperipatus broadwayi, assembly GCA_028023455.1. Classification (NCBI taxonomy): domain Eukaryota; kingdom Metazoa; phylum Onychophora; class Udeonychophora; order Euonychophora; family Peripatidae; genus Epiperipatus; species Epiperipatus broadwayi. The sequence goes on from JAQFVV010000164.1 coordinate 226,219, forward strand.
AAAACTGGTAAAAGTTATTAAAAAGTGGAACCATTTCATTTATACTTCAGCATTTTATAACAATAATTTTAAAATTAGAAAGATATAAATTAGATTATTACAATATATGTCATTTTTTTAGAATTCTTAATAAAACAAAGTATAAGATTAGATTCATGTAGAAGTAATAATGTACACCAATAATTGCTGTTCTACTCTTACATGGAAAAAATATATTTTTCTTTTTCTTGAAGTATATTACTGATATATTAATATTATTTCTTACTGTTATAGAAAGTGTTTTGCATTTTATTTTGTGCTAAAGAATATTATTTACCAGTTTGAAAATTATTAACAAAATCATAAGTACTAATATAGAGATTTTTCAAAATAGTAAATAATGATATGGAATTTAATAAACAATTTAAAAATTGGAAGGGCTAAATTATATATAAATTATATATGATTTTATTTATACTTCAGCATTTTATAACAATAATTTTAAAACTAGAAAGATATCAATTAAATTACTTACAAAATATATAACTTTTCAGAATTCTTAATAAAACAACTTATAAAATTAGATTTATGTAAAAATAGTCATCTCAACCATAATGTCTGCCCTATACTTGCTTCTAAAAATATTGTTGTTATCTTTTCCTTGGAGTATTTTACTGATATATTAATATTATTCCTTTCACTATCATAGGAATGTTTTTGTATTTTATTTTCTGCTAAATAATATTATTGACCAAGTTATAATTATATTAAAATTGCTGAGAGTGTAAAATAGCTTATTCCCACTTTTAAAAAAGTAAAATCTTAAACAAACTAGCATGATGTGTTTATTCTAAAAAACCTTCTGGTTCATTTTCCAATTAAAAAATGATAAGCCAGTTGTGATATTTAATATAAAAAAACTTTATATATATATATATATATATATATATATATATATATATATATATATATATATATATATATATATATATATATATATATATATATATATTTGCTACTAATGTAGATGTAACAGTCATAATCAATTACTATATGCAAATATAATAAAATGAAAAAAGTTAATCATCATCATGGCTAATCTGTCAGTCTATAGTAATACTCCATGCAAATATGGCTTTAGTTTAATTTTTATTTATACAATTATTAATGGTACAATAAATTTTATAATGCTAATTCTAATTTCATGTAATTATGTATGATAATAATAAGTGAAGATTGGATATAATGTACTTTGATCAATGTCAGGCATTTGCTTATATATACCCTTACTATTCTATGTAAAATTAGTAAATATATATATATATCAATTTTAATATGTAATCTGATATTTTTCCAATTATTCAAAAAATTCCCTAAGTTAAAGTTTATGTCCCATTATTTTTTAATATTTCAGCAAGGATATGATAAATTACAAAAAACTTAAAATTTATTAATGAAACAAAATTGTTTAAAATAATTAATAATTATGAAGATTTAAATTCATTGTAAAATATATTATTTTTACAGCTTGGTATAATGTTATATAATTCTCAAAGTTATCCATAATTGATAATAAGTAATTATTATATTAGTTCCGATGTAAATTTAAAATAGTCATCAAAAATACTTGAATTTGATTTTTTAATCAAATTTCTTTTTTTACCTTCCAAATGAAACAAAATGTACCCTAAATCTTAAATTATTAGCCAAATGACTAGATACTAAACGCTGTTTTCAATCAAGACAAAGTTAATTTTGGACAATATTTTGCTATAACTAAAATTGTCCTACAACTCTAAAATATGGAATAATACTAAAAAGATTGTAAAAAAAAAATCTAAAATTGATTCTTTTGTAAAAACAGTACTGATTGTTTTTCTAAGAAACTTTAAAAATATTAAAAGATTTTAAATTTTTATTTTATGCAATCAATAAAAAGATAATATTAACAGATTATATATTAAACACTAAAGATCAAGAAATATAGATAGATACAGCTTGAGAAAAACAAATATTTACAAGAGTTTTAGACTACTACACAAAAAACTATGTACAGAATGATCAACATTTAGAAGTGACCTTTGAATAAACGTTCATTTAAAAAATATATATTTAATTTATCAAACTGATGTCTGAGATACTATCTACAAAAATAACTTTTTTTTTAATCTTTTTTCACTTACTTTTATTTTTACTAAATGTGAATATGACAAAATTCAGCATTTATTAAGAAAGCTAATATAAATCTTATTTTATATGCATATGCAAAAGACATTTTAATTGAAATGTCTTATCATAAAATCTATATAATTTTAACATTTTTATTTAATACTGTGTATTGTTTACATATTTTATTAAATCATTCTATAATTCAAATTTTATTGATTTGTCTCTACTTTTGATTACGATTATCACTATTCTAATCATGTGCATTAAATTACTATATATGGATACATATTTACATATATGTTAGTGAATAAACTACTTGATAAGATTATATATATATATATATATATATATATATATATATATATATATATATGTTTTATATATATATATATATATATATATATATATATAAGGCAAAACATTGTGCAAATTGAAAGTCTTTTATTTAGGAAATGTGGTCGAGTGTAGGTTAAGAGCTATTTTAAAAATTATTTTCTATTTTCTATTAGTTTATTCAAAAAACATAAAAGAGCAATAAATTAGCCAACTTTTCCAATCAATTATTAAAAATAGGATAGAATGAATTTTTCAAAGCTGAAAAAGTTTCAATACAATGGAATTTTTACTATTTAAGTTAATATAAGGGATTCAAACTCAGAGTTTCACATGACCCTCAACTCTCCATGCCATCTCATATATGTACAGGTGTGTGTAAGCCTGTACAGTGTATTAAGCTATTTAATTAAGTTAATGTAGAATATTTGCTGACTAGATTCTGGCTTATGAAATAATTGTTTCAAAAACTCTCAATGATTTATTATAAATTAACGATTGCAAAGTTCTCTTCGTTTAAGAGCAGTGATAGAGTGATCGATTAAATTTGGAGTTAAAATTTTTAGAATAAAGTTCAATTTATCATTTATGTATTTAAACATCATACGACTTCTTGAGAAACTAGCTACTAGAATACTACTATTAAATGAATACAATAACTCAACTTTCCACTATAAAATTATTTGCTTTCAATTCAAATTTAAAAATCACTGTATAATACATAAAGAAAGATAATTACTAAGTTATTTCTATATATTGGTTCTATTAAAAGAGTTAACCTTATCATTATCAATTAGCTAATAATGTTTATACAAGAAAAAAAACATTAATCTAGTGAGGTTTTTGTTTCTTTTAACTTTTAAAGCAAATTGATATTAAAAATGTGATTATCAGTAGATTATTGTTAGAGAATAAATAAGATAAATATTTAAAGAAAATATTAGTTTAACAATCTAGATAATTTTAAAATATTTACTTTTCAAGCATAATTTAATAGTAAAGTTGCAAATAGATGTTTTCTATTGTTAAATCATTTAAACTACTTTTAAATTAACTTTATTAGATTTACTATATACACTGGAGATTATTTACAAGTTTTATTGAAACAAAAGAAATTTCAAGTAGAAAAGCAATAAGATAGATGTTCATATAATTGGGTAATAATCAATGTATATCTAATGCATATTAATTAATATATTCAATAGCCAAGTCATTGGTAGTTGTTAATGAGATCAGATTTCATGTAGCTGCAAAAATATCAGCTGATGCATGGAATTGATTTCTGATCTTAATGTTATTTAATTTTTTTTATAAAGAGTGATTTAGTATTGTGAGATGTAGAATTAAAGCTTAGATAGCATCTTACAAATCAGAGTGTAAAAAGAATGAATGTAGTAATTCCCACATAAAGAAAAGAACCACTTTATATATTTTTATGAGGTTGTTGATTGTTAGTGAGTTTGAATGACTCATGTTAGTGATAAGAGTGCAACAAGGAAGAAGTGAGGAAAAATTCATAAGAAAGTGTTCTGTTTCTTAATTTCTATGTCAGAGAGTATATAATGGATCTATATTTTTGAAGTGTCACTTGTAGAAGAGAAAATAATTAGTAGAAAGGACTTTGATATTTACTTTTATTAAAAAGTCCAGATATTTGGATTCCATATTTGTTACTACATAATAAGAAAGATTAACTATTATTTGATATACTATTATTATTTTCAGTTTTGATATTTCTAAAACAGATTTTTCTTTTTATTAAGACTTTTGTAGATAAAGTTTTAATTAGATAATATAGATTGCTTCTCTAAATAACATAATTCAAATATTTCCAAAAAATGTTTTAAAATATCATTCAGCAGTAGGATTAAAATTTTAAGCTTTGACTGTGATTATATTTTTAGATTACCATATATATATATATATATATATATATATATATATATATATATATATATATATATATATTATGAAAGGGAGTAAGACAAAATGCACGTTCATGTATAAGTAAAAGTTCTCTGATACGTTTAAGATAAGTTAGCAATCTCATCAATCAATTGTAAGCAAGAAATTGGCTATCAATTCATTTTTATAAAACAAAGTATGAATACTTCTAAAATTATTATAAATTATTTTTGATATCCATACACACACACACACAGACACACAAAAGATCTTGTAATTTTTAATTGTGATAAATATATATCCAGAGCTTCAATTTAATATAATTTCTATTTACTTTCTTATAAATAATTTTTGATGTTAAACTGCTAATTTGATGGTAAAATCTCGATTGAGAGAAGAATATATAAACTTTTATATTGTACAGTTTTGACTTGGTTCCATGATAAGCTCTTTGCACAAATTAAAATGTTATCAGAAAACAAACGCTTATAAAATAATAGAAATGATTTTTAAAATGTTAATTAAGTTGACGTTTGTTGTACATCTTTTTTATTTTTTTTTATAAACGAAAAGTATTTTTGAATGCACCCATGCACATATATACATATTGCATATAATTTGTTATAAAAAAAAAACTTCGTTTATATTTAAATATTCCTTCCTATGCTTATATATGTAGAGAGAGTTATAAGTAAATTAAATGTTATTAAATACAACCCTTCTCATTCAAGCAAGTTTTCCCAGAGAATGCTACATATTTATTATTTCTGTTTTTCAGTGGCAGGGCTTATGTTAAGAAATAGACAAGAGTAACGTTTTTGCAAGAATACAATAATCATTGCCAGCAAAACTTTTCAGCAACAACAAACTTTTTTCCTAAAAACTTTATTCGTTTAATTAAAAAATAAAAGGTTTCTTTTTTTAAGAATATTTCATAACAATTTTAATTTATTACAAAAGTCTATATTACTTATTTAAACTATTATATATACCTACGGCCACATAAACTGAATTATGAGAATGTGTGTCGCATTTAAACTGCATTTATTAATAATAATAATAATAATAATTTATTTTTATTCTTTTTTTAAATAATAATTTAAACACTTTTAGAATTAAAAGTCGCTTTATTCTTATAACAAACCTCTAATGAAATAATTATTATAGCAGTTCTTATTATTATTGAAGAACTTTCTATTATATAAATACTTTTTTTCTCTAAGTTAAATTTATCTTGACTTTAAGCGCAGATACTATGTGTATAACGTGTGTATATATTTATTAAACCTGTAGTATGAGCTTGTAAAATATATTGCAATCTGGCTTTAAAAATGTATAGTTGCATAAAATTAAACAATTATTTATTAAAAAGCTTAATAGTTGTTAGGTATGTACGTTTTAAGAAATTTTTATTTCAAAACTTTTCAAATTATAGAATAACAACTTCTCATTTAATTATATATATAAGTAAAATATTATCTTCAAAATATATACAAACATATACAAAGTATAATCATGAATAGAAAAAAAACTCAACGTTTTTGTATTTTAATATCTTTGTAAATCTTGTAAAATTACATAGTTTTAAAATGTTCTAAGAAACGTGTGTTATCTAAGACCTTTATTGCTTTTGACGACTGCTACTAATATATAATTCTTTTCATAATATTGACTAAAGTACATAGTTCATATATTATAATGATGAGTATTTCAAATTCTTTTTATCTCTACGTCATAACATTTTAATCTGAAATTATAATATCCTAACCGCAGCTCATTCGTTCGGGATCAACTTATTTTTTAAATGCAATGAGGACGTATTATATTTAATTTATAAATGAAACTCTCGTGAGAAATGCGTTTAATTTTAATCTCAATCTTATTTTCTGAAAAGAAAATATAATAAATATTACTGAGGATTATACTGATAATATATAAAAAAAAAAGTGTAAATTATTTTTAACAGTGTAGAAGAGAAGTTAAAATGGAATAGTAGAATTCAAGAATTTTAATGAGGCTCATTGTAAAAGAATAATCTCTCTTTTGAAATCGGATTACCTTAAAATCCTTTTGAAAATATAAATTATTTTGAAATAATTTTACAATAATATTACAAAATAACAATAGTTAAATTTGTAACAGTTCAGACTTTAGATTTTAAATTGAGTATCATGATTAAAACTAAAGCAACTCCAAAGTAATTCGCAGCAGAGCAATGTCCTCTTTATTATTATTTTTTTTTAATGTAATAAAGCAAAAGATAATGCTTTGAGAATAATTGAATGCGTGGTTATGTATTCTGGTGTTCTTTACAAAAATGATACTTTAACCTAAGTTTAAATGTAAAAAGTAAAAAAAAAAAATCCTATATAAATTGAATTTCATAATCCTATATGTATAGACACAAGAACTTCTCTGTTTCATTTCTATCTGTTTACATGTATGTAATCCTCTCGTTTTTTTCTAAACTCTGTATGTTAATCTATACTACAACATTATTTTTTTATTCTTTAAATATAATCATACTGATATTTTCGATGTTATTGTAAACTAAATTTGAGAAAAACTCCCAATGTTATAAGAAGAAAGTTTAATCAGTGAAGCCAGAGAAATTATTACATGTTTTACTTAGGCATAATAAACTATAACAAACTTTTATTTTTCTGTAATTAAGAAATTGGTAAATTAATGATAAATTTTTAGTATCAAGTAATTATTCATATAATAAATCTAATAAATTGTTTCATTTTTTTAATTGTCTATACACTGAATATGAATTTTACTATAGCTAGAAAATAAAGCTTATTTTAAATTTTCTTTTTATAAATCAAAAATAAAACTATTTTGCTAATTAAGGTTCTGCTTTAGTGACAGTCATTTCAAAAACAATATTAGTAAATTTTATGTTTAATTAAAAAAAAAGAAAAACATATCTTTTTTTAGTATCCTAATAAATAATTAGAAATAACCATTAATGTATTTATCTAAAGTATTTGCTTCTGAAGATGTAAACAGGGAGATTTGATATTTGTGGATCAAATTGTGGTAATAAGAATTTTTATAATGAAAATACAATAAAACATTTCTTTAGTAATTACAAGACTTTTTTTTTTCATTTTAAATTAGATATTATTATGTTGATATAAAATTGTAGTTGGCAAATAGATATTCCAAATATTTTTTCTTTTGAAATTAAAAATTTAAATCTTGAACTTCTTAATATATTAGGCTAATGTTTAATTTTGAAAAATGAACAAAACAAGATTGTTAAAATATACAAAACACACACATACAGTATGTAAATTTGCGCATATATGTTCGACTAAAATCATATACATTATTTATGTAAATATAAATTCATAGGTATATACAAGTATATAATGTCAAGAGTATTTAGTCCAAACATGAAGTTAGAAGTTCATGGATAGCTACTTAAATAAGATAAAAATAAAAAATTATATGGTTCAGCGATAGAAAGAAATTGCCAGAGTTTAACGTAATACTTTGGTATTGGAACGCCATATGATCACTGAGTAATGGAGAAAGAAGTAAACACTATGATAAATAAATTGTATACACACATATAGACATATAATTAGAGAAAAATAGCTATTGAAATTCTACATTTAATGTGGAAGTGTGTGTACATATGTATTTTATAATAATTCTTGAACATAATAATGAAAGCAGCTTCAAATTATTAATATCCAGTGGTCAAGTTATTATATATATATATATCTTGAGCACTGTATTTTATTTTTTATGAGAATATATATATTAAAAAAAAGTGCCTTTGCAAAAATCTATGAATCAGCATCCACTCCTCATAGAAGCACAATAGAAATATTATTCCCAGGCTTTCCAATTTTCTGGTGATAAGGGTTTGTTATTTTCCTATTTTCTTTTCATCGTCTATCTATAAATAGCTAGATACCTATAATACTTCTTGACCAACTTCCTATGGTTAGATAGATTAACTATATGCCAACTATCTGAAAAAAATACATTAACAATGTTTGGAACTTGAAAAAAAATTACAGTATTAATTTTATCAGATTGGAATACAATTTTTTTTATTCAGAGCTTTTCAGAGAGATTTAATCACTGCATCATGAGAGGAAAACATCTTAAAAGTATTTTGTTGTTGCTGTTGTTTTATCTATTTGAAAAGAAGTCTAATAATGCAAAATAATAATAGAGAAATAGCCAGAATAAGATGATCATACAATAATATTCCAGCACCATTTATTGTAAGTTTGAATAACCAGGGACTATCAGATGATAATGCATTTATTAATCCCCATCTCCAGCTAACATTTTTGCCCTTGCCTTTATCATTAAGGACTTATTATTCAAATTGACAACCTAATTTAATTATAAAATTAAAAATCAGAATTCAATCTGGCAGCCAGTGATTACTTAAGTTTACAATAGATGGCACTACAGTAGTAGAAAAAAAAGGTTATTCTGATTTATAATATAATAAGCTGAAAAAAGTCAGATAATATTGAGTCATGGCATACATAATAGTTTTACAGAAAAAATAATCAAAATTAACATGAATTATTTTACAGACATTAATTTTGTTTTGTAAAATATTCATTCTTAATTAATATTACTTAATGAGAAGTAGTTGGCAAAATATCTGGCAACAAAAATTACATTTTTTGTAGTTTTTTTTTTTTTTAATTTCTAGTACAATGGTCGTATTATATTTTTTCTTTCAATAACAATTTCACAAAATTATATTTTATTACCGATGACTTTGGTATCAAATATTATAAATTAATCTTCAAAACATTAAATAATATCAATTAAATAAAATATGTAGAGAGTGGGAAACTCTTAAAGTATTATATATATTGGAGAAGAGATGGGAGATAACAATTTCGAGTTTTAGTTGATTTAAAAAATACATTAAAGCTGAGAAGAAAAAATGGCAATTAAAAAAATGACCAAATGTAATAAATATATGAAAGTTTCACAAATTATTATTCCTTTTTGATTTTTCAGCAAATTTACTAATCAAACTCACAATTAGTATTATTTTAATACAGACTGTCATGTGAATATAGATTTGAGTTACTATCATATAAATTGTAGATTTTTGTCTACATTTAGTTTAATAATAAGATACTTAAAAAATTAACTAAAAATTTATATCAATTTATACTTTTTTAAAAGTAAAGTTAAAAATAGATATCTTAGTTCTGCTTTGTATGTCCATGAAAAAGATACAGACCACACTATTGATTTTGATGAAGCTAAGGTTGTCTTCTTTGAGAGAAATGAAATCAAAAGAAGAATTAAAGAGACTTTATCATTGAAAATTTATTATTCTGAAGCAATTAACTTTTTTAAGAGTTCTTTTAATATTAAGGGTGGATGGGAAATGAATGGATTTGTGGGTAGTTTTTAATATTATATATATTGTGTAGTTTTTGTAATTCTTTACACTTGAGAAGTCTGCTTGTAGCAGTGAAACCTTAGGTTGTGTTTTTTATATTATTTTTATGCTGGTCTGGTTTAATTTTGGATTTGGGGTAGTTTTGGTTTTTATTATTAATACAGCAAATTTTCAGTTAAACAATAATGGTCTTTGATCCAAGTTTATAGGAATTTTGAAATATGAATTTAAACAACTTTAAAATTTTTATACACTGCTATTTAATGATTTAAAAAAGCATTATTTTATCATTTAGATTGAATATTATATACTTTATATTTTAAGTGAGTAAATCAAGGAAAGAAAATTGTAAACCATCACCATTTGATATTTATTTGACTAGTCTGGTAAATAAAGTTTTTACATTCATTTTTTCTCTAAAGAGGAATTCTAAAAAAAATGTCTTGCAATGAGCATGCAAGATATTTTTATTTGAATATGTATATATAATAACAATAAAACAATAAATATAATGATAATTAACTATTATAGATATATGTAATTGTATATTGGATTATTTCCATTATCTAGTATTAAGTTAGCAAAATTTAACTTTATTTAAATTTTCCAATTACATTCAACTGTTAGTAATAGCACATAGGTTAATATATGAACAACTTTATGAGAGGTAATTTTTTTCTCTCTTCTTCGGGTGTTGCTGACCTGACCAGTGGCCATACTAGTTTAGGAATCCACAGAAGTACTTTTGGTTAATTACTTAACCTTTTTCAACTGCAATTAATAGCAGTTGGCAATTGAAGAGGGTTAAGTATTTAACTGAAAATACTTCTGAGAATTAAAAGACTGTGCATAATAGTTAATTACCATTATATTTATTGTTTTTATTGTTATTACTATATTTTTTAATTAATAGACATTTTATTTGTTTATATATATATATATATATATATATATATATATATATATATATATATATATATATATATATATATAAATATATAGAGAGAGAGAGAGAGAGAGAGAGAAAGAGAGAGAGGTGGGGGAGAAAGTCTGTGTTAGAAAGAGAATAAATGAAAAAAAGATGATCAATAGAGAAAAAGCACAAAATAAAATATTACAATTAAATGTTATGTGAAAACAAAATATCAATAGTATCAATGTTATATCATATCTTAATGGCAGAATTAAGTTCATTTTGGGTAAAAGCCTTATTGAAATGTTATGTTCTTTTGGTGAAATTGATTATATCTGTATCATAATATTGGGATAATTTCTTTTTATTATATTTTTTTACAAAAAATTTGAATTTAAAAATACACTTTATTTGAAAACGATATGTATGGATTTAAAAAAAAAGTTTGCAATTTAGTTAAAAATATTGTTGCTGGATTACAAAACTTTACCTGGAGAAAGTTCTCTGCATCCTTTAATATAATGATAAAGTATCAAACTCTAAAGTTTAAAGGACTCAATCAATCTTCCAGATTTCTGAGCAATGAATACTTTCTATGAATTCCAAAAAAATAAAGTCATTCAATTATTTATTTTATTTTTATCCTTCTCTTATTTTTTCATTACTTTATTTACTATCATTATTTTTAACTGTTATCAATCTGCTGTAACAGGACAAAAGGCCTATCCAAGTTTAATCCAGTTTTTCTCATCCATAGCTTCAATTATTTCATAATATCTGTAGAAAATATGAAATATAGTTATCAGACTATAGAATTACTTTCACTGTCTAAAATTAAATCACATTAATTTATCCATCACAAAAAGTATCAAAAGTTTAGTGAAAAAATATTAAATTTTTATTATTGTTAATCAAATGTTTTACTATTGCTTAAACTTTATACAATTTACACATTTGCATTTTACAGAATCACTTAATAGCTGTATGTTGTTTTTTAATATATATATATATATATATATATAAATATATATATATATATATAAACATACAACCACATTAGATATATATATATATATATATATATATATATGTCTAATGTGGTTGTAACTGCTACCAAATAATTCTGGTTGATATTGGCAATAATTATGACAATAATATTACTAAATTTTAATTGAACATTTAAAGCAGCATTTCAGTAAACCATACACATTAACTTTTATGACTAAAGTTAAAAATTGTATAACAGGCAAATAAAAATAAAAATAAAACCTTATAATATTTTTGTGGTAGAGGTATTAACCACCTTTATTTTAATTAAAATAGCTTTTATATAATGCATGATCATTTTGTATGGTTTTATTTAGTTAAAATAGACTATTTTAAATTAAACCTTATAGTGATTTTGAGACTTAATTAATTCAGTGATAGTATGACAGGATTCAAACTAAAGAGTTCCTGAAATGAAGCTCTACCCATCTTCTATACTTGTTTGTTTAAAGTTTATATCTGTGCTAGAGATAATCTCTAGTCTCGAAAATGATTAATAATAATCATTAGTGTATTTATCTGAAATGGATGGTGTCAAAGTTGTGAGAGGAGGGAGTTTGACAATGGTAAATGAAAATGTAGCAATTTACTCTAGATAAATAATATGCATATAATATATATATATATATGAGAGAGAGATAGTGACCTCGGCCAACTGATGAGTGCTGGTTCAGCATGAAATGAATCTTGGGGGTCATTTGTCTTTTATTATATCTTTATTTATATGAATTTGAAAAGAATGGGGAAGTGTAGATGTGTTTATTATATCTATAATGATCTTTCAAATGATCTTTTGAGCAATGATCCTTTGATATCGTCTAGTGAGATTTAGCACTATCATAGAATTCTAGATTCAAGACTTAAAATTTAAATTCTTATCCCAATCATAGACTATTGTATAGTATTGCCTTTATTTAGTACAGTAATCATTAAAAAAAAGATAGTAAATAGGTTATTTTGATTTACATATATTTATCTCATAATATCGAAAATTATCTCTTCTATGATGAATTTGCCATAAGATTTAAAAAAAAAAAAAACAATAGCAAGCACCAGCTTAAAAAAAATAAAAGATTTTGCTTGATGAGAATAATCATTATCTAAAGATTTAATAGAATAAGTAATCTTATTTTCCAGTAAATTAAGAAGTAAACAGGAGTATATTTTCTAGTTTAGTAAACATGCATATATTCCAAATAAACATTGTGCAAAGTTTACCCGAAATAGTATTTGTAAAGCAATCTCATATCTGTGGAAACATCTGTAAAAAAAATATTAATTGTACCCTCAGCTAATTTAATAGGAATCTCAAAGGAACCATAAGACTTTGAACATCGTTTACTAGATTATATATGTTTGTCAATTAAGAAAAAGAATGTTCTCAAAATAATTTAAATCTTTAAAAAATAGGTTATATTTTTTAGAAACTGAACTGAATTAAATGTATAGAATATAGATAAATTAAGGACTGTAAAAAAAGCATTTAGGGATTTGTTTTAATTATATATTATATATGCCGAATACTTTATCCAAAGAAGTAGATTAAATAACTAGGTTAATATTTTACTGCAACGAAGCCATAACATTAAATTATTATTGCTAATAGTTTCCAATTGTTCCCAGTTTATTTTACTATCTCAATTTTAAATCTATATAAATAGCAGTAATTTATTTATGTTTTTCTTTTTCAATTTTAAATATTCTACATTAAAAATACTTAATATAAAAGATAATTATCAAATCAATTTAATTTCATTTAAATAATTCTAATAAACAATAATAATATACTTTTAAAATTAAGTTTCGATATCATCATACTTTATTAAATATTTCTTCGTGGGAGAGCTTTTCTCATTCGTAATTCCAAGATTGATTTAATTTAGCACGTGCAGAAACAACTACTTTACACTTTAGTGAAACCATAGCAGCTGCTAGATAGACTTCCACGATAATAAATTCTTTAGCTTATAGACCCTTTTGCTTGATAGACTCATTAATGAGCCATGACATTGATGTACAAATAATACATTTGCTTAAACAAAAGCTGTTTTTTTTTAACTGATTATATACATATAAGCAAAATCTAAACGTTATGTTCGCAATTAGTATTGACATTATTAGTATTAATTATGAATGATTTTATATACATATATAATATAATAATTAATGTAATATCTTCATCTCTATTTCGATCTATTATTTTTAACTGAAAAAAAAAACTTCTGCCAAAGATAAATTTATTTTTATTTATTTTTAAAGAAATCATTTTAAAATAAATTTACTTATATAGATGTGTGTGTTCTTTAAATTGTCAAAGTCATCTCTTAAGCAAGCTACTACATACTCAACGAATCTGCTTGCATAAGTATATATAATAGCAGTTATTCTCTTCAATAAAACTATATTTGGTCAAAAAACATACACTTGATAATTTTAAAAAAATGCTGATCTATATGACTTATTGATTAGTTTTAACATGTATACATATATACATCTTAAGTACATACAACTATTTAAATTGCTTTCAATTTGATTAGTTCTTAACGTGTGTTTGTTTGGAGCTCTACTTTAGAATTAATGACGAATAATATATCGAAAAAACATTGACGTATATATATATGTATGTGTGCAGATAGACACACGTAAAAAAAGTTAAAAAAGTATGTGACCACTAATAATGTATAAGTAAAATAAATTAAAATTTTGCATAAATAAATATATTTTACATAATATCAACAATGCATTATTATAGAGTACTACAAACTTTGCAATTAATCAAAATTAAAAACTGAATTTAATATAGTTAAAAAAAGAATATCAGATGTATTGAATCGTAACTGTTAATTAAAATGATACACTGCCATAATATAATTTGTTTTAATATTAATACATTAAAGAGTAGTAATTAATTTCTTGCGCGCATAGAAGTAAAAGGACTACTGATTTACTTAATTGCAGAAGATTTAAAATTTAGAAAGGCTTTATTGTATATATTAAAAGAATTACACCAAATGAATAATTAAGCCAAAAAGAAAATCACCGCAAACTGTATTTTCATTAAATTCTCTCTTGAAAAATAGAGTGAAATACTTTTACAATAACATTTGATTATATGGAATGATAATTTATTATTGATTACCATTCTCTTAACATAATTTATTTTATTATATCATTTTTAGATCTCTTTAAATCGTTTAGCATGCTTACTACTATTAAATTAAAAGAACTTTTCTTATTTTTATTACAATTATTATTTTTTTAAATATGACTTTATTAGAATAAATAAAATGGAATAGAGTGTTTATAAATATGTATTTAAAATCATTAACTTATTTATTATGTAATTTTACAATTAAAGAATAAATTTAATTAAAATATTATCATAACAAAAATGGAAGGCGTATTTTTTTTCTCTACTCTTTTTATGATTGGTTTATAATTCTATGCCAATCATAACTGGGTGTGTCTTATTTCAAATCATTCTATTAGCATTTTAATTTTATTATTATTACTATATTTTAAATTATAATGTAAAAATTAAAAAAATGCACAATTTAATTGTAACAAGTTAAGTTTAAAATTAAATCTGGGACTTACTATTATAATATTAAAATGAATAATTTGTCTGTGCAAACTAGATTCGTTAATTTAAAAGTTTTGTGCGGATTAAATTAAAACAAAAATTTAAATTTAAGCTTAAAATATAATTTTTAAAGGTTAAGTTATATATGCATTGAATTACTAATATTATTATTTTTTTAACTTTTAGATACTTTATTAAATTATTTCTGTATTTTTTTAATTAATATATTTAGTTTCTAATTATATATAAACTATTAATTAATTACTACATCCAACTTAGATTTTTTTTTAAAATATTAAATAGACAAGCTTATATATAATTTTATAATATAATTATTATTATATTTGCCTATAATTCATTATACTTGTCTTTTTTTCCAGAGCATTATATATAAATAAATAAAAATACAAAACTAATCATTACAATTAACAGTATAAATTTTAGCATTTAAACTTGTATTTGGATTTGTTTTACTAAAATAAATAATATATATATTCTATGTCACTGAACGTTAACAAAAGCTTTAACAAATATTAGAAATTAAAATTTTCAACAGCAGTTAGCTATGACAAGCTAATTTTCACATTCTTAATTTTTAAATAACTGTTCCGTAATAATACCATATCCATACAATTTTAAATCTGCGTCATGTGAATTGCTCTCCATGGCAAAGTATTTTTACCGTGTAATTATTAAATTACAATGAAACAGAATAAATTTGAATGTTAACGTTGAATCCTATTGTGTTGGCCTATATAAGCTTGTCAACAATTTCCTTTTGGAATAATAGGTTGGGTCAAATTTCAGCTTTCAAACACCGCCATCAATAAGATGAAGATATCAGAGAGGGGAAGTTTACGATAACAGGCAAATTTGTTTGAATTATTAAATTTAAAGATTTCAGTAATTCCAAAATTAATTAATTTACTAATTTCTGAGGCTTAGAAATACTATCTTAAAAATTAATTAAGTCATAGTCTAATCCTTTGTAATATGTTGTAATTGTTTAAATATTATTTCTTTACTAAGATAATTACAATTACATAAAATTTGTTAGTTTTATTTTTTATTTATTCTAAAGATTCTATTATGGAAAAAATAAAACAATATTAAATAGCAAAATGGCTAACAACATATTCTTATTCTTGGTGACAATTTAATAAAAGCGTGTGTGCAATTTTTTAAACTTTCAAAACAAAAAAATTTTTTTTTTAATTAATGCAATGTCGAGAAAAATTAATATTAGTTCTTTTTATATTTTTGTTTGATCATATTGCTAATTGTCAATCGACTTTGAAAATAACTCCCGATTTTTCAACAGATTACTCCATATCTATGTAATATTATATACAAGATATATATAAAAACTTATACAATCGGTAAACAACAAAAAAATATTGTTTTGATCATCTGTATACATTATTATTATTAACTACTATACATTGCATAAGCTAAAACATATTCACAAAATTTCAAAATGAAAGCAGTAAGAGAAAAAGTTAAGAACTCTGTAAGAATAAATAAATAAGGGTATGTGTGGATGCATATGTATGCATACTTATAAGTAACAGCATACACCTTTAATTAAACAAAACATAGAATATTATTTGAATTACATTAAATTCAAAGTTAGTATCTGAGATTAAATAAAACAAATGTATCAACTTCCTACTTATCACAGAATATTTCATAGGTTTATTTATGTATTTATTAAATAATATGAGATTGTTGTGAGAAACGCTTACAGAAAAAATACAATTTCTCTGATAAATTTGTTTAACACACATATATGAGTGTGCGTGTGAACGTACCTAAAAATGATTAGCAATTTGCTTGTATTACCTTTTAATGTATCCATATATATTGCTTAGGAGACTACATGGTTAATACCTTTGTTATAAATTAAAGTTAATAATTATTGTGTTGTTATATATCTTATAATCCAAGTTAATTTTTACTATATTTGTATGTCTCAACTTAGAGTAATATTATAAAAAAAATGAATTAATAGTTAGCAAGTCTAAACCTTTATTTACTTCCTTTTTTAATATCTTTCTATTGAAAAAGTGTCTGACTGCTTACCTGAGTTTCTGTGAGGCTCAAACTCTGTGCCAGTTGTTTTCTTTCAGCTCCTACAACGTAATGATTTTTTTCAAATGCGTGTTCTAGGCGTAAAAGTTGTGACGGTGAAAATGCTGTCCTTATTCGCTTGGGTTTTCTAAAAGGTTGAAGCAAAAATCCGCCATTTTCTGGACCTATTTTGTATATATATCAACATTAATTTTAAAAAATAAGAATCATCTCTCAGTAAAATATAAAGATCATAATTTTATTAGAAATATAATACAAAACTTTTTAAAACTTTATAGAATATTTAAGAAATACAACTAATGTTTAAAAAGACTTAGAGAGTAGATATAAAAATCTATATTTTGTTGATTATTAAAATTATTTAAAGTATTAATCCAAAAATAGAAAGTTAATTAACCTTTATTTTTATGTAATATTTTATGATTGTATTTTCATTCAAATAAGTTTATAATTTGTTATAGATGTATGTGTGTGTATATATATACTTTCAGACAGACATATCCAAGTTTTTTTTTAAAAAATCATTTTAAGCAAATTAATTTTAAAATAAATAAAAATAATTTAAAATCAGTCACTTTTAATTATTATTGAAATACATATCAGAAATGTATTAATTTTTAATAATTACTCAAATTTTTAGTCCGTATATTATTACTTAGCCTGAGAACAATATTATTAGTATTCATGCTAATTAATATTATCAATTGTAATAATATTTTTCGTAATGCATATTTCTAATTATTTTATCTTTATTTAATGTGGTAATATACATTCAACTTTTTTATTGTTTCCCCACGCACATACAGATATACTAGCACCACAGTTATATAAGATTTACTGTTATGTTATACTCAATGATGCTACTGATTTTAAACTTATTTATAAATATTTCATAATAAAGTAGTGATTGTAATCTTACCTCATCAACTAAAATTAAAATATGAATAAGTCTGCTTTTGAAAATATTAAAATATTCCTCCTTCTACTTCTGAAAATAAAAAAAAATCTTTGAATAATAATCTAAAATAGCTTTAAATTTTACATTAAGTTGGTCATTAACTTTTTATAAACCGAATACATATATATAAATAAACGTTTTATATTTATATTTAATTCAATTCTTTGTTTTTTTTTTTAAAATATATATATAGTAGTAGTTTAATTTTTAAAAAAAATGTTTTATTTTATCCAAAAATACAAGTCGTGCACTAAAATTGAAATAATAATTAATGACCATGTGGTCATTAAAATTTGTAAGACCAATGGCGCTATTGCATTAATTGCCCTTTGTAGCAATCTTTATTAGTGGACTAAAATGGACATTTACTCGTGTCCAGGAAAGTTTTTAAGTCATTCATGCATGCTGTTACCCATAATTCTACTTCCTAGCTAAATAATCAAACTTTTCTTTATATCATAGTTAGAAAATATTAATGAAATAAAATCTATACTTCAGGTAAATACCATTGTAAAGAAATTTTCACCTGGTCTTTATATGACAACACAATATCAAAATAAGCCATCGATACGTGACTTTTGTCCTAAAAATGAAGAAAAATTTTCAACTTTGTTCAAAACGTTTACGTTGATTAAACAAAGCTTATTCAAAATAATACAGCTGGTAAAATTTTGAAAAGTTTTATTTTTTTTTTTTTTTAATAAAATAAAAAAAGAAAGACTTATGAGCACTACTTAGAGTAAACTATTTATTGCCATAATTATATTTTGAGTTTTCCTACAATTAATAATAAAACATTTTATAACTTTTATAAAACACAATTTTAAACTTAACGTTAAGGAAGAAAAAAGTTCCCTATCGTAAAATTTATGTATGAGTAATTGCCTATTTAAATTTTTCTTAATTAAATGAATAACAATTTATATATTCTTTTATGTTTAATATATATATTTTCACAATTAGCTTTTTGTCAAAGTTCAAATATTTTCTCAACTTTAATATAAAAAAAACATATGCACAATATTTAAAAGTACATTTTTTTTTTTTTTTTAAAACGAATGATGATTATATAAGTATTATTTAAAAGTGTGTTATAGCAGAATGCAAATATTTAAAAAAATTATTTTTATACACCCAAATATATGAGGGTGAAAATTTGCTTCACATTTTATTTTGTTATGGATGATAATAAGAATAAATTTTAACGTTATCTTACTTCAGTTTTGAATAATGCATATATATATAATTATTTTTTTAACGCAAATTGAAATTTATTTTATATCCTTTTTTTTTAGTTTTTTTAATTAATAGATTGCTAAATATAATTATAACTTAAATTATTTTAAGTTATATCATTTAAGATTTAAACGATGCAGTTATATGTTAATATATAGTCTGTATACATGTACACACACAAACGTTTTCTACATTTGTACGCATAAATAACTAAACATTTTTATTATTTTAAATAAAGTTCTAGCTAATTTTGAAGTCTGCTAATGCAAAGTCTCTTCAGAAAAGATCAAAACGAAAATTAACTTCATAAAAGTACGTAATTTGTTTTAAGAGCGAGGGTGGGATAAAACCTGTCTTTCACATTGTAATGACTGACAACCAAACTTTTACGTAAACTATTCACGTTTTATTTAATTTATTATTCTACGTTTTAGGAACAATAGGTATTGACTTAAATAATAATATTATGATTATTAATTTTAATAACTATTTCTAAATATTTATAATAATAAAAAAAAATATTATTTTTTTTACAGTTTTTAACAAAAAAATAATAATAATCATTACGTCTGTTAAGAATAATGTAGACATTTACGAAATTTTTTGAAATATAAAGTGATGCCTTAATTAATTTAAAATATTTTGACCTAAAAAATAGACTATTGACTTTATATAAAGTAAATAACTTAGATTTTCAAACAACATGGCGCTTAAAATCTACGAGTAAAGAGGAGGGACTAAACAACTGACCGATAAACTTACCATGAAATCTGTGTCCAAGAAAACGCCCGTGCCTTGATAGAAACCATGGATATAAAGGATATTGATCTCTGTGTAATTGAGGTCCTAAATTTCCTAACAACATGGGATGTACGGAAGCAGCCGCGGCTGTGCCGGGTAAAGAATGAGGTAGCGCCGTGCAAGAAATAGGTTGTGGAATTGCAAGTCCGTGTCCACCACTATACGATGATTCTGCAGAGTAAATGTTTTTCATAGAGTTTAAGGTGTCCAAAAATGGAGTAGCTGTACAGGAAGAAAGAGAGTGAAAGCCATTTATATTCAGGCTTGTATTGACAATGTTCACATGTGTATCCGGAGGACTAGAAGTCCGTACAGTAGCGGTGGAATCGTTACCGACTAGAGAGTCGATACTAAATCCTACTCTCGGTTTAGGAACTATAGGCGTGGGAGCAATCGGCATCATGGCCCGTAAGAAGAAGTCACGACCGACCCAATCCTTAGTCCACTATGTGGAGTCCGGTTACCGAGATTATGAACATGCACACACTCACAACACACCTTGGCCACTTTGTTCAGCTCACTGTCTTGGACTCCTGCATGTTGTATTGTTGGACGCGTTTCAGTGCAGGGCTAAATAGGGGGTCGCCAATTACCTTGCCCAGTTCTCATTCTGATAGGCTAATTACGGCACCTAAAATGCCTCTTGACCAAAATCTCGCTTTGTGATTGGATAGATTCGCTCCTAACGTGTCACATGTTATGTCCCATTTATTTCACTAAAATAATAATACATTTTATAGCCTAAGGCTTAGAATCTGCTTCGCAATAAACTACAAACTTTAGCATAATTTTTAAAGAATATTATATATTACTTTAAAATCTAATAATCTCCTAAATAAATTTATAACTCATTTATAGTGAATGACTTAATCCAGCTTTCGGTTAAACTGCTTTGCGAATTGTTTACCTTAAAGCCTCGCACAAAAATACAAGAGCTCTCGATTTAATTGGTAAATCAGTGGAATAACGTGCCTGAATGCAATAAATCATATCTTTTATCAATGTCAGGTGGGGAGGCCCGCTAGGTGGTGGACGCCCAAGCTATGGGCACTTCAAGTGACCAAAGCACTGATGCTTTTATAATTCTCAAGGGGGTAAAAAAGCAGACGGGACATTTTGTCCACTATTCATGAATGAAATGACCCAAGCTTCAAGGAGGGGAACTGACTCGCCTAAATTGATCTTTTGTAAATCTAGAGTTCAATTCGTGCTTTTCTCTAAAATTTTAAATACGACTGAGAGCCTCTAGGTCACAATCTTTATTTTTCTTAGTCAAGTATATTATGCGTAGAATTTTTGTTTTTAAATTGACAGAGATGATCTCCGTCAAATGGAAACAGTAAGTTAACAAGTTTTTAGTAAAAATCAATTTTTATTGTCATTTTTTTTTTTTTATTAATTTGTATAGATTAAATATACGTATTTTATTTAAAGTTTTTACCGAAAAAAAAAGTTTTTTTTAATTAGTTACATCACGTGTACATACGCGCATATATATGTATGTGTGCGCGTGTTTGTTTATAATATACATGTGTGTGTTGTGTGTGTGTGTACGTGTACATGATTATATAAAACACGTTTGTGGCTGTCATATTTTTTTGCTTAAAAAGTCTATTATTTTCAAATAATAAATTATTGAACATATTATTGATGACATGTTTCTAACTATAGAAGAAATAAAAGTTTGAAATTTATACATTTTCTACGATAAAATTACAACTTGTACAACTATTATTAATAAATATATATTTAATGTTTTTTGTGGTTTTTAAGTGAAAATAAAAATGTAAATTAATACAAAAATTATGACTTAATTATTAAATTTACAGATCTTATGAGTTTAAATTTAGAAAATTGTGTCCCAATTTTTGTAATATTCATGTATTAAATTAATTAATGTTTTAAAACAAACAAACTAATAATTTCTACATTTAAAATTTTTTTAAATTTAAAATTAAAAATTTTATTTGCATATTAATTTAAAAACATTTAGATCAGAAATGTACATTTTTTCTATTTAAAATTCATTTGTTGATTTCATTTGCTAAAATAAATAAGTAAATATATTGCCACGTAAGTTTACTCCTCTATATACATATGTTATTTGTCGAATGACGAAACACACAATATATTTGTATTTATAGACTTTATATTTAGAAAAAAAATAAAATCGTATCACACACTTTTTTTTTAATTATTAAATCGTCTCTAAAAGATCAAATGGTTACATATCTTTAACAATGATTAAATGTTATTTTATGTATCATAATAACATTCTGTCTATTATTTCACCCCCGTTATTTTAAAGCTTTAATAATTAATAGTTTTATAATGAAGTTTAAATGGGAATGTTAATAGATGTGTTGATAGAAAGAAAACAATGACCAGATATTTGAATATAGAAATCATCTTTAATTAAATTTAAGTTTATTGGTATACATCTTGCGTATATATTAGTATGTGGCTCATGGAAGCTCGTTTTCGGTTTGTTTCTGTTTAGATAAATACAAAGGTGTGACTTAATTATTAAGTTATGCTATTTTATAAAACATATAGCTTAGTATATCAATGAATTTTGTTTATTTAAAAGTTTTCAAAACACTTTCAAAAATGAGCAATATATTCTTACTCTTACAATTGGGAAACAGTATGTATATAGAGACGTGTGTATGTTTATGTGTAAGAAAAATTTAATTAAAGCTTTATATTTACTAAAAATCAGATTTTATTTGAAAAGTTTTTGTCGTAAAATGAAAAAATAATTCGTCTTAATTTTCACGTAACGTTTTTATTTAATTAAAACCGCGTTTTAATTAAAACTGTAATATCTCTGAATCAAAAGTTAATATAGTAGATAATAAGGTATTCTATCCGTATGTTGTCCATCGATAGTAATTTGTATAAGCTTGCTATCCATTAATTGCAATTTATTTCACATCTTATCGCAAAATACACATATCATTAAAATCAAAAATCTTATTTAGAGTTTATTATAAATACATATAATTGTGTCTATATTAAATTTATAATTATAATACAAAGTTAAACTTTTTAACAGCGCCTTTATTAATTAATTAATAGATCTCAATAATAAATAAACATTCTAGAAAACTGTCAAAATTAAAAGTTATATCTGCGTTCTTCTAATAAAAGTTTTCATTACATTCAATGTTTTAATGAATGTGTCCATTAATGTACTATTCAAAAGTTTGCACTAAAATGAAATTGATAAAAGCATTAGTGTTGAAATAATAATACCCTCTCTCACGTAGAGTCTTTTTTACTTTAAAATGAATTTTAAAGCTAATTTATTCATCATTTCATTTTTATTTTCTCTTTTATCGATATTGAACTGTTTAAAATCAATCGTGTATTTTATCTTATATTTATAATTAATGTCCCGTTAAACTTAAGATCCTGATAATGGCATGCATAAGCATGTATACAATTATGCAAAAATCGATAAAAATTCAGATTTTTGTTTGGTTATTGTTTTGATGTTCTTTTTTTTTTTTTTAATACGATATTGTTGATCAATCACTCCCCTCAGATCGTGGCATTTGCAAATCTCGAAATAAGTTTTTCTTCAAATTATCTGATTATTCTTAGCTAATAAATGATTTAAAATTCTTTTTGCTTACAAAATAAAACCGCATGTATTTATTATTTAGAATCAGAAATTGCTTCTTCTTTTTTTAGGATTATAGAAAATAAAACATACCCATATCATGGACACGTGACTTTTTCAACTAAGATACTATTGGTGCGCGGACCGTAACAAACGCTGTAATTGCTAATTACAGATATGCAATAAAATTAATATCGCTTCATTACAAATTAACTATGTTCAATTTTCCATTCTATAAACCAAATAAAAAAAATAATTTGGAATAAAAATATTTTTTAACTTAGGTAATTCGAAATAATTTAAACTATAAAATGAAATAATCTGAATGTTGTTTAGAATTTGGTATTCATTTTAAATATAATTTTTTAACAAATTTAAAAAAAAACTTATTTATATGTACTTGCTTGCATCCTGAACTCGAGTTCCACTAATGTCCCGTTTTTATTTTACATACTTAAATTTATTCGTTCATTTAATCTCTTTTTTCACTTTCTATTCTGTTAATTCTTCATATTAATAGTAAAATATTTATAATATTAGATTATTTTAATTGAATTCTAAAAAATATAGAAAATAATTACCAAGATTAAATCTGTTAAACTAGAAAATTGTTTGTAATTAAGATTTAATACTAAAAATTGTATATACAGTACTACTACTACTACTACTACTACTAGTAGTAGTAGTAGTAGTAGTAGTAGTAGTAGTGGTAGTAGTAGTAAGTAGATATAATTTGTAGCAACAATTAAATATATAATGAATAAATAATTCACCAGACATAATTTTAAAATAACATATAAACACTGTAGTAAAGAATGTAGTAATAAAATATCATTTAGGAATATTTATTGGAATAGTTTATTACTGGAAATTTATAAGAAGTTTGAGCCCGAAATAATATAACTGGACTACATAAGTCATAGATTTTGAGTTGTAATCTACTACTTCCCCAAATTGTTATATATATATATATTTATGGTTATTAATATACTTTGTCTAAAAATTTTAAGCTAATTGTCATTAAGTTTGATTTTTACGTAATTTAAAACTTATATATATATACATGTGTGTGTGTGCTTAATTAAATATTTGAAGAAAAATATTCATTTTTTTTATTCTAAATCTTAGAAAATTTAAAGTGAGAGTTTGAATA
Organism: Epiperipatus broadwayi; assembly: GCA_028023455.1. Taxonomy (NCBI): domain Eukaryota; kingdom Metazoa; phylum Onychophora; class Udeonychophora; order Euonychophora; family Peripatidae; genus Epiperipatus; species Epiperipatus broadwayi. The sequence goes on from JAQFVV010000164.1 coordinate 251,422, forward strand.
CATATAAGGTTTTAATCTTAATACTATGCGCCTTGAGAGTTTGATTAATAAAATTAACCATTGTATATTTTCCAAATATATATATATTTTTCTCTAGGGTCAAATAAATGTCAATTAGAGTAGGACTTTCAACAAAATTGCATACATTTGAAATTTCTTATTAATATGGTACTCTTTAACTCACTAAATCCTGTATTCTTTTTCCATGATCGGCCTTATCTACTAGTTCCAGATAAATTTGTTGTTGTTGGACATTATAATTTTTATTTTTAAATACCCCTTTATCTTAAAGTTCTTGCTTAGTTTTTTTTTTTCATTTTTAGATATTTGAATTTTAAAATATATATATAATTTTATAAAAATTTTGAAAACTTTTATTTTTGATTAAGATTATTTTTTCCCAGTGCGTTCTGAAAAATTAAAATAATTTTAGAACAAATACGACCATTGTTTTTTTCCAATGTTTGCTGCTGTTTGTAGTTTAGTAGCAATTACTTATAATGCTGCTCTTTTTTTTTGTTGTTAATTTAATTTAAAGCGACAAACATTAACAGCAAAAATTATCAACGTTATTCTCATCGCTGCATTTTCGAATTAGTACTTTCATTTTCTTTTATAATTGTTTTAGAGCTTCAAAGCTTTGTAACATTTTATTATATTGAGTATACATTGTGTATATTGCCATTGTAATATTTAGTTTTAAAACAATATTGCAAAATACTTTAATGGTAACAATATACAACAAACTACATCTGTATTTTCTTAAACCAATACAATCTTAAAACACATTTTTAGTTCCGTTTTAATGCCGTTGTTAAAAATAAAGAAAAGAATAAAGTGAAACATTTAAAAAATAAAAATCTTAGATTCTATTAGTGCATTTATTCATTGGATATATTTGAATTTTACATTCATTTATAGTATGAGTGTCGCGAGTTTCATCAATATGTCATATTTTAATGCGACACATGCTTTTATTTAAAAAGACTAAATCTCCGTTTAGTATTATTGATAAGAAATAATGTGGTTTTTTAATCCAAATCGGCATTTAGTAACATAAAACATATGTGTGTATGTAATATTTGTAAAATGAATTTTTAATTAACAAGAAAGATAACTAAAATGTTAAAACAAATTAAACTACTTAATTGTTTTATTTCTCTCCATATTACTAAAGAAGTATTACTCATCATGATCTAATACGTTTATGTACATATACATAAAATTATGTCTTTATTTTATCTTTTAAGGTTTTTTATTAAAAAAATAAATGAAAGTAACTTAGTTGAAAAAATAAAAATAGAATGTATTTGCCTAAATCCTGCAGATATCAGAATAGTGTGATTAAATAATCAGCAGACTTTGCTTCATAGTAAAAAAAAAAATTGCTTAATTTCTGCCAGATTTAAGTTAACAATAACGATTACTTACAAATACTGTATACTTTTTTTTATTCTATCTATTCAAAATAGAAGCCATTAATTATTATTTTATTAAATAATAACTTGATAAACTTCTAACAAGAGTAGTAAGATGTTGATTCTTGCGTTTTGAAAAGCATTAGACAGATGGGAAAAAAGATCGAAAAGAAAAACTATAAATAAAAAATTAAGAAATATAATAAAATAAATATGTAAGATTATATCTATAGAATATCTCCTAATTTTGCACAATGTATGTCTGTGGGTGAATGTGCGTTATGTGTTTGTAAAAAAAAAAAAATACTATTTACCGGGGGGGGGGGGTAATCCACATATTTTAAATTTAGCTTTTATTCATGCATAGCATGCTTGATATATAACATAATATAATCATAGCACTTTCACTTTTTTAGTCTTTTATTCAAGAAGAAGAAAATCTTTGGTAAAATTAAATATAATTTAAAGAAAGATTTAATGAATCAGATATTTTTACAAAATACCAATATTTTTACTTATTAAATTAAGACTGGGTTTCAAAAGCCGGGGAATGTCATTATTATAGTAGATAAATGATAAACAGCATTTTCATGTAAACATTTCTGAGCGAAGACATTTTAAGTAGTTTTGCGTAATGGATCAGTAAATGAAGATAGTATTTATCAAACTAACCATTATAACAGAGATGGTGATCGGGAAGTTTTCCATTCCTGTTGATTTTCCAGCTATGGCTAGATACCAACTTATCAACCAATATAGGGGTAATCAACAATCAGAAAAATCTAAGCTTGGTTAGCTGTTATTCATACTTTCTTAGGTATAAAATTAATATGAATGTAATTAATATAAACAAAAAAAACTAAAGTTATAAATCAACGTTTTTAGGTAATCAGAAACTAAGACTTTATTGCAGATGTGTATGCCTTTTGCCTTAATTGCCTATGTTAAATTATGCAGCATTTTTAGGAAAGTGGATATACTAGGTATTCAATGTTGTTTTTATAAGATACCACTAAATTGCAATTAGGGTCACAATGAAATACCTTGCTTTTACCTTGCCAAATGAGTTACATAAATTTTCACATTACCGTTCATCTACTCAATTTGTATACCAAATATGTAATGAAGAAGAATTGGAAGATAAAAAAATCAATAATTTTTGATATGTTGATTGGCTATCCTTATGACTGGAAGAAAACTTAAATGAGCTATTCTTATAGTTGAAAATATAGAAGACTTTATGTTCATTAAAAAACTTAAAGAAAAGAATTTAAAAAATGAATTATGGATAGCTATTTAAAACGAACTTCAAAGTTGATAAGAAGATATTAAAAGTATTTGATAGACTTTGTTTTTTTTTTTTTTGGGATCATTCATCAATAACAAATGTTCCTTTCAGTAATCAGAATATTTGTTGTAAATTAATGCAAAGCAGACTTATGATAATATATATATGTTTAAATATTAGTTTGTAACTTCACAAACAATGATGTGAATTGTTCAAACTACGATTTTTATTGTGGCTCTTAAAGCATGCCAAAATTGATTAATGAAAATTAAACATAAAAAAGTCAGATAATTTCTTCCTTAGCAAGAAAAATCAACAAATGGATACTTAATTAAATTTGTCCTGAATTCTTGATTGAAGCTCAAATTAATAAATTGAAAATAATCTATTTTAATCAAAGCATAAAATGTTCTAATTTATTAGAACTTAGTAAAGCTGGAAAAGATGTTAATAATAGAAAAAGAGAAAACCAGAATTAAAATGAATACAGAAGAATGAATGTGCCATTGAGAAACTGAAAACCCAACAGATGATTGATCATTCTGGGAAATACTATTCAGATCATAACTAAGAATCTTAATCAACTTACACTTAATAATAATATTAATATCAACAGGGCTTTAGTGATTCAGTGTCTTCTAGATGCATATCTATCTTGGTCTCAATTTTGAATCCCAAATCTTCATTGATAAAAACAAAAGCCAGAAATCAGCCTGAAGATTGTGATTAATTAATTGCATTATCATTAATTAACCAATGATTACTCAGATTTATAAGAGAGATGACATTAATGTAGAAAAAAAATCTAAAATAATAATAATATATTAATGAAGTGAAGAAGAAAGCTGCAAAAAGTGATTAAAATTAAAATAGCAATGACTAATTAAGTAAACTTTTAACCGAAAAATTCCATCAAAACTAAGTTAAATGTTTTATCTGAGATGCAATGAATAATTGAAGAAAGGTGCAGAAATAAAATATAAAAAATCTGAGAAAGTTAAGGGAATATTTAAATATTAATTTAAAAATGTGTTTTTAAAAGGGGGGGGTGAGTAATTATTAAAAAAATAAAGATAAAATTGTATTATTATTAGAGGCAAAATATCTGAAAGACAGGAATAGATAATTTTATAGATAAGTTATGCTTTAATTAATAAAGTTAAAAAATAAAAAGACTCAAGATATCTCTGCAAACGTTTTATAAGTTCGTCAAATCCATTTACAATGACATATATATATATATATATATATTCAATTCTCAAATTTGTTCTTGTTTTTATTAGTGCATCTTTTTTCTCAACTGTATTAAAATCATGAGCTAGTGCACAATGTCAGAACATCTCTTATTATGCATATATTTCATGAACAATCTTTGCAGGATAGATGTACCAAATATCTTAATCTCCCCAGGCATCTTATTAACTTGATATTTTTTAATATGCTATTCCTTCACTGGATAGACAATAGTTTCTACTTATTTTTTATACTTTATCGAAGACTGAATAATCATCGTTGCACTGTGGGAATATTTTGTTTATGTGCATAAACATTTTTAACTCTAAAATGTACTCTGAAATTATTGCTATTTGTTTTCTGTAGTAAGTTTGAGCTTTTTACATAGATAATCTTTAGAATATTATATATATAAATTTTAGAAATTAAAATAATGTTATTTATGAAAACGCAAATATTGTTTTCTTTTTTCATTTTATTTTAATTCATATATAGAATAAAATTATCTGAAGGTGAAATATGTGTAAAGATTTCTAAATAGTAGAAAATAAATAATAACATAGTAACTTTAAACATATTTTAGTAATAGAGGCAATAATGTGCATCTACAAAAATAATAGAATAATATTAATAACATTGAATTAGAGATATGCTGCAAGTAAAAGACAAATAAGAAACTGATGATATATTTATAAGTTATAGTAAATCCTAAATCTACTTGACAAACCTCCAATTTGAAAAGTTGGAGGTTGCAGTGGATTGAAGCCTGTCCATTAAAGTATGAAGATTTGCTATCTTAATATAAACTGAGCATTGATTATATATATATGTGTGAGAGATGATAATCTGGACCAACTGATGAGTGCTGGTTTAGCATGAAATACGTATATTGGTGATTATAAATCTTTTCTACATGTGTGTGGTCATGTGTATCAGTTGTATGAGATAGTGTGGATAGTTGAAGGGTGCTTGAAAATCTGAGTTCAAATCCTCTATACTTACAATTAAGCTCCCAGGTTTGTGAAGAGTGCCTGGTTTTCAAATATTTACATATCAAGTTTGTATCCTGTCCATCCCTCTTATATGTATTTAATGGATAATGTCCTATACATGAGGGGTCAGAGTGACTTCAGGTCAACATGGGCATGGCAATAATATTAGCATCAGCATGGGATTTGAGTTTTCATCATCAGATGGCTGAAAAGTTGGAGATTGCAGTGGATTGAAGCCTGTCCATTAAAGTATGAAGATTTGCTATCTTAATATAAACTGAGCATTGATTATATATATGTATGAGAGATGATAATCTGGACCAACTGATGAGTGCTGTTTTAGCATGAAATATGTATATTGGTGATTATAAATCTTTTCTACATGTGTGTGGTCATGTGTATCAGTTGTATGAGATAATGTGGATAGTTGAAGGGTGCTTGAAAATCTGAGTTCAAATCCTCTATACTTATATATATATATATATATATATATATATATATATATATATATATATATATATATATATATATATATATATGACATGATTGTTTGGATAACTAATTGCTAATTAAATAGAATTGTTTTTCTCATCAAAAAACATTCATCTTGAACACAGAAAGGTTTTCAAAGTGGCAGTTATTTAGTTAAGATTTTGAATCAGCCTGTTTTATGTGCCATATAAACTCTGTTTTTAGAAATTCTAACATTCCTAGCCTTGTGAATTTTAAATACTAAATAAGTTTTCATCTAAACTGAATTATAAATCCAATAAAAATATTTGCATAAAATTTCTTTAATTAATTTAATATTGAATAATTTGTTATAATTTTACTGTCCTTTGCATAACATGATATATAAATTAGATCTTTCAAGTCATTATCATCATTTTTAACCAATATCGATCCATTGCCAGATGAAAGTCTCTTCAAGTTAATTCAGTTTCTCTATTTATAGTCACTCTTCTCCTCTCCATATTATACCAGTAAACTGCCTTAATTCATTCATTGATGTCATATGAGATTTCCTTTTAAATCTTTTCAGTCACTTGGAATCCAGTTTAAAACTTCAACTTTCTATTATTTCTTTTAGAAATATATTCAATCCAGTCCCATTTCAATGATATCTCTTTTTTTCATCTGGATCTCTTCTTGTACTCCTAGTACACATCTCTTGGTACTTTATTGAATGGTCTAAAGTATCTGTTTCACTGCGCTGTTAAGTGTCCAAGTCTCTGATAAAACACATTTATTAAAAACTGTTTTTTTTCTCAACTACATAGATATATTTCCTTTTAATCCTAAGTTATTTATATAAAAAGCAGGCAATCCAAGTTTAATTCTATAATAAATTTTATCCACTATGTTTCCATCTGTATTAATAATTTGATAAAAGTATTTGTCATCAACTTCTTCTCATTCATGATTGTCTATCTTAATTGTTTTCCTTAGAAAATCATTGAAAATTACTTTAGACTTTTAGCATTTATGTTTAATCCTATTATTTATTACTTTCATCTGGTAATTCTTGCAACACTTCCTGGAGCTTTGAAGTATTATTTGCTAGGCAATCACAACAAATTGCAAACATCAGGCATCTTAAATTATCTCCATTTATTTTTATACCTTTATCTTTACATTTTAGTCCTGAAAATATTCTTGTAAAATTGCTATAAAAAGTTTTATAGAAGTTATATCCAATGTACATCATTGTCAATATTATTAGAAGTAGTTTCACTATATAATCAAATCACTGATTTTGCATTTTAATAAATAGTTTTTATGGTATGAAAATATTCTGGGTATATATTTTATTGGTTCACAGCCTTGATCTCTGGGGAAACCCATAGCATCAAATTCCATTTCCAAATCTACAAAGCCCAAGTATAAAAGGAAGTGATATTCATTGGTTCTTTATATAATTTCTTTCAATAATTGGATGTAATCCACTATACTAAATCCATTTTTAAATCTATCATGTTTTTGGTTGCTTTAAATCCAAAGGTCATTGTCGACAAATTGCAATTATTTTGGTAAAGATTTTCTATAGAACTATAAAAGATTGGTGATCTGTAATTTCTAACATCTTCCTTATTACCTTTCTTAAATCTCAATTTTATTACTGCAATCTTGTAATTATCTAAATATCTTTATTATTTAGACATTGGTATATAGCTTTGCCAACAATTTTTTTTATTGCTTTTTTTTAAAAAAAAAAAATTAATAATTTTATTATTTCCTGAAACTTTTGCCTTCTTTATAGATTTAATTGTATGTCACATTTTCTCAGTTACAATACTTGACATATTTAAAAGATGTAGTAAATGTTTGTTTTATTGTTTTTATTACTTTATTCTAAGACAGTACTTTATTTTATTGTTTTTATTACTTTATTCTAAGACAGTATGTAATTTTCTTATACTGAATATTTCATATGTGTAAATGGAGGGATTTGAACTCAGGATGTTTCAGTCTATTCATCTTCCATTCTATCTCAAGCAACCAATACACATGACCACACACATGTGAAAAAGATACATGATTCACAATATGCATATTTTGTGTAGAACCAGCACTCATCAGTTATGCATATCATAATCTCCCACACATATATATTAGCAGTGCTTTGATTGTATATATATGTGGGAAATTATGATCTAGCCCAAATGATGAGTGCTGGTTTTGCACAAAATATGCATATTGGGGGTCATGTATTTTTTGCATGTGTGTGGTCATGTGTATTGGTTACTTGAAATGTAGTGGAGTATGAATAGACTGAAAAATTCTGCTTTGAAATCACTATTTGCATTTATTATTTTATAATTATTTATAGAATCCTTCCATATATTTCATGACTTCATCTCTTTTTCAATAATCCAACTTCTTATTTCTAAAACAACTTTTCTTCTATAAAATATTATCAATCTTCTGATTCTTCACTTTGCATTTCCTTGGGTGATTTTAGATTGTAATGTATTAATACATATATTGCAATCATTAACTCGATATTTAGCCCATAATTTATATTCATTCTCAACCAACTTTTTTTTTTTTTCTTCGATTATGTTTTTTTTTTTCCTGTATAAAAATATAACGTAATTACGCCGTCTCTTCGCCATATTAATGGATGAAAATTCCATCATTCATATTAAAAAAACAATTTCATATAATCTCAATATGTTTAATTATTACTGAGTTACATTAATGCATTACGCTAATCATGTTGTGTTCAGATGCTTTTCTTAGTTTATTCCACGATATCATGTAAAACATATGGTATAAAAAAATCCAAATTTGCTTTCCAGCTAATCATGAAATAGTTGAAAAATGAACGCTCTCAGTAAATAATATTATTCAATTTAATATATTCACAAAAAGATCCCATCATGCAGCATCTTTAAAATATAATTAAGTCATTTATAGACTATGCATCTCAATTATTCAACATAAATAATTAAACTCTCACTACTCAAATGGAATATATATATTAAAAAATGAGCATAATCACACACTTATAGAAACTTAATTCACCATGTGATTCGAATCGTTTTAAAAACAATCTTCACCAACAAAAGAATAGTTTCAGGAAGTGGCGGATCTATTCTCCATCGCTAAAAATAAATTAACTTCTTCTCTAAGCATGTTTTAAAATGTAAATTCGTCAATCAGTTTAAATATTTAATTAATAAAAAAAACGATATTTACTATTATTAATAAATATAAGCACGACTTCAATATCTATGATCTTGAATCAATACCCATTGAGGATATACATGCCAGAATATTTGCAAGAATTCTGGGTAAGTTTCATTCTCACTAAAAATCTAATGTCTTATTCATATCTTTTGTTTTATGAAAATGCTCATACAGCACATCCTTACGCATTTAAAAAAAAACAATTGTTTATTTAAAAATTGAACTCTTTAAATAATATCATCCAACTTGACATTAAAGAAAAGTTTGATCAGACGATTGCTGCAAGCAAAATCAGTCACCGCTTGTCTAAAATTCCTGTTTTTTATATGTTACATTGTTATAAAAGCTTCCTAAATATATATCCAGGTTTTTACATTATTAAGGTTATAGAAGCTTAAGTTTCTCTATTTTCGTCTGTCTTGTTTTCAGTGTACATTAACTTACTAAAAGAGTTTCTGATATTAATGCGGTATTTATTCACAATCTTCCTTATTAGCAAATTATTTATGCTGACTTGTGTTGAATGAAAAAGGCTAACCAATATACAGCTAGTTGAAATCATCTCTGTCTAAATATTCAAAATTCTCCTAATTCACGTATTTTATTAAATAAATTTTTAACTAGAGGAAAATTTACAGACAAATCTTTGCCTTTCATTGTTTCAGGAGTTTTTTGAAATTTATTGCCATTCAATTATGTGTACTCTGTGCAAAAACTAATAATAGTATAAATGAAAAATTAATGGTCTTCTTCACACTATTAAAATTTAATTCTGTGTAACTAAAAAATAAAAATAATAATTTTCACTTTATGAAGATGAAAACATCCTGCGCACTATGGTGTATCTTATATTATGTGATCATATTGGATCATAATAAACACTTAAAAGCTTATCTTTGACTTTTATATTTCAGGTTGTTAATATGTAAACCATTAAAAACTCATCTCAAAAAAGATAGTTTTTCTATACATTCATCAATGGAATATCATTCTTAAGAATATATCTGTCATTCAACATATTAAGTTTTTAGAGTGTCAAAGACTTCTATTTCGATGAATGAAGACTCAGTTACAATGACAAAACAGATCAAATTAATATGCTAAATATAATAATGATATGGCATACAATACCTTTTACATGGTATTATCAAACAATAGCAAATATTACAAGCTTTTTATCACTACCATTCTAACAAGAAATCACAATATAACACAGGGTTGTTGTTGTTTTTTTTAATTCTTTGTTACAAAAAATAAATAAATAAATAAAATCAGTTAAAAAAGTAAAATATTTCAGAAAATGGATATTAAATATCTGTTCACTAACCAAATGCATAGTATACAGTACAGTATTCTTGTAGTCTGATATCTCAATTAAATAATCATAATTCTATTGAGATTATACTGTTTTCCACTTGGACAATATAAAAAGAAATTTTAACTATTTATAACAAAAAATGCTTACATATAAAATCAGATTTTAAAAACATCATTTTTATTTTATCTATTAACAACATTGATTTTATTATAGTCAGAGTCTATTTATTTTTTATACAACTCATAACTAAAAACAATTCAATTCAAAAATTCTCATTTTTAGAATCACAATTTATTATAGACTTCTTGGTGACCAAAACTTTTACTCATATGTCATGCTTGTTAATTGCCGTAAAAACAACTCAATATTTTCTATCCTCAATTAGTCGGAGCTCCAATTGTTTATCAAATGCGCTGATAAATAATAGTTAAATTAAATATTTCCTTACCTTTTTTTTTTATAATTGATTTTTAATTAATAAATTTTTCCAGATCTTATAATAATATGCAACAAATCGTATATTTTATTTTATCCAAAATTGACCCAATATATATAATAGAATAATAATCGGATCAATACAGTAATCAATAGAACTCTCAATGTTAAAATTGAAGTAGAAAATTATTTTTATATTTGTCAAGCGTTGGTGGCCTAATGGTTAGCATAGCTGCCTTCCCAGTCAGCGCATTTGACATATGAAAAAAAAAACTTTTCTTTTCATATTTGATTTTTCTTTGAATTTTATCTATGTAGTTATTTACTATGCTATCAATAAACTGATGTTTGATTTCTAGACTAAACATTTTATTAAGGTCGATGCTGTTAAGTGCCTTTTCTAGATTGGAGTATAACTGTTACATAAAGATAACTCTTGAGCACAAATTATCAAGATGCAAGAACAAAAACTAATATGTATTAACATCATAATTAATACAGATAAAATATTATTAATATATCACTCTTGGTTTTTAAGCCTCTCTTAGAATAATGACTATATCTGCTATAATAAATGGCGTAATGAAAAAATAAATACTATTAATTAAACAAAAATTAAATTTAAACATTATTAATATTTATGAATGATGTTATTTCTTCATCATTTCTAAACATTCATAAAATATATATTTTTCTTTCAATGCAATATTTTGTATTAAATAAAAGTTTTTAGATTTATAAATGCACATTGCATTGTTTACTTCTTTTGATTAAATCATTCAAATTTTCTCTATTACCACAAGTATTCAATCCATTTTAAATAGCATTCAGAACATAATCTACAAATTTGTAGTTATTGATTTAGTAAATTTTTTGAATAAAAATTAGTCATATCTTTATAAGCATATTCATGTATTTTTTGGCATACGTAAAGCATGAAAAATCTTTCCCACATCTCTCAACAGTAAATAAAGTTTTTTTAATAGATGCTTGTATGGGGAAGTGATATATAATTAAATTTCTCATGAAAATTCATTGGATAATTGATAGTGTTAATATGTCATTTTTCACCCAGTCGTTCAGCATTAAGGAAATCAGACAATTGCCTAAAAAAAAAAAAAAAGAGATATAAAAAAAATTTTTTAGACTAAATGCTTTTATTGACAGTACACTAAAAAGAAAACAAAATTGTTTTTCAACAACAATTGGGATTCTAGATTTATCTTGAAATAAAAGCATGGAGAATCCAGACATTAATTAAGACAATCCCTATTTTTTCTAATAAGGGATTGACTTGAATAATTTCTGGAGCCCCCACACTTTTATTTCAAGTTAAATCTAAAAACATCAATGTGATTGAAGAAACTTTTTTTCTTTTTAGTGCATGGTCAATAAAAGCACTTAATATAAAAAAAAATTATCTCTATTATTTTTAAGATTTTAGTATTTCACTGTAAATGAAAATATAAAATTGACTGGAAACTTTTATATATATATGTCCACAGATGGGGTTCTACCAAAAACACCGATCAAGCGTATGTTTTGTTTACATAAACGTCAGAGTAGCATTCACTATCTCTAACTATAATTCCACTTTCAGATCATGATTTCAAGCTATTTGCTATCATCAGTGAAAGACAGGAATAAAGAAACTAGATCTAAATACAAACTCTGAGCGTTTATGAAACAATTTCTATTCAGCTTGCAAGCGTGAATTTTTTAGACACGTAATGTCTTCAAACTCAGCATAGCAAACCAGATAGCTATATGGGTCTGATCTCAGTTCAGCATCACCACATAGTAGAAGCCTCTGCAATCTATATCATTGCAAGAAAGACCTCAAAGGTACATTTATGATAAACAAAAATGCAAGTTAAAAAACTTGCTAACGCTTGTATTTATGTCCACAGATGGCGTTCTACCAAAAACACCGATCAAGCTTATGTTTTGTTTACATAAACGTCAGAGTAGCATTCACTATCTCTAACTATAATTCCACTTTCAGATCATGATTTCAAGCTATTTGCTATCATCAGTGAAAGACAGGAATAAAGAAACTAGATCTAAATACAAACTCTGAGCGTTTATGAAACAATTTCTATTCAGCTTGCAAGCGTGAATTTTTTAGACACGTAATGTCTTCAAACTCAGCATAGCAAACCAGATAGCTATATGGGTCTGATCTCAGTTCAGCATCACCACATAGTAGAAGCCTCTGCAATCTATATCATTGCAAGAAAGACCTCAAAGGTACATTTATGATAAACAAAAATGCAAGTTAAAAAACTTGCTAACACTTGTATTTATGTCCACAGATGGCGTTCTACCAAAAACACCGATCAAGCATATGTTTTGTTTACATAAACGTCAGAGTAGCATTCACTATCTCTAACTATAATTCCACTTTCAGATCATGATTTCAAGCTATCAACAGTGAAAGACAGAAATAAAGAAACTAGATCTAAATACAAACTCTGAGCGTTTATGAAACAATTTCTATTCAGCTTGCAAGTGTGAATTTTTTAGACACGTAATGTCTTCAAACTTAGCATAGCAAACCAGATAGCTATATGGGTCTGATCTCAGTTCAGCATCACCACATAGTAGAAGCCTCTGCAATCTATATCATTGCAAGAAAGACCTCAAAGGTACATTTATGATAAACAAAAATGCAAGTTAAAAAACTTGCTAACACTTGTATTTATGTCCACAGATGGCGTTCTACCAAAAACACCGATCACTGATGATAGCATATAGCTTAAAATCATGATCTGAAAGTGGAATTATAGTTAGAGATAGTGAATGCTACTCTGACGTTTATGTAAACAAAACATACGCTTGATCGGTGTTTTTGGTAGAACGCCATCTGTGGACATAAATACAAGCGTTAGCAAGTTTTTTAACTTGCATTTTTGTTTATCATAAATGTACCTTTGAGGTCTTTCTTGCAATGATATAGATTGCAGAGGCTTCTACTATGTGGTGATGCTGAACTGAGATCAGACCCATATAGCTATCTGGTTTGCTATGCTGAGTTTGAAGACATTACGTGTCTAAAAAATTCACGCTTGCAAGCTGAATAGAAATTGTTTTATAAATGCTCAGAGTTTGTATTTAGATCTAGTTTCTTTATTCCTGTATTTCACTGATGATAGCAAATAGCTTGAAATCATGATCTGAAAGTGGAATTATAGTTAGAGATAGTGAATGCTACTCTGACGTTTATGTAAACAAAACATACGCTTGATTGATGTTTTTGGTAGAACACCATCTGTGGACATAAATACAAGCGTTAGCAAGTTTTTTAACTTGCATTTTTGTTTATCATAAATGTACCTTTGAGGTCTTTCTTGCAATGATATAGATTGCAGAGGCTTCTACTATGTGGTGATGCTGAACTGAGATCAGACCCATATAGCTATCTGGTTTGCTATGCTGAGTTTGAAGACATTACGTGTCTAAAAAATTCACGCTTGCAAGCTGAATAGAAATTGTTTCATAAACGCTCAGAGTTTGTATTTAGATCTAGTTTCTTTATTCCTGTCTTTCACTGATGATAGCAAATAGCTTGAAATCATGATCTGAAAGTGGAATTATAGTTAGAGATAGTGAATGCTACTCTGACATTTATGTAAACAAAACATACGCTTGATCGGTGTTTTTGGTAGAACGCCATCTGTGGACATAAATACAAGCGTTAGCAAGTTTTTTAACTTGCATTTTTGTTTATCATAAATGTACCTTTGAGGTCTTTCTTGCAATGATATAGATTGCAGAGGCTTCTACTATGTGGTGATGCTGAACTGAGATCAGACCCATATAGCTATCTGGTTTGCTATGCTGAGTTTGAAGACATTACGTGTCTAAAAAATTCACGCTTGCAAGCTGAATAGAAATTGTTTCATAAACGCTCAGAGTTTGTATTTAGATCTAGTTTCTTTATTCCTGTCTTTCACTGATGATAGCAAATAGCTTGAAATCATGATCTGAAAGTGGAATTATAGTTAGAGATAGTGAATGCTACTCTGACGTTTATGTAAACAAAACATACGCTTGATCGGTGTTTTTGGTAGAACGCCATCTGTGGACATAAATACAAGCGTTAGCAAGTTTTTTAACTTGCATTTTTGTTTATCATATATATATATATAATTGAAATAATAAATTTAATGGTTTACAAACTATTACAAACAATCCTTAAATCCGCAGAAGTACTTTCAGTTAATTTCTTAAACCTGCCTCAACTGCCATTAAATTCAAAAACAAAAGCGGAAGCAAATGTCATCAATTCAAATTCCATGAATCTCATATTTTAATGTTATATTAATAAATTAGTCAATAATTCTAAGGATGTCATACCTGTCAAGCAGAAAAGTAATGTCATATATCGAATTTTTTGTGATTGTACGCTATCATATATAGATGAATCTAGGTGCAGTATTGAGAAAAGATTGAAGGAGCATGAATTGTTATATAAGCATGTAAAAAGGAAAAATAATGATGATTTAATATTTCCTTCAGTTTTCTTTGATCATGAAAAAACATGTAAATATAAATTTAAATTTGACTTTGAAAATGTGAAAATTCTTCATGAAGAGAGAAACCATAGTAAAAGAAAAATTAAAGAGGCAATTTTTATAAACAGGAATAAAATGCATTTAATAAATCGACAAGCTGCTAACATTAAAATATGAGATTCTTGGAATTTGAATTGATGATGTTTGCTTCCATTTTTGTTTTTGAATTTAATGGCAGTTGAGGCAGGTTTAAGAAATTAACCGAAAGTACTTCTGCAGATTTAAGGATTGTTTGTAATAGTTTGTAAACCATTAAATTTATTATTTCAATTATAATTACAATTTTGTTTTTAATTAACGGACATTTTATTTTATATATATATTATAACATTTTCCGCCTTTGCTAGAGCTCTATACGCATTATAAAAATGTGCAAGTTGATCAAGTTATGTCAAAGAAAGTTGTATTTCTATTTCTAAAAACATAACTATATTTCCTGATCAAGTCGGCCTAGAATTGTTAAGAATTGTGCTATTGATGAAATCAGCTTTTAATTTATTTGTTCTGTGCACCAGGATTTATAAGAATCTGCTAAAATCTGTTGCCAGTATGTCTCACAAGTTGTAAATAAAAAAGAAAATATTTTTTTATTTTATTTTTTAAGAATCAGTAATTCTACCGTAAAGTAGAAAATATTATTACTCCTGGAACTTATAACATATTGGCAAAGGTAAATTACATTTTTAAGTCTTACTAGACTAATAATAAATTTAATAATAAACACTAATAAATATTATAGAATAATGTACAAATGAAAATTGCTATTAGAAATGTTTTTATTCTAACAGATTAAAAGTCTGTTTAAGTTAAAATGCGAATTACTAATTAAGTAAATCGGAGAGAACATATACTAATCCAAATATGAATACATTAATAAAATAAAATAATTAAAACAATTAATTAAAGTTTTTGATAAATAAGAGTCTCTTGATCACTAAAATTAAAGTCCATATTGGGGTCCTATTATATGTATATTTTTAAGAAAGTTTTGTCGACAATTTAGTCACAATCAGGAATAATAAAGTCATAGCTTACCAGCAAGTTTTGTGAATTCATGAAGGTAGCTTACTATGCATAGTTTTTTGAGTTAGAATGAGCTCGGCCATTAATTATTTAGTTAATCTTGTAGTCTATTCTGAAGGCTAATTGCAGAAGCTTTTCTAGTGTCCATCTTCTTAATGATGTTAGCTAAAGCCCTGGTCTACTCCCGCATGAAGGATTATTTCATCATGAAGTGGTCTTGGATTTAATAATCCAAAACCAGCCAAAGGAAGAAATAAAAAAAACAAGATGTTCATCAAACCGGTCTCTGCCTTTTTATACTAGAGACCCAGTTTTTAGACTTCTGCGCATCCTTTTGTTTATCAAAAAATATATGCTGATAATTAATCTGGTAATTCCTTATAAAATTTACGTTACAAAGTTCTCTTTTTTTAGCAAATCTTTCAGCCATCTTTAATTAGCCAAAATATTTTTCTTTTAGCTTATCTTTTTACTTTTGGAATTCTTTTGTTCTTTCCAATTTTAACTTTTATTTCTAATTACATAAAAAAAAATACGAAAGAACAATTTAATTTTCATTGTACATTTTTTTTTTTTTAACAAAATAAATTATACTCAAAAAAAAAATCTAAATCTACTTTTATTTTTTAGCTTTTACCAAATGCCAATATATTTGTACCATATATAAATAAATGGTACAATATATATATATATAATTCTATAAATATAAATGTATACTATATATATATATATATAATTCTATAAATTGAAATGTATACTACTTATGTAAAAGTATTTAACATTTTTTACTTTGATTAGAATTTTTTTATCTTTTAAAAAAAATGCTTACCAAAACTATATTGTAAAGAAACATCACTTAATACATGTAATTTTACTTTAAATCATTTTCACATGTGTAGTGTATATATTTCATTAGATATTTCTGCATTAAGTTAATATGTATACTCTTTATGTACACATAATTATATATGTATAAGAAATTGGTAAGTAACTTTTTTATATTATATTTTCTATATTATAAATAACTTTTTATTATTTAAATCATAATGAATAAAATCAATTGTGAACATTATTTTAAAAATACCCTCACTCTTTCTATCTAAGAAACTAATTCATTTATTTAAATAATTAATCCTTGCTTAATACATGTAAAATACTTTAAATCAATTTAACTCATAGTGTGTGTATATACATTGTTAGATATTTCTGCAGTAAGGTAATTTGTATACTATTTGTGTGGATATCATATTTAATATGTGTACATAATTATATATGTATAAGGAATTAGTAAGTAACTTTTCTATATTATATTTTTTATATTATAAACAACTTTCTTATTTCTTAAATCAAAACTAATAAAATTGATAGTGAGCATTATTTAACACACACACACACACACACCACTCTTCCTATCTAAGTAACTAATTCACCTATTTAAAAAATTAATGTTTCCAATCACTTTCATACACATTTTAAACAAATGTACAAAATTTCATCAAGTTATATTGAATTAAATCTGTTAAATATTGATTTTAAAATGTTATTAAATTGAAAGAAAAAAATCTATTGAAAAGTTGAGTGTTTTGTATGGATTAGCCTTGTATTAGTTAATTATATACCAGATTTCAAACATTTCTATTGAACTTAAATATATTAAATCTCAATTTTAAAAATTGATTCTAACTGGAAAAAGATCAAAACTTAACAAATAAACAAACAAACAAACCAATTTTTCAACTTCAATAAAATCATTTAAAAATGATACCTTCTAATTCTATACATGTGCAAAATACTTTGTCTTCTAGAATAAAAATCTTTTCAAAATATGTTTTTTTGTTAATCCAGTCATATTTATTAGCATGATGTATATATATAATAAGAGATAAATTTAATGCATTTTAAAGCTCTTTGGCATTTTATTACTGTCATTTATGACACTTCCTTCAACTTATACAACCTTGGTCTAATTTTTGTATTGTATTGAGCCACTACTTAAATCTGAGAACTATTATTTGTCAGTTTTATTTCCAGTCAGTTTTTATTGTTAAAATATTAATCTAAAATACACAGAATTTTTTTAATTCAGCTTCTAAAAATTGAATAATTTTAGATTCAAATTGGTTAAATGTAATGAAAAATTAAAAATGATGTTAATAACTGAAGAAATATATAAGAAAAAACATTTAAAAAATAGCCAGTGGTAAAACAAAAGAATTATATTTCAACCAATCTGTGTGTCATTATTCAGTTCTGTAGCTGTCAACATAATTCACTTTTCTTGAAGAGCGATCATTTTTCCAGACTTAATTTTCTTGTAAAATTTAAAATTTTTCAAATCAAACTTTATATTTCGATAAAGTAATGTAAAATCTTAATTATGAATGTAAAAAATTATGATAGATATATGTATTTACTTCAATATACGAATGCATATAATATTTTATTTTTGATTTCTGACTTTGTCATTTAGAAATGATTAATATGCAAAATACAGTCATTGGCATCAACCACTTGTTTTGAAGAGCGATCACTTTCCCAAGCTTATTTTTTTTGTAAAATTTAAAATTTTTCAAATCAAACTTTATATTTTGATAAAGTAATGTAAAATCTTATTTATGAATGTAAAAAATTACAATAAATATATTTATGTATTTATTTCAAAATCAATTACAAACTTGTAGAACGTTTTGGTTTGATTTCTGAATTTGTCATTTAGAAATGCCTACAGCACAATTTCCAGAGTTGTCAGCCATCCAATCAGTGAAAAGAGACAGGTCTATACACCAATAAGCAGCAAAGAAAATTGATTTTTTTTTAAAAATATAATGCCAAATGCAGACATTTTTAGAACTAAAATTTTAAAATTCGAATTTCCTATAAAATAAGCCTAAAATGAAAAAATTGTGACCCAAATTGATGAAGAGATGGTGCATGCTACATCCAAAAATCATAAATAACATTATGGGATAATTAATCTCCTTTTTGCTGATTATTTTAATGGCTGAGTGAGGTAAAAGTCTAAACTTTTAATTGGTCAATTTACAAACTCAAGCGTCAATTCACAAACTCAAGTGTCAAAATAAATTCATCTTTTAATATTATATTCACTTTAGTTTCATTTGTAAAAAGTATATTAATAATTTGTCAGGTTATGAAAGTGAACAAAAGTTTTTTCAAAAATAAATTTTTATTTATAATCATAAAAATATTTGATAGTGGCAAATCTAAAACAAACGTTACTCACCAACCAAAAAGTTTTGCTGATGTCAGTGATTTCTTTCCCAATTTTATGTTGCAGATAAGTAAATAATTTTTGCTAAAGTCTTATCTATTTTTCTAAAATAATTTTATTTTTAGCATATTTTATCAAAATAATTTATTATTTGTCAAAAAATTTTTTTAAAATGGTCTAAAACATTCTTTCATTATTTTTGAAATGAAACCAAAGAAATCGTAGCAGTAAAAGTTATTGACAACCATTTTCTTTGTTGTCGAAATTTAACAGCCAATCAGAATCAAGAAAGGATGGCCCTCTTCCTTTGATAGATCTTCAACATCAGTTTTATTGATTTTTTTACTTGTAAAATAATTCAAGAGAGGGCAGCATCTTACGAAACTTTTTTTAACCTTTAAAAATAACGCAAAATCTTAACGGTAGTGTTAAAAATGACAGAATTAGAGCGACTTGAAGCTAACGTAAAACCATCATAGCAAAAAATAGGTTAAACTAGAAATGTGTGTGAACTGTAAATAACAGCTGAGTGGTTATATCACCAAGTTCTTGCTATTATAGTAAAATTGTGCTCTTAGATAATTTATGTTTTCAATGTTTTTCTAATTATGATTCATTTGTATAAAATATTTTTATGTGTATTATAGTTATCTAGAGTGAGATTCATATGCTATGGGCTTTGAAATTTCACTTAAAGCTTTGATAGTTTCTTAATCTATATTTTGTAAGAAAAGAAATTTTATTTTGCTATATTTGCACATGTATTCTATGTTTTTAATTAAACTTGAATACTCATACACCTGACAATTCTATTTCATTTCCCTTGCAGCATTCAATCAACTTTTGATTATGTTAACTGCTTTTACTATCTTTTATATTTTTTTTGCTAGCCATTAGTTTAGAAACTTTTTAACTTTTTTTTACGTTATATTGTAGTCTGTACAAGCAGTCTGTGCAACTTTCACATACTTTGTCACAGCATATAAATGTTAAAGCATTGAACTCCAAGCTTATAATTCAAGTTTTAATTTATAAAAACTGATACTCTTGTTTGACAACACATTTTTGTTTATGAGCTCAAAAAATGAGTAAAACATATAATATTTAATTGATATTTTATTAATGTGTAATATTGTTATGAGGTTAAGGAAACTGATGAAGAATGTATTACACATACTAAGATCTTTGTGTATATTTTAGAACATTCTGCTGACTAAAATAAAAGGGTCTTGATTTTAGATGTCTCTTAGTCATAGGAACTTGGATGAAATATTATGAAGTGATTTTAGAGAATTAAAAAGTGCTATAATATGTTTTTTGCTACCAGACATGTACAAGAATGGAATTTGAAACTAAAACATGATTTATTGATTTGATCAAAGCTTTGACTCAATTAATGGAACAAATTTAGAACTGCTTTAAATTAACTGATTGTCCATCAAAGCTTGTTACATTAATAGCTTTTATAAGATGGAAAGGGAGAAAGAGTTATTGTTTTAGATAAAAATTATGAGGTATTTGTAGTTAATTTTAGTTAAATAATGTCATAACCAACATCATTTTTTTATGACTACGGTGTTAAAAATTGTTCATAGGGAGCTTAATTAATCAGGAATCAAGATGGGATAGAGCTTTGATATTGGAATTTTTAACATGAATATATTAAAAATAAAACCATCATTTTCTTGGATTCTAGATTTATACAATAGCTATTGCCAAATTAAAATGTATCTATTGAATGTACTTCATATTTTGAAAGCTTTGGTTTAACCAATACGTTTTAAAACTCTACATTTATCATTTTCCACTATAAGTAATGGTAATTCAAGTTATTTTGTAGTACGGATAACTTTAGCATTGACACAAAACAATAAAAATCTATTTGGATAAGCGTAAAGCATAAATCTATAATTTATTACTTAATAATCTATTTTAAAAAGAAAAACTAATATATATATATATCATTCTTTGTATTGACAAAAAACCACTTAAGATCATTACACACATAGTTAATAATAAACTAGGCTCTATAAATCAAAATTTTTTATACAACTTACCAAAATATATTTTTGATCAATTAATAATTCCATATTTGCAGATAGTGCAGTTAATCTAATTTATCAAAATCTTATATTATCGGATTAGAAAAAAAAACCTATTTTATGTTATCAATCGTTTTAATTATCAAAATAAAATAAAAAATAAACATGTCTTCAATGTCTAAATACATACATTATTTTAACAACTCAAATTTTACAGTTTAAATATATATTGATAATAACCAAAAGACTTTCTTAACGATATTTTTAAATATTTTATTGATAAAATAATAATAACTTTGCCAGCGATTACAAGAACTGACAACCATAACACTGAAATGTAAACCATCATGAAGATCTAACTACAAATCCCACACACACTATATTTTTTGGCCAACATGCAAACAACTCAAATATATGACCTTATTACATTTTTAAATAATACATCTCAAAATGTAATATTGTCAAAGAATAACATTAGTTTTAAAACTTTTAAATGCACAATGATTCAATATGAATACAAAAAGCAAAATATTTTGAAAAATAAATAGATTTAAATTATTGTTTCATAATAAGAATTAAGACTTCTAATACCTAAGCGGTCATAAAAGAAAATTCAATTATTATAATTTGATTTACATGTATAAAACTTTCTACACTCACAACTTTAACACTGTCCATTTTAGAGGAATGCATTAATAATTATTATTAATTAAAATCCTTTTAAATATTGTTAGAAATAATTTTGGGATTATCAAAAAAAAAAATGAATTTTTTCATTTTTTCTTTTTCTTCTGGGAAGAGTGGGTGGTGAGCTTCTTAATATTTTCCCCCCAATTAATTCTTTTTGTAAATATATAAGAAATATTGTATATAAATCGCTATATTATTAATTATTACTTATATATACACATACAGCAATAATATTGATTTAATAAATTATGTTTTTTTTTAATTATAATAAATTAAAAAATAAAATACAATTATTTTCAGAATTTGGTTTTATTTTTAAAAATTATGTTAATCAGCAGTATAACAAGATAATGTAAATAATTTATTAAAGGAAATAGTAACTCTTTTGACTTTTATTTATTCCAATTCTATGCTATTTCAGTTACTGTATTTGTATTAAATTGAAATAATAAGTTGCTTCTTGACATATCAATCTTGTGAATCTTGTGACGTTTGAGCACTAAAACTATGAACAGGCTACTACAAATCGATTCCCCTCTCCCCTAATCAAGCAATTTTTTTTACTCAGCTAAAAATTGCTACTCTAATGCTACTAAAATAAAATAAAAATAGCTAGATTAAGAATTGAGATTAAAATAATATCTTCATTTATGTTTCCACATTTCTTTCTGAGATGGGGATCGTATATCTTTTTCACATGTCTTTGATCATATGTTTATGAGGACCAAAGGTCCTCTACAAGGCGTTAAAAGCGGATAGAAATCAATCCATACTTTGCTTGAGAGTGGTTTAATGAAAATTACACTACAGAAATATTATTCATTATTGGATAATGAATGACTAGTAAAAATTACTAATATTTGGTTTAAGGAACTTTTGTTTTAATATATTTAGTAAGTTAACTGCCACTAATATATATATATTCAAACATACATTAATAAATGATACATATTATTTTCTTTTTTCCTTCCTTTATTATGTCTTTCCATAAAAACTTTAAAATAGGTAAAAAAATAACTTCCAATAAATCTCTCTAATAAAAACAAAAACTTACTTTAAAAGGAAGAAATATTTTATATTAACATTGCAGCAAATAGAAACAGAGTGCTGAGACTAAGTTCAAACCCCCTTTGCTTTAAGAGAAATGTCATTAAATAGCTAGTGTTTTTTATATTCTATTTTGATATTATTATTATTAATTATTTTTATTAATTTATTTATTTTTATTACAAATAATTTAATTACTTTTTGAAATTATTAAACTGTATTTGTAGACTGGAAATAGGTAATAGAGAACTTATAAAAAGGTATTAAGATATTCCTGTTTGATTGTTAAGAATAATACACAATACAATATAATTTATGTGCTATTAGATTTAATAAACTGTAAGCTAGCAGAAAAGATTATGACTTTATTTTAAATATAATCAGTCACAATTGGATGTGTTTAAAAATGTAAATAATATAACTGTATTTATCATTTTCAATAGTTTGTAAACATTAGATTAATCAGATTTTAATGACAATAATACCTGAAGTATATCTTTCAAAGCACTTTATTAGACTAAAAGGTTACAGTTTTCTGTTTGGGCCACTTGTGGCAGTAAAGAAACACTGGTTAATGCTTAGTTGAAACAGTACTTTTCAGATTATGATATTGAAAGAACTTATAGATGGTTTACAGGGATCATTATTTACATATATCTTCAGTTATAAATAACAGTGTTGCTTTGTTGTGCATTTTACAGAATGTAACAAACACATTTTATTTTTTTTATTGTTGTTATTTCTGTATGTAACTGTATCATGTTGCAGCCTCAAATTTAGATGAATTAGTTCTCAGATGTTGGTGTAAGAATATACAAATTAAAAAGCATATGAGACACTTGAATAAAAAGCTATACAGATTCCAAAAATTACTATATGCTAAGCGCTTTCGGGGCCATTTCTTCATTCTGCACCTCGCATTACCACTATGAATATGAGGCAAATGGACTCGAAAGCGCTTAGAATATAGTAATTTTTGGAATCTGTATAGCTTTTCATTCAAGTGTCTCATTCGCTTTTTAATTTGTATATTAAATTATCGAGAGAGAAGTTTAAAATCCTTAATATTAGTTATTTTATTAACTCCTTATTGTATTGTTTGTTTAAGTGTGTATGAGTGTCTTCTGGAATTATTCTAAATAAAAATATATTTAATGCATGTTATTATATAGATAAACAATTATTTTCATTCATTTTAAAAGTTAGCAATTCAATCATTCATGCTTTCAAACTTTATTTATTTGTTATGATAATTAATGGAGAAAACACTAAACACATTGATTCTTGGTGTTTTGCTGGAGGTTTCTGATGATTGTATTTTAGTTGTGATTGTATATTGGACTCCATCCATCATTTAATATTAGATTTTGAATGCCTTTAAAAAATGTAATTTTATCTACATTTTCTAATTACATTCAACTGTTAGTAATAACACACAGGTTAGAATATGCTCAAAATTTTGAATGGTATTACTCTTTTATCTTCTTCAGGTGGTCTGACTAGTGACAGTACTAACATGTGAATCTAACCTGGACTTTTATATTTTTGAATATTGAATTTTAAGGTAACACTCTAACAAATTAAGGGATCCTGACAAAGGCTCAGTTGGTTAGAGTGTTACCTTAAAATTTAATATTCAAGTAAATAAAAGTCCAGATTCAATTTCCATGCTAATACTATCACTGATCAAGCCAGCAACTCATGAAGAAGAGAGGAAAGTAATACCTCTCAAAACGTTGTGCATATACTAACCTGTGTTGTAATACTAACAGTCGAATGCAATTGAAAAATTTAAATAAAGTTGCATTTTTCTAAAGACATTCAATATTTAATATCAGATTATGGAAATAGTTCAATATATAAACAGGACATTGATTCATAGTAATGATAATTTTTAAAAAGCTAGAAGATATCTTTTTTCTACTTCTTCAGGATCCAAGATATGTTATTCAAAAAGATTTAAAATAAATAGCAAAAATAACTTTATGAGTAGTTGTAATATATTAAATATATATATATATATATAAATGTTTTCTGATTTGCCTTCAATTTTCATGACTATTAAACCATTTCAGAAAATAAATTTGTCACGACTTCATTTGAATTCTGCAAAAAAATAATTAATAAATGGCATGCCTTAATATAATCATGGTGAAGACATCTAATAGATACTTAAAATCAATTTTAAATCATATAGAAAGAAGCAATCCGATTTAATATAAGTTGGTAGAAAGTTTATTTAGTAGATAGCATTTGAGAATATTTATTAAAATTTGACTTTTAATAAAATAGCAAAAGCTTTAGACTAACACAAGAGAGAAGTGATAAAATGACTTTGTAATTTAATAGTATTGCATTAAATATAATAATTTTAATAGTTTGATTAAAGTAATAATAAAGTTATTATCTTCAAATATAACAAATGTATTTTCTTTTATAATTTTAGGTGAGTACTCTTAAAAATACACATTCTAAAAAGAAATAAAAATAAATAGTAATAGTAATATAATCTAAAAAAAAAAGTATTAACTACTATTAAAGAAAATTTACAAACAAATTTCTCTTAAAATATTAATTTCGTAAGTTTGAACTTGAGAAAAGGCAGGATTTTTATTTATAATTTTAAAATAATGGTATTCAATTTAATTTATTGTTGTCGTTTTGGGGGTAATGATTCATTTGTAGAAAAACATTTTCTTTTTATTATTTATATTTTGCCTGATTCTATTTACTATTTTTATAATTATATGTTAAGACAGCAATTTATAATGATATATGTCATCATCATCATCAATCATTATCAATCCACTGCAGGATGAAGGCCTCTCCAAGTTCAATCCATCTTTTCCTATCTTTAGCTTCTCTTCTCCACATCACCCCTGAACACGAACACTTTCTTATTTCATCCATCCATCTCACATGTGGTCTCTTTCTGGGTCTTTTACAATCTCTTGGAATCCAGTTTAAAATTTCAATTGTCCATCTGTTATTATCTTTTCTAAAAATATGTCCAGCCCTACTCTACTTCAGTCTTTTAATTTTTTCAATGAGGTCAGTAACACCTGTTTGTTCTCTTAACCATACATTGCATTTTCGATCCCTTCTTGTTACTCCCAACATGCATCTCTCCATACTTCTTTGAGTGGTCTGAAGTCTCTGTATTGCTCTTCTATTAAGTGTCCAAGTCTCAGATCCATAAGTAAAAACTGGCAAAACACATTTATTAAAAACCTTCCTTTTCAAACACATAGGCAGATTTCTTTTTAGTATCAAGTTATTTCTACCAAAAGCACTCCAACCAAGTTTAATTCTATGATTAATTTCATCCATTATATTTCCATCTATATTAATAATCTGACCAAGGTATTTGTAACTGTTAACTTCTTCTAACTCATCATAATCAATCTTTATTTTCATATTTTGAGAAAATCTATTAAACATTACTTTAGTCTTTTTAACATTTATCTTTAGTCCTACTTTCCTACTTTCATCTGATAACCCCTGCAACATTTCCTGTAGCCTTAAAGCATTATTTTCAAAAACAACTACATCATCTGCAAAATCTAAATGACTTAAATAATCTCCATTTACTTTCACTCCTTTAGCTTCTCATTTTAATCCACAAAATACTTCTTGCAGCACTGCTGTAAAAAGTTTTGGAGATATGGAGTCACCCTGTCTTACACCCTTTTCAATGTTGATTTTCCTACTATCATTATGTAATCTAATTGTTGCTGTTGCATTTTTATAAATATTGTTTAAACTATGACAATATCCTGGATCTACACCTTGATGATCGAATGCTTTAATCACTGAAGAAATGTTTATAGAATCAAATGTCTTTTCATAGTCTACAAATCCTAAGCATAATGTCAACTCATATTCATTTGTCCTTTCTATAATTTCTCTCAATACCTGGATATGATCTACTGTACTAAAACTACTTTTAAATCCAGCTTGTTCTCTTGGTTGGTGGAAATCTAGTGTTTTCTGTAGACGAGTTGTAATTATCTTAGTAAAAATTTTGTATAAAACTGATAAAAGATTGTTAGGTCTGTAATTTCTAATATCTTCTTTATCACCTTTTTTAAATATTAATATTAATACTGCATTCTTCCAATCATTTGGTACATCTTTATCATTTAGACATTTGGTATATAACTTGGCTAAAAAAAAATTATATTTCTTCACCTGCTTCTTTTAATATATCAATTACAATTCCATCATTACCTGGAGCCTTTCCTTTCTTCATACTTTTAATTTCATGTCTCACTTCTTCATTTAAAATTCTGGGCAATTCGAAGATATAATATGTATAGCACTTGTTTTTTATTACTATATAATTCTTGATAGAAGTCTTCTACACATTTTATGATGTCATCTCTGTTTTTAGTAATAATGCCACCTTTTTTTCTTATTGCAGATATAAATTTCCTACCAATACCAAAATGTTGTTTTACACTCTTTAGACTTTTATTCTTTTCTACAGCTTCCCTTGCTAGTTCACAATTATACTTTCTTATATCATTTTCAACTCTTTTCCGCACCATTTTACAAAATTCGAGATATTTTTTTTTAATGCATCATTTTTGTATATCCTCATATTCCATCTTTTCTTCATAAATTCTCTAGTCCCAGTTGAATTTTACTGGTCAATTGCTGCTTTTTTCTACCAGCTATCTTTGTTGCAGTTTTTAAAAGTGTATCGCTTATTTTCTTATTAAGGTCATTCAAATCTGAATCATGTTCAAAATCTACTAATACTTGAAACCGATTTGTAAGTTCTAATTTAAATTCATTAGAATGTTTCTGAAGATTATGAATATCAACTGCAAATATTGTTTTTCTTAATAATTTTTGTCTCTCTAGTTTTGCATTAACATGTATCTTACATCTTACTAATCGGTGATCACTTCCTGTGTTAAATTTATTGAGAACATTACAGTCTTGAAATATGTATTTTCAGTTAGTCAAATTATAATTCAATTCTGCTGTACCTTTATTTGGATGCTTCCATGTCCATTTCCTTTTAACATTTTTCTCAAAAACAGAATTCATAATATAAGTTTTTCTTTTTTTGCAAACTCCACAAGTCTATGTCCTCTCTCGTTTCTATTACCATAACCAAAACTACCTACAGCACTTTCATCTTTCATTTGTTAACCAATTCTAGCATTAAAGTCTCCCATAACAATTTTAAAATGTTGTTTACTCTGATCAAAAGCCTTTTGTACATCCATATAAAAATCTTCTATAACTTCATTACTATGAGAACTTGTTGGGGCATAAACCTGAATTATCTGCATTTGGTATCTGCTATTAAGTTGTAAAACTAATCTTGCCACTCTGTCTGATACACCATCAATCTCCACAATGTTATTCTTCCATTTTTTATTTATAATGAATCCTACTCCACTTGTATTTCCAATATTTGTGCCTTTATAGTAGAGTATATGTCCACTTTTTAAATCAATTGTTTCTTCACCTTTTCTTCTAACTTCACAAAGTCCAATAAGGTCCCATTTAATATATAACAGTTCTTCTTATAACTCTTGCAATCCTCCTTTACTTGAAAGTGATCTGCAGTTCTCTATTCTAAGTACCCAAATAAAAAGTCATCATCAAATGGCAGCCTGAGTCTGCAATCAGGGGATTCTTAGCACCCTTCGACCACCAACCGCTGCCTGGGTTGGTGACTTTACAGCCTCCTGAGAATAAGGGCCATGATTTATTTTTGTCTGTCATGATTGTATATATTGAAAAAATATTCTTAAACTCGGAGGTAAAAAGCCAATCCATGTTAGTATACTATATGAATAATCACATAGTAATAACAGCTGCAATGACAAGAACGTATGGAGTGGACATTAGGAATTTGCCCTGCTCGGTTCCTTTAAGGCATCCAAGAGGAATCAAAGGGTCTCCTTTTAGTTAATAGCAAACTCCTTTCTGCAGTCATGATATATGTAAGAACAATTATATGTAAATGGTAATCAGTAGAAAATGTATTATAAGTGATAAAATAAAAACAAAGCTATTTAACGATTAAATTTTATATGAGTCAGTTTTATTATATTACATTTTTATTAAATATTATTGGGTAGCCATTCATAATAATCTTTTGAAGCTTTTAATAAAGATTGCATACAGAACCACGCAGTAAAATTACCATATAGTAAATATGTTCAGCAGTCTAACTTTGCTTACAATTATTAATCACAATACAAAAATTTTGTACTGAGTTTTTACTGACAAAATGATAGGCTTATATTATATATATATATATATAGCTGTTGTGAAATAGTATTTTTTTTTTAAATTAATTACATATAAATTTCTTTTTAATAGATGTTAAATGTTCTCCATAATTCATTAAATTGTAAATAATTAGTTCATTCATTTAAAAAAATATTTAAATGTATTCTATTTGTAAATCTTTTTTTTTATGTTAAAATGTTTGGTTTTAATAAATAGATAAAAAAGAATATTATAACACAATTTTATTTTTAAATTTAGTCTTAACAAATCTTTATACAATATGCCTAATTGAAGTGTGAATGTTTATACATAAAGCTGTGATGAATAATAAAACATAAGACAATTTATATGTTTAGGTTCTGGAGATGGTTACCAGTAATAAAGAAATATATAGTTAATCACTAAAGAGCAATAGGTAAGTAGTAAGTTCTTGGAGATTGCATTAATTTTTGTACAATATGGATTTGATAACAAAAGGTATGATTTTCTTGAAAAAAAAAACCCCCAATGATTTACATAGACAACTTTGATTTGTATCAAGTGATTTAATAAAAAATATACATTTTTAAAAAAAAAAAAAATAGGATTGAACGTTATTGATACTATATGTTTTACAAGGTAAACTTTGATTTACATAGTGTAATATAAAGATCTAAAATGATACACTGTAGTTTTGTCCATAGAATTTCCAAAAATTAATCAACCTGTGAATGTTCAAAGCATCACTCCATGAGGTGAGTAATTATTAAAAGTAAACCTAGGTTATAATTAGAAAGTATTTGTAAAGTCTAGCGTTCAAATATGAATAGCATTTTAGGAGTACAATATCAAAAAATTCACTTTGTAGTAAATAAGTTGAGGAATAGGAAAACACTTGAGAAAATATAAAATACCAGTTAAGTCAATCTGGAGAATAAGGAAAAAACTGAACTTTAAATTTTCTCTGCTGAAAACCATTCCAATCCTCCACGAAAAACTATATGAACAGCAAAGGACCAACCTTGTCAATACCCACATTGGAAATAATAGAAACAATTAAGGCAAATCACTTGCAATTAAAACCATTAGATCAAACTGCAGCTTATTTTGCAATAATACATGGATAAAATCATTTATAAGAATAACGCTAAAAAACCGCTAAAAGTAATGTTATATTTTTTTTTCTATGAATGAGAAGTTCAACGTAGGAAACGATGCCCATAGTACCCTCGTTCCAGCTCCCATACTCAACAGAACTAGAATTTAGGCTCCCATGTCTCCTCCCAACAACCAGATCCTTTCATCCACTCAGCAAAACTGAATGAAACAAAGAATTTTCATTAAGAGGAAAAATCTCTGTAGAAATCTTTTGAAATTTTAATGGCTGCCATATAATTTGCACAGCGTTTTTATAAAGGTTGAAATTATTCGTACTTGTTATAACGTATTGACATAACTTGTATTGAAAAGAGAGCCTAGAAACTCCTATATTAAATAGGAATAGTTTTAGAGAAAATTAAATCCCCAAACTAAGAAAAAAGGAACTAAAATGCCGATCTAGAAATGAGTCAATTGGGGTCCTTGGCTCCCTAAATATGCATACAAACTACAATTTCTTCACCAAATCTATTTCAAATTCTTGGAAAAGTACAAAAGAAAAAAGTGTAAGAAATTTCGATTACACAAATGTGCCTTTCCTGAAACATTTAGTGAATATTATGTGGCATAAAATTAAATTATTTAATTTTCACTAAACCAACAAAATCAGTAAAAAACATGAATTAACAATGAAGTTTAGCATATCAAATAGTCAATATACTCTTTTGAATTCTTATAAAAAAGAAAAGATTTTATCAGATTATATAATTATGTTCTCAGATAGTGCAATCAAACAATCCCCAATAATAAAAATATTGACAAACCACTTCATTCTCAATTCTAATTGATTCTGTTTTTGATATAACTATTTTATTTTCTAAACCAACCAATCACAGTTGTATGAGTGCCAACAGATACAATTTTAAGCCAATCATATTCTTACTGTAAAAATAAAAGGATAAGCAAAGGTTGAAATGTTATCTAATTTCTACCTGAAGCATTTTGCCTCAATTATAAAAATCAAAAGTGGTAAAAAAAAAAAAAATCCTAAAAGAATTATAAAAATACTAAATATCATCTTTAAAATATATTTCATACACCATTATACTTAATTTCAGATTATAAAAAAAATGTGCAGTTAATTAAGAAAGGGAAGTAAGCGATTTTCTCCAACAGTTCTTTTCTAATTTCCCCCATCCCTCACCACGTTTTAAATATATTATAACTTAAATTGAAATTATATAAAAATAAAATATTTTTTGCATAATAGACAGAAAAAAATCAGTAATATTTTTTTACTGTGAGATTAATTGACAAATAACAGAATATATGATTTGGAATTTGATATTGCACTTACGCTTTTTTTTTTTTTTCAAATATAACCAAAAGCAGTAAGATTTTTAATACTCCCCAAGATGATAATAAAATGTTGCAATTGTAATTAAAATTATTCTTCTGACCATCTTCTGGTAATATGTTTATTGACAGTAAAACATTCAGTGAGAGAAAAAACATTCATGCCACAAATAAACAAATATATTGTGCCATTGTTACAATATTAAAAGAAAGTTACCATAAAAAAACTTGATATACAAACTTAAAAGTGTTTAACAAAAGTCTGCACATATTTTTATATGCATTGTTTTTACTATAAGTCAGTTTTCATTCACTCATTACCAGCTTTTCTAATTAAATATATTTTTAAATGTGTTATTGGGTGCATTAAAACAAAAGTCCAGCTTGAATTTCTTACGATTGAATTATTAACAAATTAATTAAAAGGAAATATTTGGCATTCTTTTCCTGTCAGAACAATAAAATCAATCCAAGTTTGAATATACATTGAATGAAGGGATTTGAGCTTAGAATTTCCAGTTTATATTCATCCTCTACTCCATTTCAAACAACTGATACACATGATCACATACATGGGAAAAAGATAAATGATTCCCAATTTTTGTGTATTTTGGGCAAAACATCTACTCTTCAGTTGGGCCAGATCATAATCTCCCACACATATATACAATCATTGATTGGCTTATATTAAAATAGCATTTCCTTAAACTTTAATGGACAAGTTTCAATCTTCTTACCCTTCCAACAATTCACGTTCATTTCAGTGAAAAACCAATGAAGGAACACTCAAAGCTCTTAGTGAATTTGATATATATATATACATGGATCTGAAAAATATCTCAATCCTAGTAAATCAATTTATGCACTCTTTTATGATAATATATCAAATAGATAGAAGGAATATTTAGATTATTTTTAAAATAATAATGCAAAAATTCATCTTAATATAAAGCTGAGTACTGATTATATATATGTGTGAGGATAGTAATCTAGACCAACTGATGATTGCTGGTTTAGCATGAAATAACGTATATTGGTGATTATTTATCTTTTCGACATGTGTATGATCAGGTGGGTCAGCAATATGAGATGGCACTGAGAGTGGTGGGTCGTGTGAAAGTCTGAGTTCGAACCCCGCATATATTACATATATAAATGCAGGTTTAAGCCTGTACAATGTCTGATTGTTTTTAATGATTTATTTATACACCAACTTATTGCAATTAAGTAACTAAAAAATTGCACGTTTTTAAGGGACATCGGAGATAATTCAAAATATAGTGATGATAAGTAGCTTTGAAATTAAAGATATTTTAGTCTAAAAATTTTTTTAGCAATATGTAGATCCATGAAGTTGTATCAATAGATCTTAATGATCTTTTAGTGTTATAATTTACATAAATAAAGATAATAAAAATGACTGCAGTGATTAACAAACAATATCATTGTTATTTACCACATTATTTTATTGAATAGATTGCTTCTAGTGTAGATAAATTAATGGTTTTTAGAAACTCGAAGTAGTTTTAGAGATCAAGCAGCAATACAATCCAATCTCTATTTATTGATCATACAATTGGTAAATATATATAATAATTCCATTGCATAACGCTATACTGAAATAAATATACAAATATTAAGCATTAAATTACCCCACGTGATTAAGAAATCCAGTACTGCCCTCTGTGAACTAATATATAAATATGAACTCTAATGCATTTATATATTAGCTCACAGATGGCGGTACTGGATTTCTTAACCATGTGGGGTGATTTAATGCTTAATATTTATATATATATACAAACTGAAGAAAGAAAGAAAAGATCATTACTTTTCTATTAATTCCCTAAAATTATATTGTAAGCTAGGAAAAAAAAAAATTCAAATAAATTTTCATTTATAACATTTCAACCTTTTACTACCTTAAACACACTGATTTTTACTTCTAAGAACATTAAAAAAACTGATAATAGGACATTACTTACAGCAACTGTACCATAGTATATAGTAAATTATAATATACATCATTTATCAAATAATTTCTTCAAAACTTTCATCTATTTCAGCTGATAGCTTTAATGCTAACTCTAATATCACCCATATTACCAAAAATGCCAAATATTTTTATGTCAATATTATTTCTTCATATAATTCATTGTTATATACTATAAGCACTTAAATCATAGCCATTTTCACTGATTATAACTATGTTATCATCACTGTAAAACATGAAATTGTTATCAATAATTTACTTAGATTCTTCTCAAGAAATACAGTCTATTTCCAGTTTACTTAGCTAAAGCTCTCACATCTTATCTAATCATAACAATTAATTATTGCATGGATTTTTCCAGTTTCATCATGAATAAAATTAAAATTTTGTTATATAATGAAATCATATTATTACCATACAATACTGCAATCTTTATAAGACTTCATATGCTTAAAAATGGTAAACTTTAATCAATGTCTGAACAATCAAATTCAGTAACACATAATTAATTCCCAAAACAAAATACAGTAGTTAATGTACTAGTAAAGAGCTTTAAAATAAACTGGTACCTAATTTCGAAGATTCTGACATATAATCTGCTGCCAGGGAAATAAATTTAAACTTATAATATCTACTAATAATGCATCAATATCTAAACATGTAACAAAAAGTCAAAAACAGCAGATATTATTTTAAACCAAGATGCGATTTTGAAATTCTGTTCAGGAGATCAAACTTTTAAAAAAAAACTTGATTCTTCACTAATATTTTTAAAATCATATTACTTGTAGAAGATTTTTATAGAAATAGATATTTTTCTAACATTGCAGGGGGAGGGGAACTAAAGAAATCACAAAATACATTTAAAAAATGACGATGTCATTATGAAATTGTTTTTCCTATTCACAAACATTGCACATATTTATTAGAAAGCATCAATCAATTTGAATCTGACACAGCAGAGTTGTTATCTATACTTCACCTATGACTCCAGCTGGTTAAAGCAAGTTAAAGAGAAAGAAAATTAAAAAC
Organism: Epiperipatus broadwayi; assembly: GCA_028023455.1. NCBI lineage: Eukaryota > Metazoa > Onychophora > Udeonychophora > Euonychophora > Peripatidae > Epiperipatus > Epiperipatus broadwayi. Next base: position 286,126 of record JAQFVV010000164.1, read on the forward strand.
AAACTTAACTAACCTATTTGAAAAGAAAAAAATCAATAAGTTTAATAAAGAAATCAGTTAAAGATCAGTTTTCTTAGCCAATAAACTGCATTTGATAAATCAATTACAACAAAAACTATCCCTTTCAGAAAAAAATCTTTAAGAGAACAACAATTATTTTCTAAATAATTCCTCTTAAGAAAACTGTTTTCTTACCTGCATCACGATTAATAGCCGAAGTTAATGCCAATCTCATAATAGGTGTATTAAACAAAGTTCAAATACTAATGAGGAAAGTGTTATTAAAGTTGGAGGTATTGCGAAGAAGCACACTTTAAAAAAGAATTTTTTTAAAATTATTTTCCAAGATAAATACATATGATTCATTTATACATTTGTGGAATACTATTATAAACTCTAACAAAAGTACCAGTGTATCTTTCCTTCTACTTCTCAGCAAAAATTATGGTCTCACGGAATGTTTTACCTTAGCAATTACTATAAAATTGTGAATAGTGCGAAAAAATGGGGTCATATGATGTTTTATGAGTTGAAAAAATAGAATAACAATCAATTGACCGATTCTATCTCATTATCATCTCATTTAAAAAGATTAAACAGTAAAGAATAAAATAAGATAGAAAATACAAATACAAATACTTTTCATATTCATGAAGTGATACATGAGATCATATTTATCAAATTTTTCCAGCAATTATATTAATCAACTAAAGCTATCAAAAACTTGTCATTTGAGTGAAAAGCAAAACTCACCTATAAGAGATATTTTTTTAAATCTGAATTTAAATATGACAATATTTAGTTTATTTCAATAAGAATCAGGTGGTATTAATTCAAAGACGAATTAAATGCTTTGGAGATATTTTTTAAATAAAATTTTGTATATTAATAACAGAGCGCACACATAAATGTATATGTATGTGTGCATGTGTGAATACGTTCGTTATACTAATTATGTTATTATATTCAATTTATATTTTAAATTAATAAACTAATTTATCATTAGCAACTTATAATAAATTACGATTCTGTACTATGTATATATTTTATTGAACATAAATTTGTATTCTATATGTTTTTAAGCAAATAAAACATAATAGCTTATAAAATCTAATACAGAGTGATTGAAAAATTCATTTCTTCTCAAAACATTTAGCATACGCGAATTAACTATCTTCTACACAAAATGCAATTCCAAATTGAATTGCTTTTTACTTCCATTTTCATGATGCCTTTGTTGACCAGAAAATTGTATATCTTTTCTAAAACAAATTTAATGTTTGACTAATTTACATCACATAATTTTTATATATTCAGGTAACATCTCACGTAAGATATCTATCTAATATTTTAATAAAACACTGCAATATCTAGTAAAACAACTGCATTCATTTTTTCTGCTTATTATAACTCATTCAGTTATCTATTCTCAACATCATTACATAACCCCAACATAAACATAGAAAGAATGGATAATTACAAGAATAGAGAAATAATTTTAACCACCATTTTTTGATGGTCAGTTGAAATAAAGCCCATTAAAAAACTTCAGTCAATCTTAACTGAAAATTAAATTACTGCTTCGTAGTTTGTTTATATATATAAAAACCTATGCACTATACTTTAAAATAACATTTCATGGTATTTTATTTTCATTATGTGTCATTTTTATTAATATATCTCAAGATTCATTTACTTTTGATCATTTCCATTTATATTTGCACTTTTGCATTTGATACAGGTTATAGCCTGTCTTAAAACTATTTACATAAACTTCTTGTGTACTTAATAAATAATTATAACTCTACAATAGTTTATATATTTCCAGTATAAAGATCTTAATATTTAACTCATTAGTATAGAAAATAGTGGACTTAAACAGTGAAGAGAACACATCTTCACACTCAAATCAAGATGCTTCAGATTGGCCTATATAAGTGGAAAGTTAGGTTAAAGATGATATGGCTGCTCTTATCTTTATGAAAGTTGCTATCTTGTGTCATGGAGAGGTCCCTCTATTGGCAAAATAAAGATATTGCTTGGCTATTATAAATGTCAAGGCTTTATTACAGGTTTTAGTCTGTCTTAAAAGTATTTATATATACTTCCTGTGCACTTAACAAATAACTATAACTCTACAATAAGTAATTATGTTTTTGATTATTTTGTCAAATAAATTCAATAAGTCTAGCAATTTTCTTTATACATTTTAAAAGGTATGATTTAGAATCTTTTACAACAACTTTTCTTTTTTGTTTTATACATGGATATTTTAGAAATCTAGTTACACTTACTATAAAAATATTTACCACAATTTTAATAAAAAATAAATGCCTGCTACAAGTTGATTATTTTGTCTAGATGTTTAATGTGCCACAGATCTCCGTAAAACTTTTATAGATTTTCAAATTATCGCTATGTATTGTTATAGAGTATAAAAATTATTTTCTGAAGATTAACTTTACATTAACAAACTCACTTTATTTTTTGTTTTTTCAAAATATTTTTATCACTATATGGAATATCTAAAATATTAAACAAAAACTATAAAAATCATATTTAGTCAAACTACAGTAAAAGCTTGGTTAACATTCCTTCTTCCAGTCACCACATCTCAATTATACATGTGCTATTAATTGCTGTCAACAAAATTGGTAAGTAATATATTAAATTATAAAAGCATAACACCCATGTGCACACCAAATGAGCATGAGAATTTACAGATATTAAATATCAGCAAGGTTTGTAAAAAAAAAAAATTAAACTTTCTGTTCACAGATATTTAAGGATTATCATTTTATCAAATTAAATAATAAATCAGATAAAAACCCTTGTTTTTTATATTTAAGATTATTAAGATTTATTTTACTTTTAAAATAATTAAATATATTTAAATAGAAGCTTTATGAACCATCATGTTTAGATACAATCAATAATATAACAAAACCTTAAGCTACAAATTTCAAATTTAAGTATTATACTCATATTTTCCAATGAATCCATCAAAAAAGATATATATAGGATGAACCGCAAAATATGTATTTTATATATTTAACCCGTGCAAATCTTCGTTTTAATATATATATAATGCCATTCAGTGATGCAAAAGCTATTGGAATATAGGAATAAAGCTGTATTAATCATAGCAAAAGTAGTTTTGTTAAATACTTCGGTTAACATTTTTTATTTTGTCCTCATAGTACAATAAAAGTTTTAATAAAATATGATTATTAGATATGCTTTATAAAGTTTTAAAACACAAAATGCATTATATCCTGAAATTAAAAAAAAAAATTGTTTCTTCCATTTGTAAGAAAATTTTAAGAAGGACTTTCTTGCTAAGCAACAATTGTAAAATTTAAAAGCGGTATATAAAAGTAGATGGCCTGGAGATAATTTCCCATGCAGATTACAAATATAAATGTAATTCTAAGCATAAAACTAAAATTAAAAACAAAAAAAAGAAAGATTGGTTATTAAAAAGCAGAAATGACTAATTAAATTAGGTATATAAAGCTGTGTCAGTTGCATTATCTCTGCCATACTAGTTTGTCTAATGTGACGTTAATCAGCCATGATATATTTAAACCTGAAATCACCGGTAGAGTGAAAGCAATAAGAACTGCAGTAGCTAATTTCAAACTTTAAGAAATCCATTTTATTTAATACTAGGGAAGCCATGAAATTCCACTGTAAAGTATGTTCTGTTCATTGCTGGCCATCCTATATGCTGAGTGCTAAAATGTTGCTTGAATCAGTTGAATCATATCCATTCCTAGTTTGCTGCCATTATTCATTTATAAACTGAATACCATTTGTGTTCATCTGCAAAATTCTCTCCAGGTGACCCAATAATAAATTATTATCCAAGGAAATGTAAAAAGAAGATCGTCATCTAAGAACCAAGCCACATGGAAAATAGCCTACAAGATTAAAAGACAGAAGTGTAAATATATATTAAAAGATTTTTATAAATAAACTAAATCTGAACATACAAGTAAGACATTTTTATAATAACAATTAATTAATATCAAAGAGCTTTTCTAAGATATGTAAATAATCTATCAATGTTTTATTATATGGATTTAAATTTAGAAATTTTTTAATTGTATGATATATTTTTTTTTTAAATATTTTATTTAATTTTTTTTCACTTGTGTGAGTAATAATATTAGGAAGATATTGGAAGCTTTTGAGATGTAATCATGGAGAAGAATGAAAAAATCAGTTGGATAAATAAAATAACAAACTAAGAGGTTTTGAAAAATGTAAATGAAAAAAGAAGATTGATTGAGAAAATTGGAAATAGAAAAAAAAACTGGATTGGCCATATTAAGAAAAAAGTATAGTTTAATGAAAGATGTTTTGGAGGAAGTGGTGAGTGGAAACAAGAAGAAAGGACAGAAAAGATTGGCACTGTCCAATGGTATAAGAGGTGGGAAGTTACATGGAATTGAAGAGCTGGTCAATGAAGCTGACACTGTGGAAAAATGGATGAATTGGTAATGTGACTACTCTTCTGTACCTATCCATGGGATATAATATTATTGATTGATACACTTTTTCATGTATTATAAAATTTGTTGTGGGGAAATGGCAAATAAACTGTAACAGTCTTTTTTATTGTTAATGTGATTAAATATAATTTAAAAAAAAAAAAAAAACTTCAACAGCTTATTTCAGATCACTTTATGCTAATTTGTCTTTTATGATGTAAATATCAAAACAAGCAACCAATTGTTTAATGATTAAAAAAATTATAATCAGCTAGAGGAGAAGAACCAAATCACTTTGCCCTTATTACTAAGATAGCCCATTAATAATTTACATTAATACTGGCATCCAAATATAGCTATTTTAGGAGGGTTATCTTTTTCAAATATCATTTTAATAAATTTAAGCCTAGAAGATATGTCACACAATCAGGAAATGTAGCTAAGTTTTCTCCATCTAATCATATATCTTTATGATTGTATATTAGAAATGATATTTTGATTATCTTATAAATCAAGAAAAGAAATTTGTATTTTAGATTTTAAATAAATCCCAAATACTCTGGTGCTCAGTTGTTTTGGCATGTAATGGTGCTTTATATATATATATATATATATATATATATATATATATATATATATATATATATATATATATATATATATATATATATATAACTTATATGATAGTGCTTGCAGATACTTAGCATGAGATTAGGAGCATTAATTGGGATTGATCAAATGTTTTAGAAAGTTTGGAATAAAAGTCCATACATATTACTTTAAAATAATAATAATAATAATAATAATAATAATAATAATAATAATAATAATAATAATAATAATAATAATAATAATAATAATAATAATAATAAATTTTGAGAGACAAATAAGAAGTTTTAGAACAGTTTAGTGTTTTTAGGAAGTTGATTGTCTGATAATAAAAATAATGATAAAGATGTTAGAGTGGAAACTGTCATGGATAAATAGTCTTTTAATAAGAAAAAGAATGTGAGCTTTTAAAATACATTCAAAATGAATTACTTGCAGTATGTCTTGGAAAATTAAAAAACAGGGTTGTGAAAAGATTAGATTGTAAATTTTTTGAAGGAAGATGCATGTAATTGGAGAGCATCTGACATGGGTTCGGGAGGTCCCAGTGCTCGCAGGTTTGGTGCTCTAACCCCCCCTCTTTTTTTAACTAGAGTAAATTAAAAGTTATTCTTAATTGTAAAGGATCTAATTATAAAAATAAGTAGGATTAAGCACATACTTAAAGGCAGAAGAATTATTTTTAAAATGTTTAAAAAAATTATGAAAAGTAAAAGAATGATTAATGATTTAAAGAACAGAAGAGACTGTAAAATCTGAAGCTAAAATCAATTCATAGAAAGGCCTAAAAAGGGATATTATGTTAATTTTTAAAACTTGCTTTTTGTTAGGTAATTTATTATGGTCTTATGTGAATTCACAAATAATTGATATTGATTCTATTTTATAAAGATGTACACATGTTTTTAGTATTACAACCTGCACATTAAAATATATTGTTATAACAACCACTATCACCAAGTAATTTTTTTTATGTTGATTAATACTTATTACAGATATTATTTGGTTTAAAACATGAATTTATCTGATTTTGAAAAAATATAATTTTTGAAAAACTGAATAGCTGCTGGCAAAAGAATTAAGCGAAAGTTTATTCTTCTACAATCAATGCTTATTCACTCCTGTGAAATACTATAGTTTAATATCGAAAGTAATATTATTTTCAAACGTCATTGGAATATTCAGTGGTGTTATTAGACTATAACTAAACGTAATATATAATAATTTGTTCAATTTTTATCAACTTTTCTTTAGTTTTAAAATAATTTTTGGAAAATCTTTAATCTCATTTATCTCTGAAAATATATATTATTTTAATTTTTTTTTTTTTTCAACAAAAATATCTTCCCAAAATTTCAATAATTGGATGTTATTCAAAAAATAAATTATTTTCATTGAGATTCTAGCAGAAAGGCGGTTTAAAGGGTAAGTTGCAACAATAAAGAATTGATTACAAGAAGTCCAACTAATCGCGATGATTGGTGTTTAAGATGTGAAAAGAGCTACAGAAACTGGTGCTTTGCTTTTACAAGCAAAGATAACAAATTTTAAAATGATATACTAATTTATGATTCAAGTATTTTTCCTATTTAATGCAATGATTCAAAAAGAGAAATCGTACTATTATATAATATAATATAATAATATATCTGAAAAAATACCCAACACAGGAATTAAACTACTTAATAGAAGAGATATCTGAAAATACCTACAAAATAAAATCCAAAAAACAAATATGTTTATACTCTGCAATATTTGAGCCAAATATTTTTAACATCAAAAAAGTATCTTAAATTAAAGCAATTGAATAAATAAATCCAACTTATGTTTTTAGCAACATAGAAATAAAACAAAAAAAATTACAAAATAAATCTGTAATAAGTATAATTATAAGATTAAAAAACATTGAATAATATTTGAGATCGACACAAGTAAAAAAGATTAAACTTTAACTAAATCAATAAAACAAACAACTGAGTATAAGACAAGCCTATTACTTCTGCCTAAAGTCTTATTTCAATCATATCTCAATAAAAAATTATGTTCATTGAGATGATAACTTTTAATGATGTATGCACTTTGTCTACCCATTTAGATTTGGCTAAGGATATTCAGTTTAATGAAATTAATACAGGTCTTTGTAATCTTAAAAATGAAAAGGCTAAAGGTACTGATGGACTACCTGGAGAAGGTTTAAAATATGGTAGTAAAATGTTAGCTACAAAAATATCTTTTATAAATTATATGGATGTATAAAGATGTGTCACTTGATCTTAAAGATGCTTCTATTGTTCCCTTTTAAAAAATAAAGGAAATATAATATGGCAATAATTATTGTGGAATATGATTGTCATACATTATAACAAGGTATTTTAAAGGATTTTATTGAATAGGTTGAATTTCAGTCATAGATTAATGATTACATGGACTCAGTGTGGTTTTAAAATGTTAAATGCATTGAGAAAAGAGTGATTTATATATTGCTTTTATTGATTTACTCAAATCATTTGATCCACTTAATAGAGCAGGTTTATGACATTGTTTCAAGTTAGTTGGTGTGTACTATTTGTATTATACAACTTATTTATACAGATAGAAAATGTGAGGCAATTGAAATAAAAACTGTTATTTAACAAGGATGTGTATTTCTTCTGACTTCATTTTTTTCCATTTTTATGATAATAGTCTTTGGAACTGTTTATAGGTGGCTTAATAAAACTAAGATCAAGATTCAATAGAGGTTTGGTGGGAGAATTTTTAATTGGAATTGATTAAAAGCAGAAACAATTTCAGCTCTTTTGGACTCTGATGATTGTGCTATTTTTGCCAATTCAAAAAACAATTTATGGAATGTACTTATGTTTTAAGGAAATATATAAAACTCTGAGTTAATAATTAATAATTAAAACATGTTTTCAGTCATCCAATCCTAAGAAAGTTTTGATTTGGATATTAATTATTTGTTACATTATCTTCATCATCTAATATTAAAAACTGAGTGTCTTTAGAAAAATTCTAAACTTTATTTAACCTTTCTAAATACATTCAATTGTTAGTAATAGCACCCAGATTAGTATTTAATGCAACTTTTAGAGTAGTGTTATTTCCCTTTTTCAGATGTTTCTGGCCTGATTAGTAATAGTCTGAGCATGTAAATCAAATCTGGACCTTTAGTTTCTTGAATATTAAATTTTTAGGATAATCCTCTAATCAATTGAGTGCTTCTTCTGAGCTATTCTGCTTTAATAGCTCAGATGGTTAGAGCCTCACCTTAAAATTCAATATTCAAAAATCTAAATGTCTTTGATTTCCATATTAGTACTGTCACTGATCAGGTTAGCAACACCTGAAAAATAGATAAGAAAAATGTTGTGTTGAATACTAACCTGTGTGCTTTTATTAATAGGTAAATGTATTTACAAAGTTTAAATAAAATTTAATATTTTTCTAAATACATTCACTTACTAATAGTAGCTGATAGAAATAGTCCAACAAATAATTAAAGCTAAAATGCCATCATCACAACTCTTAAAACAAACATTCTGACTTGAATGATTATCAACTTTAAAATGTTAAATCAATTCCAATACCTAAGATTTATAAATGTAAAAGTAACTTCGATGTTAAGATGCAATACAGATTCCGTGCTGATTTTGATGAGTTAAAGATAGAGAATTTTATCACAGAGAAATAATTATTGCAAATAATCAGCTGTATATAGAGTTATTATTTTATCTAATTTATTATACAAATGTGAGAATTGAAGTTACATTTAAGGACCCTATAAAATTTTAAAAATTCGAAGGCAAGATCATAAAACCAATTAGTATATTCTTCAACTTGTTATTTGGGATTTTATTGTAAAATGACAACTTCCCTGAATTAGACATGCAAAACAAATGAACAATGCAAGATTTCCCAAAAGAGTGTTTTATGATAAATTTAAACAGTTTTCACTGGAATTATAAGTATTATTTTAAAGATACTTTTAAGAAGTGCAATATGATTGTTTCCATTGGAAAGAAATGGCAAAGAATGTAATACAATAGAGAGTTACTATTAGACCTAGTGTTGAAGTATTTCAGAAAGAAAAGTTTTCTGCTGAAAAAATTACATAAAGCATTACAAAATATTAAATAATAGAAAAGTGGACCAACATGTTTTGTGTGGGGGAGCATTTGTAATTCACAGATTGATTTATATAATTATTTGCAAAACTCATTTCTACAGCAAATGTTTTGTTTTGTTTTTTAAATTAGATTGGCCACATTCGTTTTCTACTACCTGCTACATATAATTACTCCCAAATAGGTAGATTGGTTCAAAGTAGATTAGATAAGTAAAAATCTCAGTCAATACCAAAATTAATATTTAAAAAAAGCGGTAATTAGTTTTCTTTTGAAACATCTTAATAAAATAAAAGTCAAAATAAATACTTCTTATCAAATAAATAATGTTATCTGAGCCATTGAAGTTAATCAGAATATTCAAACAAAACTATTCAAATGTATTATCAGGTTTGCGAAAATATGCCACCATGACTATTCTATAACAGACATGCATCAACATAAATATCGTCTCAAAATATTTATATGCTTTTATCGTTATATTCAGTAGCTATGTATGTATCTTAAAAAAATGTTACAATTTCAAAATTTGATGTCAACGTTTTCATATAGGTCCTACTATAAATCAAAAAAATAGCAATATTTGAAATAAGCTTCTTTTAAATATTAAATAAAAATATTGCCTCTTCTAATTAGTCAAACTGAATTGGGTGATTGACAGAACAGTTGACCATAAATAGATTGATAATAGAAAAATTCCTTAAAATGATTGCAGATCATTTATCCATTTCATTCATTTGTCTCAGCCAATAAAAAACTACAATCAAAATGAATAACTTAGCAATTTCACAAATTCTATCAGCAAAGTATTTTGGTTTTTTTTTTTTTTTTTAAGTGTCATAGCATCCGGGACGCGAACCCGCAACCCGGGCAACTGCCTCTTTACAAAGCAGTCACGCTAACCTCTCGACCACCAATGCAAGAGAAGTATTTTGGTTTTTAATCCTATTTTTAGTATTTTAAATGAAAAAAATTATGACATTATTCTAAAAACTAGTAATTAAAATTATAACCATTACATATGGAAAATATTAAAGTCAAACAATGCAAATTACATAGCATTTGGCCTGATACGTGTACCAGAATAAATCAGTCTATCTAACTACAACAAAAATAATAAATAAATAAAACCACCAATATTATAAAAGGTAAAACTTAGAAAATAATATTTAACCCAATGCGATAAAAAAATAAACATCTAATTTCAGGAAACAGATTTAAAATGATAATAAAAAATATCTGCATCTTTTTTTTCCATATGTCATAGCATCGATTCCGGGAAGCAAACCTGCGACAACTGTCTGCAAGCAACTGCTTGCTTGATCTCTGGCTACCAGTACTTGACATATCTGCATGTTTTTCATTATTACCTTGTCTTTATAATAAATTGATACTTACTATTAATATTAAATAATCTGAATTCATAACTTAGTAATTATTTTAAAAGTACTAAATTATTTAAATAACTTGCAAAGTTAATATACTTAGTTTATATATGTATATATTGTTGAAATATTTTTAAGGATGTAGAAATATCTATTTTATTTTATTTAAGAAAAATCACAGTCAGATGATATAGACGTTGATCAATGAAATCTGTAAACACTTTTTTACATCTGAAACGGGACCAGTTTTTTAACAGCATTCTCTTGTTATTTATAGAGATAAAGTGCTATATTGAACATATGCATGTTTAAAAAAAAAGTCTCCCATCTCTTCCTAACTTACCTTAATAAAATAGACTCTTCCACCAAGAGGTTAATGTTAATTATTAATAATTTTTAACAGATGTTATTGTTGAAATATTTTTCATCAAAAGATAAGCTTTTACTTGACATTCTTTAGAAATTGATCACACCTCTAATTTTGATAATGTTAAAATATTTGACAACTAGGAGAGAATCTATTGAAATATTAAAAAGACATAGTGATTCAAACAAATATGATGAAGCACAATATATTCCAACCTTATGGAGACCACTTATTTTGTCTCTTTCTTCTAAGATCAACTTGAAATCAATTAATTGTAAAACTGAAGGAAATAAAATTTTCTTAATCCATCTATTCTGAATAATCAATTACCAAATGTATATATATATAAGAACGATTGATTTTTATATCATGGTTTAGCTCAATCTCATTATTACTTAAGATCTAATAATTTAAATAAAAAAATTTAAATTAATTTGTGTACAATTTATAGACAGATTTTTCAACTATTGTTTAGAATTATTCCTGTTACCTTAAACATTTGGTTATAACATTACTATGATACTAAAGTAATGGTAATGATTAATGTGAGAATATATTTAAAAGAGGATTACCTTTTAGGTGCAAATGTTGTTTACTGTTTTCATTGGTCACTGTATGTATCATCTGACTGTGGTTTTTCTTAAATAGTATAGGACAGATATTTTTACATTCTTAAAAATATTTCAACTACAACATCTATTAAAAATTATTAATAATTAAGATTCACCTCGTGGTGGAAGAATCTATTATAATAAGGAAAGTTCGAAAAAGTTGTAAGATTTTGTTTCCTTGAACATGTATATGATTACTGTAGTATTTTATCTCTATAAATAACAAAAAAAAAATGCATTTAAAAGAGTAGCCCCCTTTTAGATGCAAAAAGGATTTACTGTTTTTATTGGTCACTGTCTATGTGATCTGAACTATGATTTTTTTTAAAATAGAACAGATATATATATATATATATACATTTTTTAACAATATCTGTTAAAAATTACTACTACTAATATATATATATTAAATTAAAATTATCGTAATATAATGCAAGCAATATATTTTGAATATGTCTCAAATAAAATAAGTAAAAACAATTGAATCTATATGAAAAATTTTTTTTAGAGTAATAAGCTCTTTTAAAGTGTTGTTACAGCTACTTTTATTTAAAAATTATTTGTGTAAGTTAAGACACATAGAAGTCGGTGGAAGATGTGATTATATAGAAAAACAGAACCAGTATACATAAATCCATATATGGTTATAATAAAAAGAAATTATCATCATATCATTTCACATTAATCGTTGATATCACTTTAGTATCATATTAGTATTATAACTAAACATTTAAGTTAACAGGAATAGTGCTAAACAATAGTTGAAAAGTCTGTCTATTAATTACCCTCAAATTAATTTAAATTATTTGTTAAGTGACATAATAATAATGACCATAAAGATTTTATATTTATCAGGTACAATAATAATACTAATAACAATAAAATTATACATTGTTTTATTGTTATTAAGAGCAGGGTAATGAAATTTAATATTTTTATTAAATAAAAGATTTTTGATCTTAGAATATTGGTTGTATTTATTGTTGTCAAAATTTAATTGTGCTTGATAACAGCTATTTATTTGGATCTAATATGACAAAAGTAAAATAATATATTATGTGGCAGCTTTGTTAAATACGTTTTTAAAATAAAGTTAATAAAATGAAATTATTGTAATTAAAAAAGAAATATCCTACAAATTTGTAAGTTGCTAAACTGGCAAAGAAGATTTAAGAACTCTAACTTTAGACATAGTAATATTAAAAAGAAGGTGATAATGATATGATGAAAGCAAATGGTAATAATGCTAATAATAATATAAGTACTAAATTGATAGAGTATTACAACTTTATATTTGTAAACTTGACAGTTGTCATTTATCCACAAAGACTTATCTATTCTGAGCAAGGTAAAATTTATTACACTTCCATTCTTTTTTTTTAATGTTTATTAGTATAAAAAAAAGTAAATAAAATAATAATAGACTAACAACCTAAGAACATCTAAATCTTCTGAGATAAGTAGAGAAAAATTTGCTTAAATAGAAATATATATAAAAACATTTACAAATATATGTAAATAGAAGTCAAACTCTATTAATAACTGTGTTATTAATAATATCAATTGCAATTTTAAATTTATTAAAATTCAAGCCTTTAGTTTGATAAGTAACTAATTGTTGAATAAAAATGTTTTCATGATAAAGCATCCTAATAAAATCTAAACAAAATAAAATAGAAGCTTAAAAGATTATCTTACAAAACAATCTCAAAAAGTTGTTTTAAAATAATAATAATAATAAATATTGGGCAAAATTTTTTAATACCTCAGTTAGTGAAAATATATAAATAATAATTCTCATTAAAAGATTAATAAATGTACTAATTAATCGGTTGTCCTAAGAGTAGATTTTGCCCAATAGCTAAAGAAATTAGAGAAATTGCATGCATTAAACAACAGTTCTTTTACTAAAAACAATTTATTGCAATGAAATATTCTCAAATATTTAAGCAAAACAAGGGATTCTTTTTCCCATATGTCAAAGCTTCGGCTGGGTAACAAACCCGCAACAACTGTCTGCAAGCAATTGCTTGCAAGGCATCTGCATTGACTTTGGCTATCAATGCTTGTTTGATAGAAAATATATATTATGCGACAAATCACATTAATTCCATTATCTAGGAGCGCTTAATCAATATCACTTTATCACTTCACCATTTAATAAAAAAAATCTTTATAAGATTATTAAACAATTTTGAAAAATTTTTCATTATAGTAAACTTACACCAATTTTTTTTCCAGATATTATGCAATTCATGAAAATTCTCTACTAACATGTTAAATAACAGATTAACAATTGATGAAATACCTTATTCTCTTAAAATGTTGAGAGTTACAATGCTTCTGGAGTAAAAGGATGTGAATTGTAAAAATCTCTGCATTGACAAACTATTTTTTTATTATTACATTTATTATAGCAGTGATAAAACGTGTAAATTTATAATACTAATAAAAATAATATTTTAATGAAAATTCAAATACTCAACAAATTTATATAAATTTTCATAAATTACTAATTCTTTTAATAAATAAACATTAGTAGGTCAGTTTCAGGACTCATCTAATTACAATAATTTCAAATTAAAAATAGTACCCAATAAATACCCATAGGAGTGTATAGCAATTAGCATTTGCCATCCAGGAGAGTTGTATTGCACACACTTATCTAATAGTTGCAATTAATCTACTTAAATTTATGACAATTTGCTGTTCATTAAATGCCAACAGCCAGAAATTGTTCAGAAAATTTGATGGTATTTCCGTTTTGTATCAAGTGATTATTCCTGTTTATAGTAGATAATTTGGGAGTAAAATGAGAGTGAATTATTTGATAAAATTATAAGATGAGTTATTTTAAAATATTCTATCTTTTTTTTTTCAATGATCAAAAGTGTCTATAGTCATGTATAAATGAAATAAAATATATAACATCTTATTTAGTGATAGGCTTATTATCTCTATCAATTTATTGGGTTATAAACCAAAACAGAGTGTTCAAGAAATATTATGCTAATTAGTTTGGACAATATAGAAAAAAAAAATACACTTCTGGTTATATATGAAAAATCGAATGCAAATCACTATCCATTAGCCAGAAACTAATCGGTATTCTCATTTGGTATCCAATGATTTCCCATGCTTATAGAAATGACTTTAAAATAGAATAGTAGAATATATTACTTTTAATGTCATCCAACTAGTGCTAAAGTAATCATTTATTGAACTCTAGGTAATCTTATCAATTTAAAAAAAATGATTGTAGAATCCATATCGTATTTTTGATCAAACTAGTCAGAACAAACTAAAAAGAGCTTGAAAATCTTATAAAGTAACGATCCTTAGAAGTTTTATGTTAAAAGTAATTAGATTCATTTCCAAAACTGTTTTCATTAATTACTCTCCAAATTATTAATAATCTAACTTTTTTCTATACTTTATTATTACAAATTAAAAAAACATTAACGATAATATTTTTTACAATCGCTCAAAATTAAGAAAGAATTCAAATCTTGATTTATATACAATATAAAAAACAAATTGGTTCAGTGAGTAATTAAAATTTTGACATGGAGAACAGTATAATTCTATTTAGAGATAACATTTCTGTCTTAATAAAACTCTTATTTATATTAATAAACATAGGAGATTTGAACTCAGACTTTCAAGCACCTTTCAACTATCCACACTATCTCATATCACTGATACCCATGACCACACACATGTAGAAATGATCAATAATCACCAATATACTTCCATTAGAGTATGAAGATTTGCTACCTTAATATAAACTGAGCACTGATTATATATGTGTGAGAGATGATAATCTGGACTAACTGATAAATGCTGGTTCAGCACGAAATAATATTTTGGTAATTATTGATCTTTTCTACATGTGTGTGACCATGTGTATCAGTGATATGAGATAGTGTGGATAGTTGCAAGGTGCTTGAAAATCTGAGTTCAAATCCCCTATATTTACAATTAGGCTCAGGTATATGAAGAGTGCCTGTATTTGAAACATTATTTATATTAAATAGAAAATAATAAATTTTGTGTTCAAAAATTAAAAAGATGTTACAACCATCAAGCAAATCCAATATTAAAATGAGATGAATAATTTTAGATATGTACAAGCTTTTGTCGAATTATTCATTTTAATGCACATCTATTTAATGTTCCAACATCACATGATTTTCAAACAACACACCACTTTTATTTTTATTTTCATTTACTAATTAACATAGAACAATTAATTATACTGAAAATTATAAGTAACTTTTTTTCAGAATCTGTTAAATAAAATTAAAAACACCTCTCTTTTAATTATTTTTAATAAAAATAAAGCTAGATTTCTGAATTAAGTGGATTAATGTGTTTTTTAAATATTGCATCTTAAAACTAGTAAGTATTGACATTCTTTATTTTGTAAAAATATTTTTTATTAACACATCAATATTTTCAAGATTATTTGCCCACACTTATTTACTCACACGCATATATATATATATATATATATATATATATATATATATGCGTGTGAGTATATATATATATATAT
Source organism: Epiperipatus broadwayi (assembly GCA_028023455.1). NCBI lineage: Eukaryota > Metazoa > Onychophora > Udeonychophora > Euonychophora > Peripatidae > Epiperipatus > Epiperipatus broadwayi. Next base: position 302,279 of record JAQFVV010000164.1, read on the forward strand.
ATATATACACGACGCTAATCCGATCAAATCAGATTCCTACAGTAAAGATGTGTATTAGTATTAAGAAACCCAATTCAGCAACTTCAATCTTGTAAATATCTCAATTAACATCTAATCTGTAAGTATTAATATTAATTAAAGATACACCAAACTTTAATTAGACTTTATAGAAAGAATATACCAAGTGCATTATTTACGTTTCATTTTAAATTAATATTAATAAATATGCAAATATAATGATATTTTTAATATAAAAAATAATGAAATAGCTTTATTGCTCCGGAATTCATAAGAAATTTAAGCACTGTCAGAACTGGAATTAATCCAAGGACTTTACATTCCCCTTTCGAATATTCTACTAATATACTAAACCACACAGGGAATTGTTTTCAACAATTTAATTCTATATACATTTATAATCACTTTATCAGATTTCTAAAATCTAAGTGAACCGGAAAAAAAAGATATACCAATGGTTCTTCCTTAATTCTGCAATATTTTTTTAAATTTAATTAATGACCTTTTAATAAATTTAAAATAATACATTAGCAAAAAAAGATAATAGAGCGGTTTGTTATTTAAGAATTTACACCACAAGTCACAAAGTTAAACCACGATTCATGGACCTTTAAAGTTAGTCTGCCATTTTTTCAATGCATAATACCTCCATGAACAAAATAATTAAATGATTTGTTGTATGACCTAACATAACTCTAAAAAAATTATTAATTTTAGTGCAAATCTTTATTTTAAAAACATTCACCCAAATTCTTTTTTTTTTTTTTTTTTGCAGAATAAAGGTATTTTAATTAATTAAAATGTGATTTACATAACACTAAAGTTTTCTTTAAAAGAACTAGATGTTTATTCTATAAGATTTGATATATTATGTAAAATCCAATCTCCCCAACATTATATTGTTTTTTAGCAAAGTTTTATGCGTGTGTGTTGATTTTTTATTCAATGTTTTCAATATAATATTGAGAGATAAAACATACCCACAAATAAAATATGGCGCAAACTGTATAAAAAATTATTAAAATGCATAAATATCATTTAACATTTCTTTTAATAGTTTGTCTATTAATGTTTATTTCTATTAATTATTAATTAAAGTAGTTGGAAACTGTAAAAAATTAAACAACATCCGATTAAGTATATATGTGGGAATAGGTAAAATGTAAAACCGTCTTTAAACTGATTTAACCTGCAATCTTACAAAAAAAAGTAGGAAAAGAAAAAACATTTACTCATCAGCCCTATTATCATAAACCAAGTTCTCTTAGTTTATTTTTTAGCTAACAAAAGCTATATACTCATTTACTGACTATTTCTGGATAGCAACTTGTGGCTTATAAGCAAACTATCTGGAAAAAAAAAATCTAAGACTGTTAGAAACCTGAAAAATTTTCAAGATTGTTTCATATCAGTTTCAATCCCATATCGTACGCCTGTCAAGTATATATACAACCACAATGTCATAAGACTTTTGTATGTGTGTGATGAGATTATATATTATAAGATCCATTGCTATGTGCAATTTTACCAATTACAATAAATAATTATTATAAATACAACACACACCTGTAATTATATAAAGCTATATGATTTCTTTCTGATTTCAATTGGTATTTATTACTTTAAAGTTATTTTTCTTTTTAACTCTTTAAGCAACTATTTATTTTTAATAATGAAGCAAAACATAAATATATAAAGCATTATACTTATTTATTTCAGCTATTTTGTTTTAATAACGGAATACTATATCATAATATAACCTCTCCGATGGTCATAGGTATTGTTTGTTTGTTTTTCTCTGCCAATGCTCTTTTTACCTAAGCTTTTATTTATACTTTATCAATTTAATTATAAATAGTATCATTTAAACAAATTTTATTATTTACTAATACTAAACCTTTATGATCCTTAATTAAAACAAAATATTAATATGTTTATGAGATATACTTTTCTTTTTTTTTTTCAGAAGTAATGATGTTTTTTTTTTCCAACCAAATGAAGTACAAGGTGTAAGTGCTGATCTTAGTTACATTTAAAATTATAAAAAAAAAAAAAAAAACTGTTGGGAAAGGAAATTAATTAATATGGAAAAATCAGATTAAATCACCACACGATTTTTCTACCCAAAATATTTATCGAAATGACTCACAATATTATTCTAAAACTTTTAAAGCAGTAGCGATAAATTGTCTCCACCTATGAAGCCTCGCAGCACCTGTTTTCTAGATCTCCTAAGCAATCAAATCTATCATGGGTTAAATCTCAATGTAAGTGTACTCTTTTAAAAATATATCAACTTTAATATTTACCTGTTATAATTATATCAGCAGCAAATCAAAAAACTATTAATAATTCATTTTATCTAATATATATAGAATTTATAAATTACAATATATTTTTAGAAATAATGATTTTTTTTTATATAATTTTTTTTAATGTGTCGTGTTTTGTTTTACTTTATATAAATAGTTTATTAACTAATAAGCAATTTTTCTATAGTAAAAGTATTTTCAAAACAATAATAAAAAAGAAAAAAATGATATATATAAAAATTCGTAAGGACATGTTTTAAAAAATTATAAATTAATTTGTGAAAAAGTTACATAATGATAGAAAATGGATTAATAATTGTCTGAGGTAGATAAAATTAATAAAATATAAATTAATTAATAATTATATAAATAGTTATTGCAATTTAATTAAGTTTTTAAATAAACAAGAATGGCAAATATGAAATAAAATAGTCATTATAATTGGATATAACAGAAAAAAAGTAAATACTATAATTTACAATATTTTTAATAATGAATCAATTTTTTTTTAATTAAATGTCTGTAGTTAGTCTTAATAATAACGCTAAAAACTTCTCTAATTAATTTTAAAATAAACTTATTTAACTTTAAAAATTTTGATTAATTACAAATTAAAATATCAATAAAGGCGTGTAATATGCTTGCACACAAAGTATTTAACAACAAACTAAAGACATTTATATACGTGTCTATTAGCTTGTCTTTTGCTATCACATATCTATTTTCCATTAGTCAACAGAGTCAATTGTCTTTCGGCCTCATTAGAAAAAAGTCCAAATTTTGAAACTTGCATTATCGGAATTGAAAATATCTGGAGCAATTATAAAGTAAATTTAAAGTTTTAACTAGAATTGGATCTTACAAAGACTTATTCAATGGTCGTTCTATTATCATTGTTATGATAAAACATTCACTTAATATAAATAATAATACTTCAAGACATATGTTACAACATGTTTAAATATATGTAACAGAATTAGTTAACCAAATTGCGCATAAGCTATAAATGAACAAATAGCTAATCATTCATTTCAAAGCATAGAAAAAACCAACAACTATTTTTTCACTATAGAGTATTTTGCAGGAACAAAGATTTCATCAGGTGACTGAATATTAACACCTGATAGGAGAAAATACTGTAGTCATGTAATATTTGCTATATTTTTCTATGTATTGTTATGTGTCACTAGCTATTTATTTATTTACATACTGTACTTTATTACTATAGGTATAAACATAAACAAAATGAATACTTCAAAGATGAAGACTTCATAGTTAATAACATAACGATCATTTTTTATAATCATAAAGTTTATCATAAGATAAACTTTCTATTGCATTTAATTTTCTTTTGTGAATTTTATCAGTTATTCAATGGCAATTTATTTAACTAAATATCTGAATGAACATATACAAGTTATAATTTTGATTTACCTCAAGTTATATTGAATACTCCTATGCAAATTTAATATAAGATCATCATTCTGGGACTTTTATCTTTTGCTCTATTGATAATTGATAATGCACCCACACTCACATATATAAATATATTGAAAGGCAAATAAGTTATTATTAATAATAATAATAATAATAATAATAATAATAATAATAATAATAATAATAATAATAATAATAATAATAATAATAATAATACCTGAGTAGAAATATTTACTACTGATTTTTAACAATTACTCTTCACCTGAAATATAATATCATTTTTATCCTAATTTAGTTGTTGTTTTTTTTACCATCTAGATAAACTTAAATCAAATTTTGATGTATCAATAGAATCATTTAAACATATAATTTAAAAAAATAATCAGAAATATTTATAAGTATACAAACAATATTATATGTATATAATAGCATAAATGTAACAAATTAAGATTTATCACAAATTAATTACTAACTTTTAATTGTAAATACATTATAATAAAAGATTTCTTTCTCATTAATAATAATAACAACAATATTTAAAGCCCTTTATAGTTGTTGGAAACGTTTTAATCTGCTAAATAAGAACTGTGAAAAATTTATTAACGGAAAGATCTAAAACATATTATTAAAATTGATCATGCTTAATGACGTCACAAATAATGAATTGGTTTGAACAATAATGATAGTAATAAAATATATGTGCCCATTTAGTTAATAAAGTTGTACAAAAAGATAATCCATATTGAATAAAGCTTTTGATTTTTTTTAAAAAGGTATAAAAAAAATCTACCAAAACAGTCTTTCTTTATATATGTAATTACGGAGAAATAATAATAAAATCTCTACCATATTAACATAATTTTTATATTTAATAAATGGTTCTAAAATGCAATTAAGATGTACTACAATGAAGTTTTATCAGTTGTATTAGATGGAGTGAATATAATCATATTATACCTAATCAAATATCAAAGAGTACAAAAAATATATATGGATTATCATACCGTAATTGTAAGCGCAGTTGTGATATATACAAATTAATAAATATTAATACAAATATTAATAATAGTATTAAATATAAAAATAGTGATGTAAAAAACTTTTAACTACATACATTTCTTGATTATTTTTTTCATACTTATTTTTTACATCGGAATAAGAATAAATATATATCTAATTTTTTTTAAAAAATAATAATTTAGATAAGTAAAAAAATTAAAAAATTATCAATAAAAATAATTTCTTTAATTAAAAATTTGTAAATACATTTAGTAATTTATTTTATTTACTTAAGATATTTTTCAGCATTTTTTCCCACCAGTATTTACGAGGGGTTTTTAAAAAAAAAAAAATTAAAAAAAAAATCTACATATACTTATATATTTTTATAATATATATACTGCAGACCCATATGTTAAATAAAAAGTAATAATAATCTATACAAGATTGAATACACTATTTGTTTAGTAATATTTTTGTTTAAAATCAGATTATTTTTTTGTCTTAATTACGAAACTTCTCTATTCGCCAAGATGAAAAAAGATGACGGCATTTATTTTATATTCAAACGTTTCTTCTTTTTTAATCTGCTGATGGCAACCGACATATTTTATATATAATTTGTTAAACGTTACTATTTTATTTCTGATTGTACATATATAATTTTTAAATTTACCAAATTGTGTTATTTTTTTAAATAACATAGTTGTTTGTAATTAAAAGTTGCAAAGATTAATTAAGCAATTCAAAAATTCATAATTTTTTATGACTTTAATTAAATCTGTAATTAATAGCTAAGCTTAATTGACGTATCAAAAACCTATTAATCCAATAAAAAATATATTAATTACATTACAATTCCTAGTAATATATATACGTGTGTGTGGCGCGAGTAGCGTGAGTACTTATATCAGTATCTATTATCAATTTTTTTATTTAGTGATTTATATTTGTCAAGCTCTATATATATTATAACAATTTTGTTCAAAAGTTGTCAAAATTCATTCACAAAAAATACTATTTTGATTATCAAGGTTTTATTTTAATATCTTCATTTAGAACAACCTTATCAAAGTAAAAAATATATTCCTATTATAAAGTAAGCGGCCCGTAATTCTCCTAAAATATTGATAAGTAACACCACGCAATAATTACAAATAATATTCTATTTAGTTTATTAATATATTCAGATTTATAATAGTTGGCATATCTTGTAGTATATTAAATAAATATTTAGAGTATTTGCTAAATCCTATCAAATGTAATTAGCTTTTAAGTTTTACATTCTTTGAAATAAAAGTTATATTTCCACTACTTACAATATATATAGAAAAAAAAAGTTAAAATATAAACCTGTAATGTCTACATGAAATGATAAAACAAATGACAAACAAAAATAAAACTAATTACAAAATGTAAATCATATTTGTAAATCTATAAAAGTAATATAAAAGTCAAAATAATATTAAGTTCGTCTCAGTTAAGAAAATATAACAAAATTTATATGTAACTGGAAAACCTTTAATATAAAAAATATTTACTCTAAAGTATTTTTTAAATAATATTTTGGTACTAACTCTAAAGTATGTTCTTATTAGAGATCAAGAAAGACGCGTGTGTACTTAATATGATTTGAACGGATAACCTACCTGTTACTTATAAAGCTTTAATTAATCATTTTGACTTCTGTTGTATCATATAAGTGAAATGTAAATTTCTTAAACTTAAATAGTCATTCTTATTTAATGATAATATATAAAAAAAAATTGTTATGAGGTTAAATACAATGTTCATTAATAAAATTAAAGTAACAAATTTTAGATAATATGTGCAAATATACATATATACTATATACAATTACATCAACATTCAAACACGACTTTTTTTAATTACCAGTTTTCAGATTATAGGAGAGAATTTATAAAACCCAAGTCTTAATAAAGCATCAATATATTTTTTTTTAGAATTAACAGGTGGGCTATGATTAAAAACAAATTGCTAATCATGTATACATCAATGTCATTGGTTAGAAAATAAAAATGAAATGATTGGTTGATGGATGAAATAACTAAGATAAAATTAGATTTGTGTTTGTTTTTGATTGTTTACTTATTTTGAAGGCCACTTAGTTGTCGAAAACAACTAAGCAAAACAAAAAATATATATTTGCAACTGAGAGAAATGATAAAACTAAAATATTATATTACATATAAATTTCGTTTAGTTTTTTTTTTAAAAAAAAAAAAAAAGCCATTACCATCTGTATAATAGAAAATATTCACCCCAATGTGCTGTCAAAAACATAGTTAATTATGGTTATTCTAACATTGCGAATTAGACATTTATCCTGACATATATTTGTGTATAAAAACATCAGTGATTATTGTAAAGGTATGAATTAAAATTAAAATCACAATGGTGTACCTGTAAGCTAGAATAATATGACAAGCACATCTGTCTATAATAATTAAGCCTTTATTATTATTTAAGTAATTCTGCTGGATTCATACTTATTCTTATTATGAATATTTCTGAATATATAGTAAATGGCGCATGTGTGTACATATAAGACTAATTTATTTATTTAAAAGAGAAAGTAATAGCAAAAAACCATAAATGATGACCAAATGTATCAGTCTCTGATATAATACTCTTTGCAGAGAAATTTAACATACCATGAATAGGTATATTATTATTATTGCTATTATTATTATTATTATTTATAGTGAAGAAACCAATCTTATGGCAATAATATATTCCTCCCTGCATAAATAGTTTGAATAATTATAATTGATAATTTTATACTAGAAATTATATAATCTCAATCTCAGATATATACTTCAAATGTGATATGCTGAACTATTTCCATTATCTATGAGTGAATGTTGAATGTATAGAAAATTTTAAACTTTATTTAAACTTTCCAAATACAAACAACTTGTTAGTAATAACACACAAATAGACAACTCAGCTTAGTAATTACACAATGTTTCAGTAGTATTATTCTCCACTCTTCTTCAGGTGTTGTTGGCCTATATGCACATTGACAATATTCAGTAGTATTATTCTCCACTCTTCTTCAGGTGTTGCTGGCCTATATGCACAATGACAATATCCAATAGTATTATTCTCCACTCTTCTTCAGATGTTGCTGGCCTATATTTACAGTGACACTCTTCTTCAGGTGTTGCTGGACTATATGCACACTGACAATAATCACTTAGAAGTTGAACTCGCACCTTTAGTTTTTTGAATATTGAATTTAAGGCAAATGCTCTACCAACTGAGCTATTCTGTCAAAGGCAACATATAGTAGAAATTTGATATATTTATATATGAGGGGTGGTTTAAATTCTCCTGATTCCTTCAATTTTTTTATGAGCAAGGCTAATTAATTTTTATTATTTTTATTATTATTATTATTGTTTAATATTTTTCCTAAGAGTAAGATATTAATTAGACACTTCCATACATTGTGTATTAGGACACTGGGTTGACTTATAGGATTATTTACCATTATCATATGAGCAGCTTTCTTGAATTTTCTTCTATGTATTTTTTCCTCTTTATCCAATATCTTTGTATTTTCCCAATTAAACATATGGTCATTAGTACATACATAATCTGCTACAATAAACACATCTGTTTTTTCACTTTTAACCATTAGTTCATGTTCTTTCAATCACTGCTCAACAGGTCAATAGGTCTCAGCAATGTACTTCCACATCATGGTAATTCATAGATGCAGTTTTTGTTCTTCAGCATTTTTAGTTTAGGCTTAGAAGTAAGAATTCATCGAAGTGTGGTATGGCTTTGGAAAGCTGTTCTAATATTATATTGACTGCAGATTTTCTTTAATTTGTCTGCTATTCCTGGTATGTATGGACACACTATCATATCAATAATTATTTTCTTTTTTGGTGTCTCTTTGTGTTGTATGTTGAAGGTTTTCTTGATGACCTCTGATGGATAATCATTTTTCATAAGCATTTGTTTCATATGAATCTTTTCTTTTTCCAAATCACTGGTTTCTGAACAAACATCCTTTGCTCTGCTTCATAGTGATAGTGCAATTCCATGTTTAGTGCTTCTTGTATGATTGGGTGTATATGCCAACTACTTGTCAGTGTGTGTTAGTTTCCTGTAAAATCATACGAGAAGCACTAAACATAGAATTGTTCTATCACTATAGAACACAGCAAATGAGATTTGTTCAGAAATCAGTTATTTGGAAAAAGAAAACATTCACATAAAACAAATGCTTATAAATAATGGTTATCCATCAGCAGTCATCAAGAAAACCTTCAACAGGCAACACAAAGAAACACCAAAAGAGAAAACAATTATTGGTATGATAGTATATCCATACATACTGAGAATGTCAGACAAATTAAAGAAAATCTGTAGTCAAATATAACATTAGAACAGGTTTCCAAAGCCATACTACATTTCAGGGAATTCTTCTACTAAGCCTAAACTGGAAATGCTCAAGAAACAAAACCTGCATCTATGAAATACTATGTGAATGTGGAAGGAAGTACATTGGTGAGACCTGTCACCCTGTTGAACAGTGATTGAAAGAACACAAATTATTGGTTAAAAAAGAAAATACAGATTTGTCTACTGTAGCAGATCATGTATGTACTAATGACCATATGTTTAATTGGGAAAATACAAAAATATTGGATAAAGAGAAAAAAATGCATAGAAGAAAATTCAAGGAAGCTGCTCATATACAATGGTAAATAATCCTATAAGTCAAACCAGTGTAGCAATACACAATGTATGGAAGCCTCTAATTAATCTTGCTCTTAGGAAAAATATTAAATAATAATAATAATAATAATAATAATAATAATAATAATAATAATAATAATAATAATAATAATAATAATAATAATAATAATAATAATAATAATAATAATAATAATAATAATAATAATAATAATAATAATAATAATAATAATAATAATAATAATAATAATAATAATAATAATAATAATAATAATAATAATAATAAACTAATTAACCTTGCTCATAAAAGAATTGAAGAGATCAGGAGGATTTGAACCAACCCTCATATATAAATATATCAAATTTCTATGTGTTGCCTTTGACAGAATATCTCCATTGGTAGAGTGTTTGCCTTAAATTTGATATTCAAGAATCTAAAGGTGTGAGTTCAACTTCTAAGTGAATATTGTCACTGTGCATATAGGCCAGCAACACCTAAAGAAGAGTGGAGAATAATACTACTTGAAACATTGTGTAATTACTATTCTGTGTTGTCTATTTGTGTGTTATTACTAACAAGTTGTTTGTATTTGGAAAATTTAAATAAAGTTTAAAATTTTCTATACATTCAACATTCACTCATAGATGATGGAAATAGTCCAACATATCAAATCTAATAATATACAATCATCACAAACCTTCAGACAAATATACTTCAAACTTTGATAAAAACATGAATATATCTATTATTACCAAAACCAACAATCATGTCACATCTATTAATATACCATCATCACAAATCTTCAGACAAATATACTTTAAACTTTGATAAAAACACGAATATATCTATTATTAACAAAAACAACAACCATGTGGATAATTAATTACTTTATTCTATATATAATAATATACTTCCATCTTTTGTTTTATTATACTGAATAATCATATGAATTTTATATGTCTTTATTCTTGAGATTAGATTATAAGTAATAAAATTGAAAATCTAAATATATTTATTAAATCGATGCATAATTTTAATTGTTATTTATTATAATCAATTTTCACAACAATCTAATATATACAATCAACTTGAAATGTTATGTGATATTATAAAATTCAAATTCTTAGAACATAAAAAAGCAGTCCCATTTACAGGAAAAATTGTGACTTATTTTTCCATTTGGTAGTAATTTGGATTCTATAGCATTAGAAAATACTGTTAGTTTATCATGTACATTAGATTGGCACTGTCAATGATATATATATATATATATTAATAAAAATAATAAATAGAACAGTAATTAACTATTATACACAGTTTTTCAATTTGCAGAAGTTCTTTCAGTTAATTAGTTAACCCACTTCAACTGTAATTAAATTAAAAAAAAAAACCTAATGGCTGTTGAAAAGAATTAAATAATTTACTGAAAGTACTTTTGTGGATTGAAAGACTGTATATTATAGTTAATCATTATTATATTTATTATTCTATTGTTATTACAATATTTTTAATAAACTGATATTTTATTTGTATATATATAAACCAAGTACACCAATTTATAATTAGATTATTAGCTAATATAAAATTTAATAATTCCTGACCTATGGTTTTCTACTAAACCAGATTTTTCAAGTGTAAAATAATATAACAAAAAGTAAATATATACTGTACTATACAATCATCCCACAATTCCAATCCTTATTTCAATTTTTTTTAATACTATAAGAATTTTTAAACAAATTAATATCTTCAGAATCATAAATCTTTATTAAACGAGATTTTTTAATTTTTCTTATTTTTTCACTATTTTCAAGGAAGACAATTTTTGCCTGTGCAAACATTATCTCATAACCTCTGTAATGCAACTCTAAGATATTTATTCTTTATCCAAGTTTTATGAATTTTTACTCTTTCCTTAATTGTTTAGATGATCAATTTTTGAAGAATTTTCTATTGGCAGGTTAGACTAAATTTGATCTTAAATAATTCTTTTTTTTTTTAGATAATTTATTGAATTGTGCATAAAAATATTAAAGTAAAAAAAATCAGAATTATTTTAACTTTGTTTGTGAAACCTGGAGGAAATGTTGTGCAGATTACTTAAATCTAACAAAATTTTATTTAAAATTATAATTTTTTTAAAAAATGAATAAAATAAATTGGCTGTAGCAGTACAACAAGATTATTTTCAGCCAATCACAAGTTGTAGCAACTGTATCTTTAAATATATGTTTCAGTTTTGAAAACTACTAAAAAAATGAATATGCTCAATGCTTTTTGAAGCACTCCTATGTAGTTAGAACTAGAAACTATAAATCAGTAATAATGTAAATGATTGGACAGTTTGTTTTTAATAAAATTTATCTAAAATTCTGACAACTAAGGATTTTTTTAAATTAAAAATATAATATTATTTTAGTTTCAGATTTTGTTGGCAAATGAATGCAAAACCAGCAAAATAATAATAAAGATAGCTACATAAAAGTGATTTAAAGCCAATAACAGAGAGTCTCAGCTTGGTAGTCATTGAAAAGATTATATCCAAACTACTTTGATCTATATAATTTCTTTAAAAAACACTGAATAATATAGACAAATACAGAAATTATTCTCCTATCAATTTTTTTTACATTATTAAATAAATTTATTCAAAATAATATCTTTCTTCTATGTTGTTTTTTATTATTAAAATTATTACAATTTCTCCTTAAAACTCTAGAAAAAGACAATTTAAATGACAAAAAATAAAATCACCTTTTTCTTCTTTATTACTATTTTTAAAATCTTCTTATTACTATTATAATTTATATTAAATAAAATATCCTTGATCAATTTATCAGAATGCTTATTTTAATAAGATCACATATAGTAGCGACACTCAGTGCAAGCCAAGTAATCAATGGATGCAAGAATGTTTATCTAGTACCTACTCATCCAATATCCACAGACTGGTTTCTAGCTTGTGGTTTTTATCAGTGATGTGCCTTGGATCTGGGAGCACTGTACCTAGATCTTAGGATCAAATGCAACACTCCAGAAGCCACTTTTTATCTTATCAGCTAACTATAAAGCTTTGGATCCAAAATGAAATTACGATAGTGTTTTCAATTTAAGCTCATTAGCTTGTATAGTCATATAGATCTGAACTCAGTTCAGCATCCATACTTTTTTGTGTCTTTAGTTTTTTAATAACCACAGTCACCATAATCCTATTGGACAGGATTGGTATAAAACCACTAAACATCACAGGATCACAGTTATTTATGCTTATATATGCTGTTTACACAATGACACACTCTCAATATAGTAGTGCTACTCAGTGCAAGCCAGAGTAATCAATGGATGCAAGAAAGTTTATGCATAAAATATATATCTGGTGCCTTCTCATCCAATAACCTCAGACTAGTTTTTAGCTTGTGGCTTTTATCAGTGAGGAGCTTTATAGTTAGCTTGTAAGATAAAAATGGCTGCTGGAAGATTGCATTAGATCCTAAGATCTAGATGCAGTACTGTCAGATCCAAGACTTTTTGCTGATGAAAGCCATAAGATCAAAACTACTCTGGGGATATTGGATGAATAGGCACTAGATAGGGATTTTAAGAATAAACTTTTTTGCATCCATTGATTACTCTGGCTTGCACTGAGTGGTGCTACTGTAGGGAGAATCTGGGGTCTGTGTAAACAGCTTGTGTAAGCATAAAGAATGTGTATCTAGTGATATTTAGTGGTTTAATACCAATCCTGCTCAATAGAATTATGGTGATTGTGGTTATTAAAGAACTATGGTCACCAAAAAGAATGGATGCTGAACTAAGTTCAGATACATATGACTATACAAAGTAATGATCTTAAATTAAAAACATTATTGTGTTTTCATTTTCAGCTCAAAGCTTCATAATTAAATAATAAGTAAAATATGGCTGCTGGAGGGTTGCATTAGATCATAAGATCTAGGTGCAGTGATCTCAATCTAAGGCTTCTCACTGATGAAAGTTGCAAGCTAGAAACCAGACTGGGTATATTGGATGCAAAGGCACTAGATAAAGATATTATGCATAAACCTTCTTGCATCCATTGATTACTCAGGCGTGCACTGAGTGCTGCTATTGTATGGAGAGATTAGCCTTTGTGTAAACAACTTCTGTAAGCATAAAGAAAGGTGATCATGTGATGTTTAGTGATTTAATAAGAATTTTATATAAGTTAAATGCAAAGGTATGCTTTTATAACTATTTAATTTTTTTGTAACAAAAATCAATTAGAGGTGTTGTTTGCATGACAGACAGGCTGATAATTATCCCATCTAATAATGTATTTGAAATTCTTACTCTTAGCATAATGACTAATTATTTATAAAAACTCTTCCAAAACATTTATTATAAAAATATTAAAAATTGTTAAATTTATTTTATAATTATTTCAATTGATTCTTTTTATCACAAACAAACAATTTTAAATACACACATTTATAATTAATAATTCTCTTCATAGCATGATCACTATCTCATACTAGCACATAATTGTTATTAAACAATTCAAAACAAAGCAAAACTCTCCATATAGTAGTGCCATTTTGTGCTAACAAGAACAGTCAATGGATGCCAGAAGGCATGTGCATAAAATCCCTATTTAGTGCCTACTCATCCAATATCCTCAGACTAGTTTCTGGCTTGTGGCCTTCATCAATGAGGAGCCTTGTATCTGAGAGCACTGCACCTAGATCTTAGGATCTAATGCAACCCTCCAGCAGCCACCTTTTAACTCTATTTAATTCCTAACTATGAGAAAGAAATTTAAAACACAATGTTTTCAATCCAAGCTCAATAGCTTATACAGTCATATGGTCTGAACTCAATTCAGCACCCATACATCTTGGTGTCTTTGGCTCCTTAACAACCATAGCCACTACTATCCTATTAGGCAGGATTGGTGTTAACCACTAAACATCACATGATCACTATCTCATACTAGCACATAATTGTTATTAAACAATTCAAAACAAAGCAAAGCTCTCCATATAATAGTGCCATCTTGTGCTAACAAGAGCAATCAATGGATGCTAGAAGGCATATGCATAAAATCCCTATCTAGTGCCTACTCATCCAATATCCCCAGACTAGTTTCTGGCTTGTAGCCTTCATCAATGAGGAGCCTTGTATCTAAGAGCACTGCACCTAGATCTTAGGATCTAATGCAACCCTCCAGCAGCCACCTTTTAACTCTATTTAATTCCTAAACTATGAGAATGAAATTGGAAAACACAATGTTTTCAATCCAAGCTCAATATCTTATACAGTCATATGATCTGAACTCAATTCAGCACCCATACATCTTGGTGTCTTTGGCTCCTTAACAACCATAGCCACTACTATCCTATTAGGCAGGATTGGTGTTAAACCACTAAACATCACATGATCACTATCTCATACTAGCACATAATTGTTATTAAACAATTCAAAACAAAGCAAAACTTTCCATATAGTAGTGCCATCTTGTGCTAACAAGAGCAATCAATGGATGCTAGAAGGCATATGCATAAAATCCCTATCTAGTGCCTACTCATCCAATATCCCCAGACTAGTTTCTGGCTTGTGGCCTTCATCAGTGAGGAGCCTTGGATATTGGATGAGTAGGCACTAGATAGGAATTTTATGCACATGCCTTCTGGCATCCATTGATTGCTCTTGTTAGCACAAGATGGCACTACTATATGGAGAGTTTTGCTTTGTTTTGAATTGTTTAATTCTCTTCATCTAAAAAAATGATATAAACTGAAAAAAATTGAAGATTAATAATTTATTATCTATCCTTCTTTAATCTATTATAAGTTAAATACTGAGAACTTTTCAATAAAAGTAAATTCTTAAAGACTTTAATTTGACCAATTTGTTATTATGAAAGAAGTAAATAGTTGTTTTTAGAGAAAAGATAGATAAAGATTTGATTAATGATAAAAACATATGTTTAGAAAAAAATCATGGCATCATGATTAAAAATCATTTAGTATATAATATGAGAAATTGGAAAAATTAAAAAAATTTAATTGAATACAATATTTAAAGTGCTATCCAAATGGTTCATATAAACTATGAAGGGTTTTCTTTAACATAATTTTTGATTTTACTGATATGGTTTTATCTTGTAAAACTGTATCTTCATTGAAAATCATTGAATGTTTCCTCAAAAATGCACTGGTATACTGTTACTCTAGATTGTAATAATAACATTATCCTAAATGGTAATAACCCTTGTTTTTTTTTAAAAAAAATAGATTTTAATATAATGCATTTACCAATGTTAAAGGCAAAAAAAATCTGAACAGATTAGCATTTTGTGAACTGTTGATAAGATCAAGACATTTTTCTTTTGTTCTTTTGATAGAAGAAAATGACCAGAGGATGTTTGCATCCTTCTGATCTAGTTTTTATATGAAGATTTTTAAGTATAATTTTAAATAATTTTTTGCTTGTCTATAAAGTATTTTTGATTATTTTTATACACTAATTGGTTGATTATTATATAAAATACAAATTATTATTTATATTTTATTTTTAGAAATAGAAATTAATAAACTTGATTTAAATTATGAAGAAAAAACTGACAGAAGTGACTTGGTGTTAAATTTTTTTAAATATTGTCATTTTTGTAAGAAAATATCATATTTTAAAGCAGCATTTGATAGTTATCATAAATCTACCTTCATTTGCTTACTTTTAAAAAAAAACCTTAAAATAATTATGATAACATTTATAGTACATTGTTATATTTACAGATCCATTTGTAAATATTTAAAATGGTCAAATGTGATTTTTAAAATATTATTTGCTTATGAAATTAAATTACAAGAAAATAAAGTCCAATTTATTGAGTTTTAGTATAAAATAAAGATTTTATAAAAACAGAAAGGTTGATTATTTTCAAAAACTCTCAGCAGATGAAATAATAGAAAGTGTTAGAATGGAAGAAGGTTAATAAAAAAATTATATTTTGGTAATTAAAAAAATGGAGAAACACATTATTCTAAATAATGTCTTGAATAATACAAAAGAAATAATTAATAAAAATACCATTCCTTGAGTTGTTTATATTATTCATTTGTAAGAAATTATATATAGTAAAATTAGTTTGAATTTTAAGGGAAAGTTTGAAAGTTTATGAAAGTAGAATAAAAAATAAATCTACAATTTCTGCATTATATATATAAGTAAGAAATACAGGTTGTATGGCTATGTTTGTGCAGACAACGTATATTTTTTTAGAATGGAAAAAAATATTTTAATAAGGATTTATGATTTTGAAGCTATTAATTTATGATTTGATATTTATAGTCTAATTCCAGAAAATAAATACAGTTATTATGCTTTAGTTTTAATCACTCTTTTTCAGCTAGCTGTAGTTCTAATTTCCATATTTGTTTCCATTAATGACAAAATCTTGGACTATAATATAATGGTTTATTATTTATAAAAAAATATATGAACATGTCAGCATTTTATAAACCTATTTTTATTACAAACAGAGTTAAAGAATGGTCCATAACATTAGTAATTGATATTTTCTAATTCTTTCTGCATCAGAGCACTTGTGATAAATTAGTTTTGAACACAATCATTCTTTTGTTAGATTTTAAAAATAAAAAACATATATTTTTATACTTTGTTTAATATTTATTTGATAAGAGAAATAATTAACTAGTTTGAGATTTTAATGAAAATATTTATTTTAAAAATAATACATGTAAAGAAAAATTAATAACATTTGACACAAACTGAAAAATCACATTTTCATCTTTATTATAACCAATTAATTTTTAGCATTTTTTTTAAAATTATAAATAAAACTTTAAATTTTAAATATAATTTTATTAGTATTAAGTAATCTGAATAATAATTCATTCATGAAATTGAAACTAAATTAAAATAAACCTATTTTTTAAAAAAAAAAACATTATTATTATTATTACTTATTGTAGTAATAATTGAAATACAGGCTTATTATATATTTGTATCAATATATGTCATATATAGGGGATATTAGCACAGAATTTTTCACATGACTCACCATTCTACCTCATATCACTGCTACACTTGAACACATATATGTTGAAAAAAAAATAATGACCAATATACATAATTCATGCTAACTAATCAACAAAAAAACTTATTATTCTTACAAATCTTTTAACAGTTTTACATTTACGTTGTTTTCCATGGTAATTCAACATTTGTTTTTAATATTAAATCTTCATTATACATTACAATTTAATAAAATATTTGAATTTGATTTGTTAGAAATATAGATTTACAAACAAAAACCACTCAAAAATATTATATTTGAAATTTGAAAATATTGAAAAAAGTAAAGTGATGCATAATGAGAAAAATGACCTGTTTTTTATTGGATAGTGTAAAGGACAACCAGAAAATAAGAGTACCAAACTCTCTATACAGGAATTCCACCAAGTGCAAGCCTTCATAATCAATGGATGCAGGACATTTGTGCATAAAATCCCTACCTAGTGCCTACATTTACTGTATGAATAGTTTAGTACTCTTATTAACATCATGTGTAAGTATATGAGATGGTGATCATATGAAAACCAGATAATCTTGAATATCCAAAAAATTAAAATCTTTGTTAACTGAACTTTATTTTTAAATGGGGATAAATACATGTAAAGACCTCATAAATTTGTTGTATTTCATTCTAAATTTTAAAATAGCATTAATTTTTTTAAAAATTGAACACTATTAGCATCATGTTAATAAAGATATTGCAAATTTGTTTCATAGGTCATGAGCATTGTATTTATGCTTTGATTAAATGTATTAATTTGGTATTTTTAAAAATAAAACATACACATATTACATCATAGAATCATGTATAATTTTGTTTTTAAAAAGTTATTATACAATTATTGTGTAAACATATTCAAAAAATTTTAATAAACTAGACAAAAAAAATCAATTTCTTGCTATTCCAAAAATCTTATTGAAATAATCTGACAAGTGATCTTCAAACCAAAGAACAAATAATACAAACAGTCAATCATATTCAGGTTAGGCTGATTATTTGAAATATATTTATCACTTCAGATTTTTTTTAAGTAATAAATCACATTTTTGTATTTAAAAAAATCTGGCAAAATAATGCTTCAAAATACTTCAGATGAGCAAAGAAAAGTGAACACCAATCAGTACCATCTCTAAGCAAAAACCTTTATTTGGATTAGTTAGTCATCTTATTGTGTATTTCACTGAATATTATTTTTTCTATATATAATTGAAATAATAGTCTTTTTAAATGCTTATTATTTATAAAAATATATTTTTATTAAATAATTCAAAATTTCTGAAAATATAATAAAACATAAATATAAAATTATCATGTTAAAAGTAGAGATATTTCTTAAACTACTACTATGGATATTTTAAAAATAAATGAACAGCTGAAATGTTTATTTAAAAGTCTTTTATATATTTAAGATAATTAGAATGTGAAATGGAAGATAGTATAGTGTATATTGGATATGTGTTCCATTACTTTACACCTGAGAAGGCAGATAAAAGTTTGATTTTACCTAGTGATTTAGTTGAGAATTGGTGTACATGATTTATTATATTGACTGATATATATATTATTTTTTATCTGTTATATTTAGGAAAACTTATAATTTTTGTCTTCAGAATGGAATGCTAACAAAAGATTTTGCTTCCTTTAATAATGAATTAGTAGCAATCCATGACCTAAATTGATAATGATGCAAACGTTTAGTTGTCAAAGTTCTTGATTTCTGAATAACTTAATATTAATCACTAACAATCTTTTTAAAATTTGATTATCCAAGTTTTTTTTAATCATAATTTTAGTTTACTAATTGCCTTTAAGAGAATACTATTTTTATTCTTGTTCTTTTTTTTTTAAATTTTGTCAAGTTTGTAAAAAGAATTCAGTTAATTCAATGAAATGTAAAATTTAACTTACCTGATTTAAGAATCCAAGTTTCTGAGTTGATACATTCATCATCTTAATCAAAATTGTTTTTATTGATAAAATATTTCTTTTATAACATATCTTCTAATGATATGTATTGAAATAATAATTTCCCCCTCGTCAATCAATAACTGATTATAAATTACTAATTTAATAACAATATGTTTAATTCATTCTACTTTTAGTGAAGAAGCTCTGAAAACCAAGTGATTCATAAGTGTAAGGAATCCCCTGTATCATGCCAGTGATTTTATACCAATGGTCTCTTATGATAATCAATAAGCTAATAGAGGATTAGGGCATTCTTTAATCATTGGAGAAAGAAGTCTTCCCTACAAGCAGGTAAATCTTAGGATGAACAATGGCTGAGATGTAGAAGGCAACAGGAAATACCTACATTAAACATTTTCACATGTCCTATGATAAGCTTCTATAAAAGAATGAATCGATTTAATAATTATTTTATTAATTACAGAATTAATTTACCAAGTTTGAAATAACAAAGCCACTCAGGTTGTCAGCCTGCAAAATTCTTATAAAAAATAATAAATTTATGGTAGGTAGTCAGAATGTGAGAACATTATTGAGACCTAATGGATTAGAAAAAAATAAGAAGTTAATGATAAAATATAAGATGAATGTTTTGGGTGCATGTGAGACTAGATGGATGGAATAATAGTGATTTTAAATCAGGAGAAATCAGAATAATTTGTATTGGAGATGATAAATTTAGAAGAATAGTATTGCCCTTATATTAAAAGATAAATGGGTATATTGATTTTTTTATCATGTGAGTGAAAGAATTTTAACAATTAATGTGAAAGCTGATGCAATGGATATAGTATAGATACAAGTATATTTTTCTACTACTGGTAGTGATATAGAAGATGACAGCATTTGTGGAAGATTAAAAAGTTACTAGATCTTGTCAATAATAATGATAATATTATTTTGAAGGATTATTTTAATGCACCTGTGAGGGTATGTAAGAATTAAATATTGTGGACAGATTTGGTTTAATTGATATGAATTGATGAAGTAAAAGATTGGTTGAATTTTTATTGTGCAGTTATGAGATGGTAATATCCAACCCATTTTATGGTGTGTCTAAAAAAATTGTTATTCTTAGAAAATTCCTGGAGATGTTAAAATATATTTGATTAATTATATTGTACCCAACCTTTAACTAACTTTGAGCCAATTTAGAATTTAAAAATTTTAGATGAGCCACAAATAAATTTTGCATTTTTAATATTTTAATTTTAAATGTATTTAATGCATAAACAATAGAAATTTATAATGTGATAAAGAAAATATGTAATTATATACTTTTATATACCTATTTGTTACAGATTTAAATAGAAATTAAATACAGACAAAACATATTTTAATGTGAAACTGACATTACATGTCTTTCATAGTTTATTGTACTCTAACATGTATGATGTTATAGCTAAAGTCACGTAATCATTCAGATGTTCAATTGTTATCCTGGATGTGAATTTGAATTTAAAAAAATCATTGTTAAAAATCCACTTTTGCAAAGGTAAGTTGACCCAAAATGGGACTTTAACCATTGAAAGGTAAGAATGGATTTTTTTTCATGTACAAATGTCCAAAAATCTGTTTGCCATACTCTTGTTTTTAATTTTAGATCAGATTGAAAATCAATTATTTCCATTTCTAAACTAGTGACATTTTTATTTATTATTCTTGCAATCTATTGAGATATTTCAGAAATATTAGTATCAACAAATTGATTCAAAATGAATGAAGCAATTGGCTGAATTTTACAAAATCAGAAAATCTAATTTCAAATTTATTTTTAAGTTCAGCAAGATTTTCAAAATATTTTTCTCCAAATTGGAAAGTGACTAAAGTTACATTCCTTTATTTGGAATCCACAAATATAATTTTCATTTAAATGCGTTTATACTTCCTGTTAATTCAATAATAGTTTTTTGTAATCCCTGAAGTTCAAGATTGAGTATATTCATTTTTGATGTTATGCCTGTAAGAAAAGGAATTCAGTTAATCAGCTGTGATTACTGAATTCTTCATAAGTTTTGTTTCTGAATTGTACAAATTGTTTTATCTCTGGAAGAAGCTCTGAGAATTATTATACAACTTGTCCTTGGCTAAGCCATTGAACTTGAGAATAAAACATTAAAATTCCTTACTCAGTATCAAGTTCATCAGTCAGTATTTTGAATAATCTATTCTGAAGTGGTCTGGCATGAAAAGAATTTATAATTTTTAGAACAACTGTCATGACATGTTGTTGATGTATGATGCAGTGATAATGCAAAACATTTGGAAACTCATCATTATTCTTATATAATGTGATGAAGCTAATGCCAGAACCAATCATGTCTGGTGTTCCATTTGTTGTTATGGATATAATTTTTTGAAGAAGAGATTTAATTTTTTAATATGTTTTTTAATAACATGATGTATGTTTCTCTGCTGTATTTTCTTTTAGCAAAATTGGCAGTATATTTTCTTTTACTGACGAATTTTTAAAGACCAACCTTAGAAAAATATTTATTTCAGCTTTATTGCAGGTGTCTTTTAATTCACCACACTATAAACTTAGGAAAATGCATTTGTGTAAATCATTCCTTTACTTGCTCTGATATTTTTGGGCATTTGCTTCTATTCTAGGAGTGACTAAATTTCTGAATGATTGAACTTATTGGATATCTGACTTAATTTCATTCTTATTTATACATTTTTGAAAGAATGTCTCTGATATGACAACTATTCCTTAATTATTTTGCTGTCCTCAAACGATTTTTTTATGCATTGAAAGTATATGCTCAACCTTAAATGCTGCTATTGCAGTGTTTTATTCATGATACTAGTAAACATCGATTGTTAAGTAACTAATGCTGTTTTCAATTTTTTCACTTTATATTTTTTTAAATTGCTGTTAAAATGATCATATTTTTATGAACTGTTATAAAATATTCTATGTTGTATTTTTTCCCACAGCCACTGTTGAACCACAAATCAAAAAATACATTTGTTCTTAAAATAAATAAATAAATATGTTCCCATTCACTGTGAAAATGATAGTTAATATATTAATAATTACATTGTAGTAACCTTATCTGCATATGAGCCAGAGGAAAAAATATATATACACAACTATTGTTTTCACAAAAAATGAGAAGAGAAATATTTATTTATTTAAAAAACAAATGTATTATTTTGATTTGTAATTCAATAGTTGCTGTGGGAAAAAATGCAACATAGAACATTCTACAACAGTTCATAATAATTATTTTGTCATGACCCTAATTATTATACTGGCATATGAGCCAGAAGAAGGAAAAAATTGTATACAACAACCAATATACATAGAACAAGCATATATTACTTGGCTGAAACCACTTATCAGTTGTTGTACAACTTTGGAAATTTGCTTACTCTCTCAGTAACTACAATTACATGTTGTGCTTCAATAGTAAAAAAGTAAAGCTGCTTAGATCCACTGTGTCAGTGAGTTTAAACTGTTCATAAAACAAGCCTCCACTGCTCACTATATGGATAGAACATATTTCCTATAATAAAGTGCAATCTAATCACGTTTACCCTGGTGCTATGTGAATAGTGACCATGTATTTATTTTGCAAAATGTAACATTAATGAAGAAAATTATACGCGCTCAAAATAAATAACTTTTAATAAATTACAACATGTTATAGCTAAGAAATTTAATGATGAAAGTATATGGCAGATATTGATAATATATGATGGAAGAATATTAAAGCATGTATAAAGACATTTGTGATTAACATATTGGGGTAAATGTTATTAGTACCCGAGAAACCATAAATGATTCAAGAAATAGATTTAATTAAAAAAGGAGTGAAGTTAGATCTAAAAGCTATAATCAATATAAAATAGTTAAAAATTTAATAACAGCCAATTGTAGAATTGTGAAAGCAACATGAATAAATATGATAAGTGAAGAAAATAAAAACAATATGAACATTGGAAAGCTTAAATCATCAACCATTATCAACCCACTGCAGGATAAAAGGGAGAACATTTAGTAATATTGTTAAGAATAAAGAAGGAAAGATATTTTGTGAAAACAAGAAAGTGTGTGACCATTTGAAAGAGTATATTAAATATATGTTTAAAGGAGAACAAGTATAAATATGACAGATTATATAGAAGGTGAAAATGTGATTAGTGAGAATGAGAAAAGACTTGTAATCAGAAAAAAAAGAATGTAATTATGCAAGTACCTAGATAAAGAATAATAAGATTCTTGTAGATATGGTATTCCAATTGAACTTTTTGAAAAATTTTAGTGGCATCATAAAAATAAATTATGCAATATGATAACAAAATATTGTGGACAAAGTATAACACAATGTGATTTTATGCCTACAAAAAAGTCCAAAAAAAGAGTATTGCAGACGGTTGCATGAATTATTGAATAATAGCTCTATCATCTCATGCCTCAAATTGGATGAAGATCAATATGGTTTTGACCTGGGGAAAAACTAGACATTCAATAATCTTATTAAGAATATTTTTTTCATAGAAAATTGGAAAGGAATAGAAAGTCTTATAGATTTCTTTGATTTGGAGAAAGATTTTAATAGAATTGATTGGAAGTTGTTGTTTAAAATGATGAATAATGTAAGCCTTGATTAAAAAATATTTAATTCTGAATTTATATAAATGTTGCAATATAGAAATAATTACAAACAATTGTAAAACTAGTATTAACATAAGAAGAGGTGTGAGGCACGGCTATTTATTGTTGCTCTAATTATTCAATTTATATACTGAGAACATAATAAGAATTATAAAAAAGAAAACAAATAAATTAATGATTATCAAATTCATTGATATATTGGCCATTGATATAACATTTGTTGCAGATTTAGAAAAAGAAATAGATAAAGTACTTTAAATATTAAATATGCTTACAGAGACTTTTAAATTTAAAAAAAATGTTAATAAGACTATGGTAATAACGGTAGTTAGACAGAAGATAAAATGACTGATTGATGCGTGAATAAATGATATATGTTTAAAATTAGTTAAGAAAGGCTGTTATCTGGCAAGTATGATTTGTAATGATAATAGTTATCTTTGAAGATTAAAAAAAGAATGTTAGCAAACTTGCTTTTCAAGATTAAAAAAAGTACTACTAAATAAACTATTGATTCTTAAAATAGAATAAAATGTATTAAAATAGTTAGGTGGAGTACATGGTATTGAAACATGGTTCTTGGGAAAACAAGAAAAAAAATATTGGAAGAAATAGAAATATGGTTTTGGAGATGATTAACTAGAATGTATTGGTGAAAAAGAAGACTAATGATCAAATATTAAAAGAACATGGGATGAAAAGTGATCTAGTGAATACGATAAAAATGAAAAAGTTTAAAATTTTGAATTGTATTTTAAGTCATGCTAGGATTTCACAAAGTATTTTGGAAGATAAAATTTTAGGAAGACTAAGAGGCAGACCAAGAATATTCTATCTTAAAAATGGGATCAGTAAAATTGAATCTTTTTTTTCATATGCAGATATAAAACAAATTGCTGAACATAGAATAATGTAGCTGTAATGAGAAGGCTTTGTTTTTAGAAGCTGTTGATGATGACAGTATTGAGTACCAGTTATATATGAAATCTCATAATAAAAATTATAGAAAAATTGAACTTCATATGTATACTTAATAGTTTTTGTTGCAATTTTTAAATAGTAATATTTATCTTTTATCTTGTGACCTTTCTTTAACTATTTATCTTGTTTTCAGAATTTCTGCAGTGTGTTTTAATGGCACTTAGACACTTCAGATTAAATTCATTCTCTTGTGGCTTTCTGTATTATTGGTTTGCCTGTTTTGCATCCATTTGATGGTAAAAACTAAAACTGGAAATGTATATTGAGTAATTAATTCAAAGAGTCTCAAGATGCTAGAATCCTATAGAGAACTTAATAAAAAAAAACACATTGAAATGATGATGATTGGTTGTTTCTTTGTCCTCAAAATAGTATCCACTTGCAAAAACTCTTTATTTTTGGCAAAAATATTATCATTAGATTTGAATATATATATATATATTAAAAGAGACTTGAACTCAAACTATCAAACTCCCTATACCTATACAATCTGGCTTATACAACTGATACACATGATCACATACATGTGAGAAAGATAAATGATCTCCAATAAATATATTTCATGCTGAACTAGCACTCATCAGTTATTCCTGATCACAATCTTCTGCACATACATACAATCAGTGCTCAGTTTATATTAAGATAACAAATCTTTTTACATGTATGTAATCACATACATCAGTTGTATAAGATATATTGGATAGATATAGGGAGCTTGAAAGTCTAAGTTCAAGTGCTTTATAATTACATTAAGTCTAGTGTAAACAATATCCATATATATAAATCAAGAGAAATGTAATAATATAAAATAGAAAATTGTGATTGGCTAAAAAAAAAAGAACTTTTATAACCATTTGAAAAAAATATTTTCTGTCATTTTTACATAAGTTTAATTTTAAAATTTAAATCATCATTTTGTTGCTTTATGTGTTTTTGATAAAAATTTGTTCAGATTTTAGAAATGGAGTTTTAATAAGTTTTATTTTATTAGAATATATTTTTATCATCAATTATAAAATAACAAAAGCTGATGTTTGATTATGTATTTCAGTTTATTTTATTTTGTATTTAAAAAGTTAAAATATTGTTTTTTTTTAAAAAAATATTTTATTTTAATTTTAAAACTTACATTTCCAAAAAATAATTGACTGTTTATTAGAAAATCCTACTTATACTATTATCCAACATTTTCTATATTTCTTATGGCCTTTAAAAATAAATTCAAAATATATTTACTAATCTACTCTCATCTACTTTGGATGTGAAAATGCAACTTCTAAATATAAATAACAGATAGTTAGCTCAAAAATCTATGTTCTGATCACTAGAACCCAAATTTTATATTTTTTTATCATTAAACTAAAGCTACATTTTTCCAGCCTTACATTTTTATAAATCCCAAAGGAACTTAGTCACATTCTTACTTGATTACACTACATTCAACAATATCCATTTGGTTATACCCATGATATATTCTTAATAAAATTATAGCATTCAAACTCTTCTTGAAACATTTGCTATAGATAGTTCTCCATAAATTTAGTCAGTAGTTATTCTTTATGTGGTATTGAAAATTATTTAATGTGATCAAATTTCTATTAATTTTAAGTAAACAAAGTAATATTAACCATATTATATAATAAAAGAAAAGTTATAAGACTTTTCAGTGATTTTACTCAAATTAATATTTTAATAGTAATAAAATGGGACATCTAATAAGTTTTTTTTTTCATATGTCAAATGCATTGACTGGGAGGTGAACCTGGGTCACCTACTTAGAAGGCAGCTATGCTAGCCACTAGGCCACCAACACTTCTGTACTATAAAAGAGTAATCTATACACATCCAAATGAGTTCAATATTATGCTATTTGTTTAAAATCAATATAAATTGTTATTGAGTAAAATAACAGTTTTTACACTTTAAAAATAAAATGCATAAGATTAGAATAGTTATAAAGGATAATTTTTACTGTTCTGTCCAGTAATATACTGATGAGACAGTAAATATCCAAAATAAATATATGGTCTAGTAATGCTATTATTAATGCTTAAATTTTAATGCTATATAGAGTTTATCAATAAATATTTTTATGTTAAATAGTGAATTTATTATTTAGCATTTATTAAATATTAATTTAAGGTCATTAAATGATATTACAAACACCCCTGTCTTAAATACTATGTTTAGTATTGCAATATTTGTTTAAGTACAAATGAAAAAAATTACTTTTATACTTTCAAAATTAAAATGTGTAGTATTAATTAAATAAGTTGTAAAGAAAATTAATACTTCTATGTTACTATATGAACTATATTATATGAGCACTTGGATTATTTTGATAGTAGACAGCTGATAGCAATATCCAAGATATAATTTATTAAATACTGCCTACTACTATGCCAGCAATGGTAAATAAAATAGAAAATCATACATTACAATACTAGCAAAAAAAAATTTACTAAAACTTTTTGAACAACCATGGTTTTATCTATTACTAAAAAAAATTTATGGCCATGGTTTTATCTATTAAAAAATAAGCTTGTTTCATTTATTACTAAAATTGTTTTATAACCATAGTTTCATCTATTAAAAAATAGATAAAAAGGTCTATTTATTAATAGATGAAACCATCATGGAAGAGTTTTAATAATAATTAAAACCATGGTCATTCAAAAATTTTAGTAAAATTCTATTTTATTTTTTTGGCTAGTATTATAATATTATTATTTCTATTTCAAGATATAATATTAAGCACTATAAAATGTGCCTACAGTAAGAATAATAAATTTGTGGAATTTATGAAAAGTTTTGGATAGTCAAGACAGTCTTTAATTAATAAAGTAAATCTGATAGAGTAAATACAAAGAAATACCCAAATGAAGGACAAGTGTGTATATATGTATTATACAATGAGCTTTAATAGCTCTTAATAAGCTTTTTCAATATCCTTATCCCGAGATCAGTTTCTAGCTTTTAGCCTTTCTCAGTAAGGTGGTAGGATATTCAGACATTAAATTTAAAAATACCAGCTCAAGCCCAGTATTTATCTAATAGTTAACTATTAAGTAAAAAATCTGAAATTTTCAGATATCTATATGCTTTCAACTCCAGCTAACTAACTTAAATAGTCATATGGGACTGAACTAAGTTCAGAGCCACCATATATTTACAGCTTTAGCATTATAACATTGCCAAAGGCTTAAGAGAAAAACTATAATTGCAAAGAAATCAAGTCATACATCATGTGACTTAATTTAATAAACTTGTACTACAAGTGTTATATAATGAGTTTTAGCAGATCTTAACAAGCTTTTTCTAATATCCCTATCCCCAGACGGATTTCTAGCTTTTGGCTTTCCTCAATAAATTTAGTTCGGTCCAGTATGGCTATTTAAGTTAGATAGCTGTATTTGAAGTCATATAGATGTTTGAAAATTTCAGATTTTCTACTTAATAGTTAACAATTAGATAAATTCTGGACTTGAATTAGTACTTTTAGATCTAATGTCTGAATATCCTAGCACCTCACTGAAAAAAGCCAAAATCTAGAAACTAATCTGGGGATAGGGATATTCAAAAAGAGCTATTAAAGCTCATTATATAACATCTGTAATACAAGCTTATTAAATTAAGTCATGTGATGTATAATTTGATTTCTTTGTGTATATATATATATATATATATATTGTGAATAAAACTATGTGAATAACACTAATGAAACAACATTGTTTCATAAATAGCAATATTTCTTTATTGGTTGAGCCAAAATATAATGCTATAATAATTACTGTTCGCTGAATATTTTACAGATTTGGATAATTATGAATATAACAAAAATATTATAACTGAGCAGGGTTAGCTGGTCTGTAAGTGCCTCATAGATTTGGGGACCACATATAATAAATAAAATTATGAACCAAGTAGTTTTCTACACTTATATGCTAAATATTTGGGCACATCATAAATATATTACATAAATGTTGTACTTAGGCAACTAAAATATATGATTAAAAAAATAGACAAATAAATATGTTGATCTACAAATAGCTCTATGGCAGTTTAAATTTATGTTTATAATGGACTCATGAATTTGTAAGGTACCAATGGTTCAGAGAATAAGTATATTGCTTTGCAAAAAAGATACAATTCAATAAGTGATGGCTTATTTGATGATAAAGTATAATATAAGATGTGCAATGAATTATTTTAATTGTAAAATAAATTGCATAATAAAATAATTTTATAATAATTGATACAATAGACAAATCAAAGACCTTAGTAGTAGTAGTAGTAGTAGTAGTAGTAGTAGTAGTAGTAGTTGTTGTTGTAGTAGTAGTAGTAGTAGTAGTAATAACAACAACAACAACAACAATAATAATAATAATAATAATAATAATAATAATAATAATAATAATAATAATAATAATAATAATAATAATAATAATAATAATAATAATAATAATAATAATAATAATAATAATAATAATAATAATAATAATAATAATAATAATAATAATAATAATAATAATAATAATAATAATAATAATAATAATAATAATAATAATAATAATAATAATAGTGTAAATTTATTGAAAGAATCATTAACTCATTGAAGAAGCAAAAAATAAAGATCATAAATCTAATTTATCAACTGCAATCCGATATCCTATAAGGTATTTATAATTTACCTCCCCCATCCTTTTTTAAGATTGCAATCAATAGATACAATATACGTTTTAAATCATTACAACATACAGTTATAAAAAGTTAACTCTTTCAACAACATAATAAAAGTTTTTAATAACTAGTTTTTATAATGTATATATATATTTCTCATATCATTTAAGTGATAATGAATACCAAGTAAAACTATATTGATGAAAATTATTTTAAAAAACTTTAATAAATGTTTTATCATTAAAGTAATCATTATTTTGTTTTTTAACTTTTTTTTTTTTAAAAAAAAGAAACTTGATTGATAACATTAATTTGAAAGATTTTTTATTAGCATCTATTGCCACAGGTTTGTATATGTATGACTTCAGTTCATATTCCATTATTCGACAATATTTTCTTTGGTAACTTTTTGCTAGCCAAAGCACAACCTTAGGAATCCATAAACAATTTAAATAATTAGATAATTTCTGATTATTATTCCTGTTAATATTACAATTCATGATGAATTCAATGATCATAACTCTATGGCAGTCTGCATAGCATTTGTGATATTCATTTCATTTTAATCCTAAAGATACCAAATGAAGGGAGATCATGCCCCCTCTCTCTAAGTTGTCTTAGTCATAGTGAATATTTCTTTGCTATATGTCCCAAATATATTTATAAAACTAAGGTAAAATAAATACAAATTTTTAAGCAAAAGAAAGTGTCATCTTGCTAAAATTGTTTCTGCAGCTATGGCAACACAAAATGCAATCTTTTCCTTTTTTCAAATACTATCTTGTGATCATGTGATTCTCTTTATTCTAATTCTAATAAGGTACTGTTACCATTCAACAATAATTTAAACCAAAATATTTCATTTTAAATTTTAATAAATAAATGGTTCACTTATTCCAGATTCATTCAAAACAATAAATAGCTTACTTTAATTATTTTATTTAATTATTTGTTTATACACTACAAAGAAAGTATAGATGGAAACATGTATACATCACATATTCCCATCCTTAGTAAAAAATAAAGAAAACAATCCAAAGCAATTAACATAAGTTCATCATTACCAACTGAATATTCTATGAATAACTCATAGTTAAATAAAACCAAACCACCAACATTATGAAGTTAATGATTATGTGCAATTATTTGTATCTTTTTAACAGACTACAATTAACAAGATAAATATCCCACAATAATTATATTCATTAGCACACTTACATTTCAATCTAACTGGATATTTGAAAAATAAATCTATAGTGTTATATAAGTTACATAAATTTTGATCAATAAAATCACCCTTTTATTTTGAATAAATATTGATTTTTTTCATACAAGATAAAATGATGACTATAGTAACTGTAAATTGGACATTTACTATTATATCCATAACAATTGACATTTGGTTGCAACCTTGCAATAAATTATATTTCTAAATCACTAGTCTCACAAATCCAACACATATTACTAGTCTTACATAATAATTTAAGACAAATTCTCATGTCCCCAGCCAATGTATCTACATTCCTAACAATATACTATACTTC
Source organism: Epiperipatus broadwayi (assembly GCA_028023455.1). NCBI lineage: Eukaryota > Metazoa > Onychophora > Udeonychophora > Euonychophora > Peripatidae > Epiperipatus > Epiperipatus broadwayi. Next base: position 333,657 of record JAQFVV010000164.1, read on the forward strand.
ATGATGATAAAACAATTTATATTTTAAAGGTTTTACTTCTGTTATAATCTTGTATCATCACCACCATTTAAGCTTGTGGTGAAATTTCCTTTGCAAAAAACCTGGTCATTAACTTTGGATTGCATCACATCTAAATTAATATCATAATTAGAATGACCTCACTCTATCTGAGTTTCCAAATTTTGGACCTCTTGTTCCTTTCTAGTCTGTATCTTCTCAAACTTTTCATCATTAATTTGTTGATATTCATTTAATCTAGTCTTTAGGATTCTATATTTATCCTAGCTTTTCAATCTATACTTTTCTGTCTTAGTTTTTATCTTTTGAACTTGTTGATCATTGTTTGCATTTGATTTTGAGTTCTTTCCATTTTAATCTCTAGTTCAGTAAACTTAACTTTCAAGCTATGTATTTGTTTATATCCCATTTTTTTTCATGAACTAACTCTGTATGACATGTTTGATCTGTTGGTTCAACATATTATCTAACTCATATCAACCCTCTTCTATCTTCATGACTAACATTTCCTGACCTTGTGCCTAACTTTTGTTTAAATATTTCTTGATACTTGTCAAATTTTTCTTGGTTTTGTTTTATTTGTATTATTAATCTCTGCAACTTTGTCATTATAGATTCATTTTGGTTCAATTTTTGATATGGCAGAGGCTTTGGTAGCTTCTCTTCTCTGTCATAGCATATCTAACTGTTTCTCATTTTTCATAATTTATATCATATTTGTATGTATGACTTTATTTTAGAAAAGAAAGAACATGATCTCCCTCCTCAATTTGATGTCTTGGACCAAATGAAATGAACATGTTTTCTATATTATGCTTTATATGCTGACCCTACAAAGCAATTAAATCCCTTCTCACACACATTTCAACTTATGTAATATACCCCTTTAATATAAAATCCTACAATACCATCACTTCTCAATAGTGATTGATTTACCTTTCCATAATATTATTATTCCAAACTAATGGGTATAAATTTATTTTTTTTTTTAAAAAAATTGAACTTAAACTATGTACAAAGTAATATAAATTTTATGACCATGCTTAAAAGACTTTGCTATTGTCAACAAATTACAGTAGCGAACGTTAATGTTTTCTATTTATGTTCCAAAGTAATTAAGATACAATATCTTTAATAAAATAAGATAGCTTCAAATACTTTTTCATTATTTATTTTACAGTTGCTTCACAAGGAGAACTTAATAATATTTATTAGTAATGATCCTCACATAGGTAATGTTTTTAAAGTCACAAACATAAACTCTTATTTTTATTATTATATGGCAAGTCCAGACCTCGTCATCTGGTACTTTGCCTTCGCATGCTTTTTTTTTGGCATATTTATAAAGCATTTTACAACTTTGCTATTTCTCAATTCATGCATTCTTTTCCAAAAAAACAATTTGACAACCCATTCTAAATTCAAACTCTTAACAAAGAACAACTACAAATTTAAGATGATTAACTATTGAGTCATTACTATGTTTAATCTATCACTACTTTACACAAAAATAACTGATACTAATTGTAATGATTAAACAAATATTTTAATTCTATATACCTATTATTATATGATTTTAAATCTTCCATGGATCATAAATAAATACTCAAGGCCTTGTTGGGTAGCCAAAATGTGAAGATAACTATATTCTTAAACATATGAACAATGCTAATAAAGTGACAATGTCTCATAAATAACAATATTTCCTTGTTGGCTGAACTAAAATGTAAAAGAAAACTAATAAAGACTACCAAAATGTAATGCTAAAATTAGTATCATTCACTGAATAGCTTGCAGATTTGGGCAATCATGAGTATAACAAAAATATAACCAAGCAGGGTTAGCTCATCTGCAAGTGCCTCATGGATTTGGGTAACCACATATAATAAAGAAAATCATGAACCAAGTGCTTTTCTTCACTTCTGCACTAAATATTTAGGCACTCATAAATATATTACATAAATGTTATTAGATAATTAAAATATATAATTAAAAAATAGACAAATAAATAGGATGATCCACAAATGGCTCTATGGCAATTTAAATTTATATTTACATTGGTCTGATGAATTTATAAGGTATCAGTGGTCTAGAAAATGATTATCTTGCTTCGCAAAGAAGATACAATTCAATAAGTGATGACTTATTTGATGATAAAGTATAGTATGAGATGTACAATGAATTATCTTAATTGTAAAATAAATTGTGTAATAAAATAATTTTATAACAATTGATGTGCAATGGGTAATTTGAAGGACTTTTAATAATAATAGTAGTAGGAGTAGTAGTAGTAGTAGTAGTAGTAGTAGTAGTAGAAATAATAATAATAATAATAATAATAATAATAATAATAATGATGATGATAATAATAATAATAATAATAACAATAATAATAATAATAATAATAATAATAATAATAATAATAATAGCAGCAGTAGTAACAGTAGTAGTAATAATAATAATTTATTGAAACAAGCATTAACTCATTGAAGTGGCATAAATATAGATCATAAATCTGATTTACCAACTGCAATCTAATATCCTATAATATATTTATAATTTACCTTCCCCACCTTTTTTTTAAGATTACAATCAATAGATACAATACATATTTTAAATTATTATGGTATATAGTCATGAAATGGTTAAAGATAAACTCTTTCAATAAAGTAACAAAAGTTTTTAATAGTTACTTTTTTAAAATATATATATCATATCGTTTAAATGATAACAAATACCAAGTAAAACTCTAGTAATAAAAATTATTAATGAAAAAAAACTTTAATGAATGTTTTATCATTAGAGTATTCATTACATTTTTTTTTTACCATTATATTAAAAAAATTGAACCTTATCTGACAGCATTAATTTAAAAGCTTTTTTTATTAGTGTCTGTTATCATAGTTTTGCATATATGTGACTTCAACTGATATTCCATTATTTGACATTTCCTTTGGTAACATTTTGCTAGCCAAAACACAAACATAGAAATACATAAGCAATTTCAATCATTAGATGATATCCAATTATTTCTGTTGATATTACAGATTCATGGTGAATTCAATGATCTTAACTCTATGGCAGTCAGCATAGCATGTGTGATCTCCATTTGATTTTGATCCTAAAGATACTGAATGAAGGGAGCTCATGCCCCCTCTCTCTAAGTTGTTTTACTCACAGTGAATATTTCTTTGCTATATGTCCTGAATATATTTATAAAAGTAAGGCATAATTAGCACAATTTTTTATGCAAATGAAAATGTGTCATTTTGCTAAGTTCTATAACTATGAAAACACAAACCACAGACTTTTTCTTCTTTTAAACACTGGCTTGTGATCATGTGACTTTTCTAATTCTAATAAGGCATTATTATCATTCAACAATAATTTAAACAAAAATATTTCATTTTAAAATTTAAGAAATAAATGGTTCACTTTTTCCAGATTCATTCAAAACAATATTTTTATTAAATAGATAACCTTTAATTTTTTATTTATTTAGTTGTTTTACACTATAAAGAAACTATAGATAACAACATGTGTACATCACAATATATATCACATTTAATTAATTATCTTTATTGGTGATGTTGTTTTCATTCAATTTTTCAACAAATGTCAATGTGGTTTCATTTTATATAGATATTTGTAAATGCCAAAAAAAAATGTGGGAGAGCTAAGCTGTTAGCTAATTTGATGAAATTATATTTTCAGTAAAGAAGTATCACATAAGTCATTAATTTGGTTATATTAATATACATCAAATCTGAAGTCTGATAATATATTAAGTTCTGCATAAACTTCAACCATAAGTTAAAAATTAAAAAAAAAAAATTTACAAATAACAAAGTAGGCAGTTTTTCTAAGAAGTGATAGATAACTTTCTGTAATTTATTCTATATTTCCGAGTGTTGGTTTTAATAAAAAGTAAACAGTAATTATACCATGAGCATTTTTATGACATATTTTTACTCAGGTAAAAAATAGTTAATGCAAAATTTTAATTCTGTATATAAAAAGTATGGATTTAGGAGTTATCAACAGTAAGATTCAATGTTAAAGTAAAATCTCTTCAAATAAGAATAGTTGATGGTTTCAGTTAATGAGATCAATTAATATAACTAAATAATATATTGATTCATGCTTCTGGTTTATGCTTTTTGGAACTTTAAAAGCCTTCCATTAAAGAATTTAAAAAGCTTTTGCAATATTGTTACTTTTAACTGGAAAATAGATATGTAAACTATAATATGTTGTGTAGAGTTATAAATGAATACTGTGATTTCATCATTTATTGGTAGTTAAGCGACACTGATATTCTTGATAGCTATTTTATACTGATATACAATACAATTTTTGATCCAATCATGCGATTAGATGTGTTTTGCAATAACTGGCAACAAGTTGCTAGCTATTTTAATGGATATTTAAATATCACCATTAATGGTGGTTGTATTAAGTTATTATAAAAGCATGCTATTATTAGATTAAAGTAGATATTTGCAAAAAAGTTTATTGGATTGTTGTTAGAAATTTTTACAATACTATTTTTGGTGTCTTATTTTTTAGTGTGAGTTTGTGCCTGCATTATTATTATTTAAAACTGCATCAGACATTAATTCAAATTCTCTAGATTCAAAAGCTACCATTTAAGTAATCAATGATGTTGCAGAGATGGAGTACATCATTATTAGGCATAGCACTCGATGACGTGGTTCAGAATTCTAATAATTTTTGACACCTCATCACTTTAAATACTATCTTGAAAAAAATCAAAGTTGTAAAAAGAAATGATATTGCTTATGAATGTTTACTTAGTATATATATGATAGTCATAGCACAGTTTCCATTAACTTATCAATCAATTTTTTGATATAAATATTCCTTTTTCGATCGTCATTGGTATTGAGGTTGGTTTTTTAATCTCCATCCATTTCCTCTTTTTTTTTTTGATAAACCTCCTTGCACATTTTAAATTTGTCACGAATTTGAATATTTTTATTTGTAAGTTTAGTTAGTATGTATTTTTTTTTTTTTTTTTTTGGACTAGCTATTTTAATGAAATTGTAGCTCTAAACTTGTAATGTACCTCATTAGACATTAAAAAATATATGTTTAAATAAATAGATATGAGAAAAGTTGAATTTTAATAGACATGAAAGAAAGCTAAATAAAGCAATCTGATGAAAAAAAAAATCATTTATAATTCAGTAGTGTTAATCTTATAAGAGAATATAATACAGCCACACAAACCAAAGTTATCAATCATATCAATGTTAGTTTTTTGTCTGCGATTAAAAAAGAGTAAAAGCATAAAAAAGCAATCTGTTCATAAATTTGTTAGCATATTGAAAAAACAGTTTATTTACATTATTTATTTGAAAAACCCACGTAGCCTTTTATTATTTCACTCATCTGATTAAATATCTGCTGCAACACATCCATTGTTGATGAGCTGCTGTTGTTTTAAATCTAACAATAATTGATGCATTTAAATGCTAAAATCGTTTACATCTTCACGCCCCTTACATTCTCCGGCTTGTTAAATATGTACAGCCACTTCGATTGCTCTTTTACAATTAGAAGAGAAGTTTAAACTACCAGGAGTGACGTAGAACTATTCTGCCCTCTATACGCAAATGCTTCAACCAATAGATCTTGCAAAAAAAAAAAAAAACACCCCCCCCCTCTCATCTCTACAAAAATAAATTTCTATGAAATAAAGTGACAAAATATATACATATTAAAATTAATTTTAAATATACTGTTTTATTATTATAAAATATTGTTTTGATAAATAAACATCCACTCGTAAACAAATATGGCTATTCCAACTTAAAAAGAAAAAAGAAAAAGACAAGAAAGAGTTTAAAAAAACTGCTCTCAAACTGAATTTTGTGATGGTTATACAAATCAATCGATGAACCACAAGTACTTCCACATACAGAACATGCTAATCCTTTTTTATTTACTTTCTATTTTTAATATTTGTTTTAATATTTTCAGTAGAAAATGTTTTTTTTTTGACATACTTTAAGTGTGTCTCATTGTAGCTTTCCAATAAATTCTATTCACATCCATATCTTTTTTTTTTCATATGTCAAAGCTTTGATGGGAAGCGAACCCGGGCCAGCTGCTTGGAAGGCAGCTATACTAATCGCTAGGCCACCAACGCTTGACTATTCACATCCGTATCTTATCAATGAATGGAAACAACTGATATTATATTTCTTTAGAATGTTTTTAAAATAATCTTTATAATGCTGAGAGGATCTATCTCTCCCAGGAAAACAATGTTCAAAGTTTACCATAAAACACTCTTTTAGGAAGTCTATTGTTTTTTTTTGCCATTTTACACATGCAATCTAATAAGGATGTGGTTTTATAATAATGGGATCTATAGTATCATACCCAACAAGTTGAAGAACATATCAACTTATTTTATGATTTTGCCATTGTTTTTTTTTGTTTTTTTTAAATTCCTCAAATGAAACTTTTCTAATGCCTTTATATTGAACCAATCAAGTGTTGCAGTTTCACTTCTATACAATAAATTAGGTGTGATAACAGTTCTATATACAGCTAACATAGTTGTAGTATTTATTTCTGTGTGTTGAAATACTTTATCTTTTAACTTATTAAATATAGCACATTGGAGTCTGTTATACCTTAGTATCAAAATTCAACTTTATAAAACTACCAAGATATTAAATCTGGTTTACATTCTCAAATTGATCATCATTCAAGCTAACAGATTCTGAAAATTTTTTCCCCATTACTGGATGATAAAGAACTTAATATTTCCATTCAAAACATTCAATAAATTATAAAAATCATCTTTTGAATTGGCAAAAGATAGCCCAATAATACCATATTGTAAATCCAAAATTCAAGAAGATGGAGCTCATATTTTCACTTTTAATCAATTGAAATTAAAAATATCACTATTAAGTCTATGAATTTTGATCTGGATTTGATTAAGCACCAATAAACAATTCCATGAATCACTGAACTAAAAATTAAAACAATGTGAGCAAATATATATATTTCTTTAACATTAGTTTTGCTTTTAAATGCCCCGGGTTAACTACTTGTAGTAATAACACTTCCTATTATTTCATGCTCTCAGAGTTATATAATATGAGTAAAATATGATAGTCAACCAACTTACTTTAAATAATGCCATATACCAATCCTATTAACAGAATTAAATGCCTTGACCAAATCAATAAAAACAATATATAAATCTTTCCTTGTTTTGTGCAATTGCCTGGGAACAAAAAATGTCTATAGTGTATTTTGATCTTTAAAACCAGATTGAGTTTCTTGTAATCATTCATCTATGATGGGAAATGACCTATTTAACATAATTCTTTAACGTACATTTACTGTAGTGCATAATAATGATGTGCCATGATAATTACTGCAATCTTGTCTATCCCCTTTTGTTTTGTTTTTTAAATTGGAACAACAAAAGCATCCTTAATATCAGTTGGCACAACTTCATGCATCCATATATTCCAAAAAATTTCAATATTTTTGAAGTCAATACCATATTTTCAAATTTCCTAGTATTTTATCAGGATCTGAAGCCTTTCTTTCTAAAATTACATAGAACTGTTTGATTTCACTAAGCTAAATATCTTTGTCCAAATGTAAATGAGTAAATAAAATGATATGTTACACAGTCATTATCCCAATTAATTGTACTTTTATTCAAGAGATAATCAAAATACTTCAAAATATTATTGCCATCATATAAAATAGTGCATTTGCTAAATTTAATAGAATTGTAACATCTTTTTGTGGATTCATATGTTGCTTTATTAAAAAACATCTAACCACAATTAAAAAATGTTTATATTTTATTTTTTTGCAGGTTTAATTCACCAAATCATTTTTAAGCTTTTTTGTTGGTCATTGAACTTTTGCTTCAGATCTCTATAATTTATCTATTATTTTGCTATGCAAAAAATACCACATGTTCCTTTTAATCAAATTACTAATAATAAGCTCATTGACAGAAAACAAGTCATAATCCATCTTTTTACTGAAGCCAAGAATAGATTTACTTGTATCTATAAACCTCTCCTTAAAAGAATTCTATGCTTTAGTAATATAATAGTCCTTCAGATCCAAATTAGCAATTTCAATGTTAAATTGTTGTTAATAATAAAAATACTATTACCTTTTCTTGGTTAAATATTCCAAACATTTATATATATAAATTAAAATATGGATACTAGAATGTTTTAAAGCTCAAATATCATTTTTTAATAAATATGATTAGAATAATATCTATATTTAATACATCTATCAATTTAATCTTGGAATGTATTAATCTGCAACCAATTCAATAGACTTTGCTTGTAAGTGCTCACATAATGTGAACTTCTCTTGTATTCTGATTCCTAACTATAGTATAATCTATTAAAGATCGTTGTTTTAAATTGTTTCAACCATGTTCTTTTATAATGATTTATCTGCCTAAAAAAGTATGTGTGATAGTCAATCCATATGCTGTATAAAAATTCAATAATAATAATCCATTTGAATTTACACACCAATACCATTATTTATACTAATTTTTGAACAAAACCTACTATTTGTACCAATACATGTATTAATGTCTCCAAAAAAATCCATCTTTCAATGGTCATCATTATTATCATCAACCATTATCAATCCACTGCAGGATGAAGGTTTCTCCAATTTCGATCCATCTTCTCTGATCTCTAGCATTTCTTCTCTACATCACCCCTGTACACTTTCTTATTTCATCCAGCCATCTCACATGTTCTCTCTTTCTGGGTATTTTACAATCATTTGGAATCCAGTTTAAGATTTCAATTGTCCATCTATTATCATCTCTTCTAGTAATATGTCCAGCCCAACTCCACTTCAGTCTTTTAATTTTTTCAATGAGGTAATAATGGTATTTAATAAAGAATAAAATATTTCCTTCTGTCTATTCTCTGAATCTAAGGTTTGAACATAGACAACAATAAAATGAGCCACAGTACCATACAAGATGAATTTTAACACCATTAGTCTTTCATTAGCATAACAAGAAATTTAAAATATAATAAATTTGCTTTAACACCATGCATTCTTGTTTTTCTGATTGACCTGCCTTTCCAAAAAAAATTGTATCTATCCACTTATTATATTAAACTCCTTTTCTCCAGGAGATGAATTAGCCACCAGAGTATTTTTCTGTTCTGGTTTTGAAGAGTTGTGTCAAATAAAGTTCACACATTACATGCACTCATATTTAGAAGAAAAAAAATAGATTTATAAAACTTTAGGTTTTACTATTATTATTGATATTACTATTATTATTTTTTATTATTTCTATTGCTTTAATAAATAATCCACCCAGCCTGAGAATATCACTAGACTCTGTGGGAAAAGACCACTTTTAGACAATATTTTCTAGGCCATTTCATTTTGATAGTTGGTAAAAGATCCTTTATTTAATATGGTTATGTAAACATATAATCTTAATCAGGAAAACTCCTAACAGATTCAAATTCAGTTCCAAACTGATTCATTAGTTATTGTACTGCTTTGACAAAAGATCATAACTAAGTACAGCTAGGTAAAATGAAAAGTAAAAGGAGATTAGAGTTAAAAATGCTTTGTATGTAGTTTAAGGGTAAAAATATTATTGCATAATTTTCACAGTTAACATAAAAAAGTGTCCAATGGCATATGAAGTTTAAAACCACCAGGAAGCTATAATAACTTAAGTGACTAAAGAATGAAAAGAAAGAGACATAAAAGACTTTGTATCAGAAACAATGCTTCATCTATGATGAGCCCACATCATATTTAACAAGGCACCAGGTGCTCTTGTTTGGACCCTGCTATTTGATATTCACAGTTAAACATCATATCTAAGATGAGCCCACATCATATTTAACAAGGCACCAGGTGCTCTTGTTTGGACACTGCTATTTGATATTCACAGTTTAACATCATATCTAAAGGTCATTCCACTGTCCACCACCTTTCAGTCTTATTGGTCATCTGAGTACAGCACTTACCTTTTGAGGGCAAACCTTGAAAGCGCTTGGCCCATTTAATAGTTTTGTTTTGTTTATTTGGAAGCTTCTTCGTCAGTGAGTAAATCGTTTTTATGCTTTTATTATAAAATATAACAAAGTATTCACAATATAAATTTATATTAACATTTTAATATTCCTAAATAAATCAATAAATCCTTAAACACGTTATAATAATTAAATCACATTTAGACTGACATTTCATTTATTTAAGATAAAATATAATATTATTTCAAATGATGCTGGCAAAACAACTTGAGAGAAGATTTTAGAGTAGATCAGACATCCAATGATTTGGACTGTGTGCCAATTTGTTGATACATGAATAATGAAATGCACCTCACAACTTTGGCACTGCCATTCAATTTTTTTTTATAAAATGTTTTGGTAGAAATAAATATTTAATGTTTTTTGCATGATTTTGTTTTTTATATATTTTGTGGATAAAACTAATTTTCATAATGAACAAAAGATTTACAAAGAAAAATGTTGACGGCAAAATGAAAGTCAAAAACAACTATTGTATTATTGACACACTTTAGTTAAATTTGGGGGAAAAAATTTACATTTAAGATAATCATCATCTTGTTTTGTTTTGATTTTTCCTCACTTATATGAATGAAAAGAATTTTAATAAAGGACAAAACTCCAAAGCATGAAAAAGGCAAAGAATGCACAATTCATGAATATGTCAATTACAAAACAAAAGTAAAATCAGTTATGGATTCACTGGGAATCACACTTCAAGATTAAACAAGTGACAAGTGCATTCTTACAGAATAAATGCAGAATAAAAGATTTTTTAATGTAAGTTTATGTCTATATAGTACAATCTATATTGTAATAAAAATATAAAACAGGAAAAACTCTCCATACAGTAGTGCCACTCAGTGCAAACCAGAGTAATCAATGAATGCCGGAGGGTTGTGCATAAAATCTCTATCTAGTGCCTACTCATCCAATATTCCCAGATTAGTTTCTGGCTTGTGGCCTTTAACAGTGAGAAGCCTTGGATCTGAGAGCACTGCACCTAGATCTTAGAATCTAATGCAACCCTCCAGCATAAGAAATGGTGATCATGTGATAATTAGTGGTTTATAAAAATATAACCATTAGAAGAATGTATAATGTTAACATATTAGGAAACTGTGTGTTTTATTTTGTTTTTGTAACTATTTACTAATTACTAATATGTATAAATGTCATAATTTTTTTTTATCAAACCAATAATAAATAATTACTGTTGATGTAAATCAGATTTACTTAATAAATAATTTGACTAAAATTATGCACATCTTATCATAATTGCTCCTATTATCTTAGAATAGCACATAATTAATTCAAACATATATTACAATTAAACAAAAGACAATATATGATAAACAGACTTTCGTGGAAAAGCTGTCAAATGTGAAAATGTAGTGCGAGATAAAATAATGCTAAGACTTTACTTTTTAACAAGGCAAAATTTCAGAAATTATATTTCTTAGTGCTAACTTTTTGTGGCATGGAAAAAAAAATTGCATAAGTTTTCAAATGAATAATCTCAAGTACAGATAACATTTTTTTTAAATCGTTAAACAATTTGGCTGCCATGTACATCTGTTTATGTGTTTGTATGTAATCTTTCAGATATAATTTAATAATACAATTATAATATATATATATATATATCTTTTGAATTAAACAATTATAATATATATATATATATATCTTTTGAATTAAAAATAATTGTATTAAAAGATTTATATTATTTTTAATAATTATTAACTTAAACATTAATGTAATGAATATTTGCATATTTTCTTCTTGGATATTAGACTTGCAGCTTTTGAAATAACATGTATTTTTTTATAAATAATAAATATTTAAAATTAGAAAAAAAGTGAATTTATTTGTTTTATCAAATTTCAATCAATATTTTACATCTTAACTGTACTAATGGTCAGATTGAGATTGTCTATAAATACAAAGATCATGGTTATGTTTCAAGATCATTACATATACTCTATGACTTCTAAAAGCAAAATACCTCTCCTGTGAATACTTTTTACTTATACTGGATATAAAACCCAGGTGGCAGCCAGAGAATTAACTGGAATATTCACAAGAGAAGATTTTAAATTCTTCTAGCACTTGATTCCCCAGCTAGCTCAAATAAACAAGGAAACTCCCCTCATTTGGCTATCAGATAATGAATGTTTTAAAAACAAAAATATATATAATAACAAAATTTGTCTTAACTAAATTTCATATGGCGAGATTCAAAGAGAAGATAATTCAGGCCAGATTAACAATTAAATAACATATTTATTGACATAATTAACACATAGCAAATTATAACACCAAAAAATAATAAAATTAAATAAAATTAAACTAATTACAAAGTTATTTTAGCATAATTAATTTCATTTTAAATTAGGGAGTTAAAGATTATACATTTCTAGTTTTGGCACAGTTTATAAAGAAATATAAATCTTATAACTCATATTTCAGTTTAAGTCTAGCCATTGATTATTTCTTACATTGATCTATGTTTTGTTTAGATATTTTCTTCGGTGATCACCTCTGTCTTCTTTTTGACAGTGCTTATAATTCATGAACAATATCATTGCTTTGGCTTCTGGATTCCTTTGTGGCTTGTAGTTTTTCCTGTCTGAGGCAGCAACTATCTTCCTTGCATTGTCCAGAATAGTCTTGTATGTATGATGGGTGTATATCTCAGCAATGGCAGGTCAAGGTTTTGATCACATCTCAGGCTATCAACAATATATAGAAAATGTATAGTGAAAACTCAAATAAACAATCTTTTGTAAGTCTAGGAGGGAATGGTGATGTTAGTGCTACCACAGAGGTTCCTGTGCATCATTAGAAGTCAACAATTGTGATGATCTCAAAACTCAGAAATATTACAGTAGTAGAATAGCTTGAATAATCTGAATCACTTAAATAACTTCAATAATTGAACTAATAAAATGTTATAAGCTTCACCCCTGATGAATTTTTTCATAAGTATTATATGTTAAAAATGCATATAAAATGGTATATTTTATTATAATAATTTTTTTCCAAAAATTTTGCACTAAAAAGTGGAAAATTCAAAATTCCCAGTCTTACAATAAATATAAGCCCTACTCTGACATGTTCAGCCATTGTCTGTTGCCAAGGCTGTAAAACATTTGGTGGTTTCTAACCCTGTAGTTTCCAATGATGCAAAAATGTGTTTATTTGCGAATTTATTATGGTTTTGGATTTTTTTTTAAATAATTTATACTATATTTATTAGCTATCAAGAAATATAAATTATTAATAACTTATTTTGACTTAAAATAATTTATTTTCAAAAATATAATGTTATATTAGCAGCTAATGTAAATATGGCCTAAAGCAATTTACAAAACTAGTTTTGATGTAAACAATCTACTTTATATTAATGCGTAAGAAAATATCACAGTTTTGCAATAAATATTCAAAAAAATTAAACTTTTAATGCATAATTCATTAGATATAAAAGAAATAAATAATTATTAATTCAGATGTTTAAAAATAATAAGAATTTAAAAATATTTCATTGATTTCATAGACTGAAAATAATATTTCTAGAAATGATGACATGTAAAGTCTTTGTTTCATCTCATTTTTTTAATATTTACAAAAACAAAATGTGAACATTTAAAATTTATTTTAATAGTAAACAAAAATATCTATCAAATGAAGTCAAATTTATTATTTTCTAATAAGTAATAATCATTTTATCATATATTTTACAGTGATGTGTGAGACAAAGAAAAACATCAGAAAATGCTGAAATGTGAGTTCATGTCAAAAAGCTTAAATATTTTATGTAACATGTATATTTTACATATTTGTTAAAATACATTTCAGTTTTTTTAGTTATTGCTTTTGTCTATTGACTAAATCTAAACAAAAGCTTAACATGTATTGTATTCTAAATATGTGGTTAAAAAGGCAATGATGATTAAGATAAATAGAACCAAACTAATGGAATTATGGTATGCTATATAGAAACTGAAAGTGCATTTTTTCTGAATTCATAAATTATTTGAAAAATATGGTTTTTGAAGTTTTGTATCTTTCATTGCAAAGTTTAATTATATATTACCTTAAAAACATAACAGTCAAGACTAGTAGTGCACAGCACATACTAATATAAAAACACTATTTTTTAATCAGAAACATCATCATCTATCAAATATTTTTTTCTTTTTTTTACATTTATGAAAAATATTTTTTCATAGTTATTTGCAATGTTGCCAACTTATGAATCCTTTATTTTCAGCAATTCTTATCAACATAAGATATTCCATAAAATCATTTGCTGAAAAAAAGCATATCACTTACTTTGGACAATAGTTCGATCCTATTAGAAACAAGTTACCAATAAAGAGAACACATTCTTCAAATAATAATGCATTATTTTCTAGATTCAGCATTGGACAATTTGTGTAGAACCATTTACTTTGTGCAAAGTCGTGATATAAAATAAAAGCATAAATTTCAATCTCTTGTAATAAAATGATTGGCAAAAACTCTGCACAGAAAATCGAACATTGTATATTATATTTAATATTTAGAAATATTCACAATAAATTTAGCTATGGAAAATCATCTTATAATTTCCCCCAATACTTTTTATTATTTTACTACTTAATAAATTCTTTTCAAACTACTTTTTAAATTTGAATCTTACTTTTTAAAAAAAAATGTATGCTAGATTGTATAGCTGCTTTCTGTTTAGCTTTAAATATCAAATCTCACTGATAAAGACAAAAGTCAGTAACTGAACTGGAAATGGAGACTTAAAATGCAATGAGTTATCTGGTAATAACTACTCAACTTTGCAATAAATGGTCTAGAGTAGGGAAGCAGTCTTGATTTATTATATATTGTGTGACCTGAAAAATTAAGTTATTGTTATTAAATAAAGGTCTTATTATCAAAAAATAGTTAATTAAAATTTTTTTATACATTTCAAAATTCAACTGCAATATGGTTTTCAAAATAACACAAAGCTGGGCCTACCCAATGCTTTATAATTGTTTTAAATTAATACACATCTCAAATTAATCATATATATTTTTTATTTGTTGATATCTCAAATTAAATAACCTATAGTTAATATCTATACCCACAATTGGCTCCATTATCATATTCAAAAATATTTTTTGTAATATTGGGGAATACTGAATATGTAGAAGCTATAGATATATGTCTTCCAAGCTTGGGCAAAAATTCACCACTAAAAGTTATCGTTTGTTACATTTAAAGTTTATCAAAAGTTCGGCTACTTTTTTATTTTGTTGGAAGGAAATAAGGTAAATAAAAAAAGACTCATAAAAATCAACCAAGTTCGTTTAATCTTCTTTTACAATTCCCTATAAATTAGTCCTGGCATTCAAAAATACATTTCCAACTGCCATTCTTACCATAAATAATTATTGAAGGACTTATCAGTTTAATAACTTATTGCATACAAGCACAAAGATCTCTAATATTAGTTACTTTATTTATCATGTATTTTCATTCTTTTACTTGGTAATACGAATATCTAATTTCATGTATCCATATATATTTTTAATCTTACAATATAAGAAATTACATTGTATAAATCAATCAACATTTTGACAGATTATAGTTTTTATTTATTGTACAGATTCTAATTAAGTATATAAAGACACTGTTTTGATACTTTATGATTCTTGAGACAAGATGACTGTTTTAATTTATGCGATTTTTAAAAATATATATTTTTCAATACAAACCATTTCTCACGTTTGGAGAGAAGGGGGTTGCAAAATGCTTTAGTACTTTTTAGATTGATTAACTATTAATTGTTATATATTATACAATAATTGTATCAATATTATTAATTAATCTTTTGTAATTAATAAATAAATAACCAATTCAATTTTTTCTCTGATTTTTTTTGTATTAGTTTTCGCTCATTGTTTTCAGAGAGAACAACATAAACATCAGCTATTCAATAGGTAAACTTGTGTGTACTTAAGAATATTTATAAATATCATTAAAAACCAGTCAACATTTAGACAATCTCAATATCAATAACAATCCACAATTTCCAAATTTTTGTCAAGGCAACCTTCTTTTAACAATAAGGATGGAATCACCCCTTTATTAATGGTCTAATATATTTATATAGACACTAAAGATTGCAACTTGACCACAGAGATTGAAATTATTGTGACAAAAAATTTAAATAAACCAAACTTATACTAAATGCAGACTAATAAATAGTCAATTATAACATTACAATCTGCAATTATATATATATATATATATATATATATATATATATATATATATAACAAATGCATATACTGTACTCACAGTTTGTTCTGTGTTTCCTCTTATAGAGCCCATTAGGTGTAAAAAAAAAGATATAAGAAACTAATCAGCTAAAATAAATAAATGTCCTTATTTGTTAACTTATGAGTTATTTCTCTTTTTTTAATGAAAAGAGTGAAAACTAAAATAATCACATAATTAAATGAATTTAATAATTTGCTTTACAAAATATATTGCTTATTAATAATAAATTAACTCCTTATTTGTTCTTAGTTCATATTGAAATTAAATACTAATTTACAGCAGAAATAAAAAAAAAAATTAAATCATTTCTGCAACATTTAGTATTTAGCTAAATGATATTTTAATATTCAGTAAATTTACAGAATAAAAATTTAATTTATTACAAAAAAAAATTTAAATTGGAAATTATGGTAATAGTTAAAGTGGCTACAATTTACAAGTAAAATTTAACCATTTATTTAACTACATTTATTTTTAACCGGATGAGTAAGTGAATATTTAAAAAAAAAAAAAAAAGATCTAGGTATATTCAATTATTGTGAATTAGATTAGAACCCAAATGTGTTAGTCATTTTATTGTTCATACAGATAGTAAGAGGCAGGAAAGAAGGGATATTTTTCTAATAACTTAATTTATTTATATTATATATATATAAAATTAGAAGCAAAACTCTAGGGTAAATCAATCCAAAAAAATTAAATGTAAAATTATAACTTTGCTAAATATATTGCTTACAATAACTCCCTTCATATACACTTGGATGCAAAATTTTAATATAATTTAATTATACATTCGAATATTGTCCTTTCCCCTTCCTAATCCTTCGTGTAATTTTCTTCTTCTTAGAAATGTATTCTTATTCTTCTCCTTTACTTTCTTTGCATTTCTTCATATACTCATATATGAGTATAAGTAAATCATTTATTTTATATAGCGCGATATTTTTTTTTATATAAACTGTAATATTTAAACAGCATTAAGTTGTTGCACATGCGCTTTGCAGATTTGAACTATAAATGAAAGAATACTGACACTTCAATCATTTATAGTTAAAATCTGCAAAGCGCATGTGCAACAGCTTAATGCTGTTTAAATATTACAGTTTATATATGAGTACATGAATTGTCCTTTCACCTTCCTAATCCTTCGTGTAATTTTCTTCTTCTTAGAAAGTAAAGGAGAAAAATAAGAATATACTTTTAAGAAGAAGAAAATAGGAAGGAGAAAGAACAATACTTAGATGTATAATTAAATTACATTAAAATTTTGCATGAAAATGTATATGAGGGGAATTATTGTAAGCAATATATATGAATATATGAAGAAATGCAAAGAAAGTAAAGGATAAGAATAAGTATAACTTTGCTAAATATTGTATATGTAACTATTTGTACATGGTCGTTTCTTACTGATTCAAATAATATCTTAATGTTTATTTACCCTGATAGATGTTTATATAAGAAGTAATATCACCATTTTCTGATGTGCTTTCTGATCAATTCTTTCTAAAAATTTATCCAGGATTTCTCTTCTTATAATTTTCCATCATATTGTTAGAATATTATCATAAGAGGTTCTTTCTTACTTCTGTAGAATAAATTTAACAGTCATATATATTTACACAAGTAATTTAAAATTATAATATTATGTTAAAATATTCTGTATTTTAATTTGTTATACTCAACTTCACCTTGAAATCTATGCAGCATCTTTTACATTTAAATCTGCTTTTTTATCAAAATTTGATCCAGATTATTAAGTTGATAACCATCAAACCTAAAAGTTATCAAATGTTTTACTTTTTTCAATGGCTGATAAAGTATCTGAGGTTCTTTTTTTAAAAAAAAATTTACAAAATTAAATATATCACTATTTTTCATTATCATTAGATGATACTTGTAAAGGAGTGCAGTTGTACAAAAGTAAGGAGATATTTAAAAAAAACACAAAGTTATTTATTGGTTGCTTTCAACATATTAATACACTTTTGTAGATTCGTTTTAAATTAACAAGAGTAGTTCAGTTATTAAGGCATTGTAAATCCAGAAGTCAAAAATATGAAGTTCGTCATTTTTTTTAATTAGTTGAAATTAAAAACATCAATATTAAATTTTTACCACATTTTACAATCAACTATTTCAAAAACCAGTGCCACACATATTTGTTTAACATCAATTTTCATTTCACATGCCACAGAATTTTCAATAGTGATAATAATGATTCTTGCCATACCATTGGGCAAAAACTGCATAATACAGATAAATTAAAGTTGGCATTCAGTTTATTTTAAATATTGTCACAAATCTTTTCTGTTAATTTGGTCATATCCTTGATCATATAAATAATATTTAAATTACAGCTTGTTGTTCACGACATTTTTTTATTCAGTATATTTCAAAACAAAAACCAGATGTATATATATATATATATATATATAAATTATTTTTATTATAATATATATATATATATATATATATATATATATATATAAAATTATAATAAAAATAATTTACTATAACAGTAATACTTTTAAGACAGGCTATAACCTGTATCAAGTGCAGCTTCAAATTTTTATAATAGTCAAGCGATATCTTTATTTTGCTGATATAGGGACCTCTCAAACCATGACACAAGATAGCGACTTTTATAAAGATAAGAATGGTCATCTTACCTTTAACATAAATTTCCACTTATATACGCCAATCTAAAGTATCTTGATTTTGGAGAATGAAGCTGTTGGTCTCTCCACTGTTTAAGTCCACTATTTCCTTTACAAATTAACCTTTTTGAAATTTTGTGATTTACAATGAGTTAATATTATGATCCTTATACTGGAAATACATAAACTATTGTAAAGTTATAATCATTTATTAAGTGCACAGGAAGTATATGCAAATACTTTTAAGCCAGGCTATAACCTGTATCAAATGCACCTTGAAATTTTTATAATAGTCAAGCAATATCTTTATTTTGCTGATAGAAGGATATCTCAAACCAGGACACCAGATAGTGACTTTTATAAAGATGAGAGTGGCTGTCTTGATTTGAGAGGTCCCTCTATCATCAAAATAAAGATATTGCTTGACTACTATAAAAATTTCAAGGTGCATTTGATACAGTTTATAGCCTGTCCTAAAAGTATTTACATATACTTTCTGTGCCCTTAATAAATAATTACAACTTTACAATAGTTTATATATTTCCAATATAAACATTGTAATATTAACTCATTGTAAATTGCAGGATTTTGTGAGGTTAACCCTATCGATTTTCACTATTTTTATGACAGATTTCTTTGTTCTCACTAGATTTAAGCTTTCAACTTTCATTTTGTTATTAAACCTGTATTATTTACCAGAATATAATAAATTTGATCTCATTTAGATATTTTTGTTTAGAAATTAAATAAATTTTAAAAAATCACATTTGATTTCTGTAATTATTCTAAAAATTTTATTTATTCAAAACAAAATGTAATCACATCATCAAATTTTAAGTAGAACTAATTCAATTTATAAAACAATGAAATCTTCCTTATTTCAAATTTGATTTACAAATCTAAACGATTTTTTCATAACTACTAAATCTATCAAATTATGCTTTAAAGGTTTTAATTTTTTCATAATTTTTATGATATTGCTAAATATAATACTAATCAGGTGAATGACCTCATTTTGTAGACAGCTGTTTTTCCCATGATTATAATCTATATAATAACAATATTTAGAAGAAAATATTCTTTTATATTTAAAATAAAACATTTCTGTAAAAAAATAAATATGAAATTCACTTACTTTTCATTTTTAAATAAACATTTATTTTAGCGCTGTTTCTAATTGTAATACATTTAATCAGCCATTCAAACTATTGTGCACTTTTTAAGAGTGTTAACACAAGATACTATATCTTGTGTTGGGAGTGAAAGTGCTCATTTATTATTTAACACTCGTAAAAAGTGCACAATAGTTTTCATTTTTAATAATTATTACATAATTAGGTTACCAATATAATCATAAACTTTCCCAAAAATGAAGTTTTTACACCACCATAAAATTTTCTCCAAGACCATAATATTTTCTCTTGCGATTGTTTGTTGGACCACCTCTTGGCTTTCCAGGCCATCTATTGACTTTTTTGTATTTAAAATATTAGCAAATAAATATACATGAATTTCAAAGCTGTAAAAACAAAAAGCTTCATAAAATTTTTAGCAGAAGGTGAAAAACGCAAATTTAAAATTTAAAAAACTGAAGCGTATCTCTAATGCTCCAAAAGTAATTAAGGTTAATTTGTAAAGAAAATAGTAAACTTAAACAGTGGTAAACAACAGATTCATGCTCCCAAAACAAGATATTTCAGTTTGGCCTATATAAGTGGAAAATTAGATTAAAGATAAGATGGCCACTTTTATATTTATAAAAGTCACTATCTTGTGTCATGGTTTGAGAGATCCCTCTATCAGCCAAATAAATATATTGCTTGACTATTACAAAAATTTCAAGGCACATTTGATACAGGTTATAGCCTGTCTTAAAAGTATTTACATATACTTCCTGTGTGCTTAATAAATAAGTACAACTTTGTAACAGTAATAATATATTTTATAAATAACTAAAATAAACTACAGAAGTACTATAAATTAATTTCTTAACTTTCTTCAAATAAAAACCATTATATTCAAATGTAGTGAAATAATATCATCATGTCATATCCCACGATTTGTAAATTTTAACATTAGCACATTGCCAATTAATTAAAGATATTCTATTTCTATTTTTCATAATGGCCTCATTTTTTTATCATGATTTCTCTTCTCATGAAAAAATCTTAGCATTTTTCAAATTGAAATTGAAAGTAAACTCATATTTTTTCATCATCAAAAAAATATATATACCATTATTAAATCTTTATTATTCTTATTTTTTACAAATTTATAAAACAATAGACACTCTTTTTACTTATCGAAGACTACACTTCAATTCAGTTATGTATGAATACTTGCACTTCTGTAAAATTTGATATACTATATTAATTTTTGTTTAAAAGGTATAATGTTTTTGGAAATATTTTCTAATTCACTTACATTATGTGGAACACAAAATGAAGCATTATATAAATCTCTACAATTTTTTTTTAATTTAATTTGAGCATTTGAAACATATGGAATAGATATCCATTTTAAATCATTAATTCTATTCCTTTAAAATATTGTATTTTTTTAAATTGACATAACATTCAGTATATTTGTTTGATATTATAATTAACTTCAGTCAATGCTTTTGTAAATATTTAAATATTTTGTGATTTATCACTTACGTCATGACACAATTTCTCAGAAAAATTTTAAAAATCTGAGACTTGCCATTTTATGCATAACTGGTACTTTTGATTTATAATGTATATAACCTCTTTCTTGAAATGGTTTGATTATCAATTTATAACTTAATATATCATTTTCTATAATATAAAGATGTTTAATAGCTTTATTCTGTTAAATGATTTTAAATGGATCATTAAACAAATCAGAATAAAGTTATTACACAACTGTAAAATTCAAGTGATGATGATTTATAAAGTTATAAATTGGTAATCAAATCATTGGAGGAAAGTGGTTTATAGACTGTAAATCAAAAGTATCAGTTATGCATAAGATAGCAATGCTGAGATCTTTTTCATTTCGCTACAAAATTGTCCTTTACAAAAGTGATAAATCATAAAATATTGAAACATTAACAAAAGAATTGATAGAAGTTAATTATAATATTAAGCAAATTTATCGTACTTTATGTCAATTTAACAATATATACAACAATTTAATGAAGCAGAAAATTAATGATACATAATAGATATATTTTCTTATATTAAATGCTTTTATTTATGATGCACTAAAAACAAAAAAGTTATTGTTTCTTAAACCACAATTGGGGTTTTAGATTTAACTTAAAATAAAAGCATGGGGGTTAATTAAGTCAATCTCTTGTTATAAGAAATAGGGAATGAATTAATTTCTGAACCCTCTCCCATGCTTTTAATTCAAGTTAATCTAAAAATGTCAATTATAGTTGAAGAAACAGTTTTTTTTTCTTTTTAGTGCATGGCAAATAAAAGCATTTAATATAACAAAAAAAATTATCTTTATTATTTTTAACTTTTTGGTATTGCCATAGTAAATAAAAGTGTAAAATTATATTATACTTTAAATTGACACTTATAGTAAATATATATATATATTGTAAATATCGATATTATCGATATTTACAATTTAAATATATATATATATATATATATATTTACTAGATATTTCTGCTATAAATTAAAATGTATATCCTTTATGTATATATCATATTTAGACATGTGTACATAATAATATATGTGTATATAATTGATTAAAAATATGAAATATTCTTTTAAGTAAAAAATGTTTGACATTTTTGCTTTTGATTGGAAATTTTGGGTTTTTTAAAAAAAAATGCTTACCAAAACTATATTGTAAATGAACTTAACTTCATACATATAATTTTACTTTAAATCAATTTCATATATATATATATATATATCATTAAATATTTCTGCAGTAAGTCAATATATACATATATTGTAACAATCATATTTGTACATTCATCTAACAAAATCCTTAGTTCCATCAAAATGTAACAAAGCTGACCAGACTGAGATGATGAGATCTTGAATCTGACCAACTTCAACCCATTCATTATCCCTCCGTAATTTAATACCCTATGGATGACATTATGAGGTTACACTTGGTCTCAGTCTTTTGCAAGCCAGCTGAGAAATGGGTGGAATATGAGACTCAAGGGAACAATTAATAAATTGATTAAATAAGCTACTCAACACTCTATGAATTAATTAGATAATGCATAATATATACTAATAAAGATTGGGGTGATTTAGAGTAGGTTGCAAGAGAACACATTACACAATAATAATTTTAAATATATTTAATAAATAAAAATTAAATGAATTAATAAAAATAAAAGAACAGAAATATTATGCATTGATTGGGTAAGTTATACATTCAGGCATTACAATAATGATGAGATGGATAACAGTATCGTGATCTCATCTTAATAGCAATGCAATTTATATAATTAACTATCTGCAGTTTATAACTCATGCCTAATATGCTATGTCAAACTATTCTCTAGGTTTGTTCATAATAAGTTTAATATCTACCAGGGTGATGCAAATAAGGAGTGATAAGCTGCTACAGACTAACTAAGTAAACTAAATTCCAGTTTCAGACTAAAGCTGAAGTTTAATAAGGCAGAATGAACTGGTTACCATAGATTGGCATCTGAGACTATGTCACTAAATATTAAATTAAAGAACATAGTGTGAATGTACAATTAATCATGGGATTCAGTATCTAGTACTTGCTACCCTTGGACTAGACAATTTGCTTGTGCAATAAAAATCATTTTAGTTCAGTATGTGAGATCAGCTTTGAATAAGGTTCTGGACCCCTTGTGTTCCAGTTCTAAAAGTATAGCCATTTGAACTAAAGAATGTGGTGTTCTGTCTCATAAATCCATTTAAGAAAGCATAGCAAGGTGTTAATGCTTGTTTTTAGTGCTTAATAAAACACATTTGCAATGCTTAATAATAATAAT